>QVRM01004314.1:45000-110000 GCA_003439945.1 Dermanyssus gallinae | reverse complement strand
ACCATCGTGTTGGTCTCCAGAATCTGGGTCGCACGTCCAATTCAGCCCCCCAGCTTTACCCCCGAACCCCGCACCGCCAGCCTAACCTACGTAGCCCGTCTCTCTCGCCATAGCACAGACCGAGCGTATACGAAGGACGCATGTAGGTGCCACTACAGCTTTTCGCGGCCTCTGGACACCAGTTAGCCCTAACCCGCTTCCTCTCTATGGATCTCTCTGTATCTATCTATCTCTTTCTACCTCTGCCAGTGGCCCTGGGGGTGGCGTTGCTCTACTTCGCGTTAGGAGGCTCCGCCTGTGGAGCCGGCTGCCTCGTAACATAGCGACCTACCTCAGGTGCACCATGGTTGTCGGGCTGCAGTGCTAGTTGCCTGCTTGAGGCACCCGAGGTCTCCAGGGTCCCTCACCCTCAGGATCTGTGGCTCGTCGTGCCTCAGCCGGCCGCAAACTGGCACCCAGCACCAAAATGGGAAAGGGAGCGGACCTGGCACGGGCTTACCCGGAAGAATAGCTGGCGCGTTGGAGTGCCATTGAGCGAATCGGCCAAAGGCACAATAGAGAACTGCTTGCTGCTCCATGGGGGACCAGCGAGAGTGGCGCCTCCTGCGGCAGAGGCGGCGGCGACGGCAGCGAGGGGTTTCATTCAGGGATTTCCTGCGAGGTGTTGTTGGTGGTTAGCCCTTGGCCTGCCACATGAATGACAGCTTGGCTCGTCGGGGCCGCAAGAGCAAGAGACCACGGTCTCGTTGATTGACTAGTCAGTGATGTGGTCGTTTTACGAAATTTTACAGTGAAGCGAGAATAAACTGGAAAGCGGTTGTGTTTGCCAGAACGTAGTAGTTCTCAGCCAGCGTTCGTCGGGTGGCGTTGAGCTACGCTTAGACGCGTGCACTTGTGTCCATGTTGGATCGAGGACCGATTGCTTTGGAAGCAGCCGAATTGCTAATAGAAGGCCTGATGACCAACGACAACGTTCGCAGTCGGTAGTCTACGATCATGTGATTCTTCAGTGTAGAGATCATAACTAGCGTTCTCCAGACCCCAGCTCTGAATGACCCCAGCTGAGAACTTAAGCGGATTTCTACTCTTCTCAACGTCCAGAAGAGTAGTGGCTCTGCCAGTCGGCTGTCGTGTTAAGAGACCGCTGGTCAGCTGGCGTCCGGCACGTCTGTACTGTGCCTGTATGTGGGTGGCTTCGGCGAGCCGTGGTGGCCATAGACACGGTAGCCGTGACTCGATGTGTCGACACCTTTCGTTGTGCCAGCGTCGGCGGCGGCTGTAGCGTGTATAGAAGCGACACTTGGTCAGCGGCAACTCTCGTCTAGGGCAGAGCTGCGAAGTAGGGTTAGCTACAAAGATGCCGCGCAAAATCTCGTTTCGGGTGGTCAGCGTGACTAGCGAGGATGATGAACATCAAGCCAGCGAGCTCAACCAGCACGGACCCACCGTCAAGGGATGGCTCTCCAAGAAGTAAGTGATAATGTATAACAATAGGGGGGGGGCGGGGAGATCACAATTGTCATCTTCGCTCGTAGCGCTCACAAGGTGAGCCACATGAGAGGCCTTCTAGGGCAGACTTTAGGCAACTATTTGGAAGAAACGCGACGACAAAACAAATCGTCGACATGATTGCTATTCAAGCGTGCCCGCTCGACAAAACCATGAAAAGAAAAGCTGTTCTAAGTTCGAACGAATAGAACTGTCTGGTGTCCGTCTATACGGCCTTCGTCGCTTTTTGATGCTTGAAACGGCTTTGCCTCGAGTACGATCTGTGGCGTTGCCTAGAGGTATGCGTTATAAAGCAAAACCACGAACCGTGGCGCGTAGGATTTGTGAAGTTTGGCAACTGGTAGACGTCGAGACATCAAAATCATCAGAGTATACTTTGCCCAGCAATACTGTGTGCAGTAAGCGTTACTAGAACGAAGTCGGCCGATCAGTAAATGTTGAATAGACACCTAAATTTTCGGGCTGACCCTCAACCAAGATTGAAACAGCTATATAGCAACCGATCTATGCTAAACGTGTGTGGCTTTATGTATATGTGGGGTTGGTTTTCATGTCACGTGACCGGACTAAATACAATACGGTGGTTGATTGGCCATTTTCCATTTTTTCATTGGAATACTGGACCTTCAGTGTAATTTTTGGAAAGTGTAGTTCAGGCGTTCTTTGGTCAGTTTCGTATTTGCTTAACCCAGTGCGACTGTACTTTGTTCAAGTATCTCATCTCAGTTAGTGTTAGGTGTGCAACGATCGTAGGCAAACAATGTGTTGCGACTAGGATAATTTTAAGGCATAATTTATTTAAAGCCGTCTCTATGTCTACGGTAGGTAGATTACCTAGTAGGATTACCACCGCAATTGTTTTTGCTCATGCTTTCCTAATAGGCGTACTGAAGGATAGTCTCCAGGTCAGAGAAATTTCAAGGTAGGAGCTCACTCAGGTCCTTTCTACGTGTAGAAAGAGTTTAATTTTCATACTGTCGTTTGGCAAGATTAATCACCTCGCGCTCTCGATGTCGCCTCGCGCTCTTAAGGGCGGGACAAACCATAGAGATACCAAAATGTATCTTAATTTGTTGTACAACGTTGTATTTGTTTGGGCATCTATTAAACCAAAAAAAAAACAACTGTATGCTGTTTTCTAGACAGCGTGTGTTATGACAGAGCTCTCAGAATACACAGAGTGATGCGACCCGTTTTGAAGTGTTTAGTCCCGTAGCAAGGCAGCGTGCTGCTAGAATTTCAAACCACTTAATTTTGCATGCATTTAGCATTTATATTAAAGAGGCGTACGTACGAAATGAGGTCGCATTAATTACTCTTGTCGCCTAAGAAGAACGGCGTCTAAGCGAAACACGTGTCGAAACGAAATACGGGTAGCGAAAGCAGGACCTTGCGATGAACTAAGGACATTATACCATGACTAACGATACGAAACGACTGTAAGCATTTGTTTATCTAACTATTAATTACTAAAGCAAACCAAATATTTCTAAAGTGACGTTGGTTTGCGAATTATTTACTGTAATGTGAGGTTTATAACTGGTAAAACTATTCTGCATAAAACATAACAGCAAAGTATTAAAAAACCAAAAAATTACAGAAAAGAAGCACGTGCTAAGTACAAACTAGCACAGGAGGTGAACTAACACAGGAAACGAGATAAAGAAAATTCCCTGTCATGTATCACTCTGATAAGCATGGTAGTTGTGATAAAAACTATAGAAGCTTAGTAAATACCAATATGCGAGCAAGAAATCAATCAAGAGGTATGTTGGTTGATGCATTAGAAAACATAGCAACAACACATAACAAGAAGGCATACAACAAAGGAGGAGATGAAACATCAAAAACAAAATAGATGAAGAAAAACAACGTTAAGCCTAACATTGCCAATTCTTTTATGAATAAGGGTCTGGAACGAGCAAGAAAGTTGATAAAGCAGAAAGTGAATAGTAGAACTATACTTGGTTTTTTTTAATTAAAAATGCTTGGAAAGACAACGATTAATGAACGAATTTCGTAAATAATTTCTAAAAGACGAACGTAATTCAGGCTGATAGCAGGCCAGATATGGGTACCAAGTTAACACCACCACCTTCAGACAACTTAGTCACCTATGGAAGCAAATGGGGGGGGGGGGGGGCTCGCTGCCTATCCATAGTATAATGGCAAAACATTGATCCTAACGCTCAGCGAAGAGCACAACCTTCTTAAAAAAGTATTTAATTCTAGCTCTGTCAGGGCAGTGTCAGTTTGCCGTGGTAGTCACTTTGCACTAACTAAAGTAGCCAGCATTTTATGTGCGACTGTAGTTGACTTGTGGTCTTACATGTTTATTGACAAAATAAGAATGCAAAATATATATATATATATATATATATATATATTTAGGCGAGCACTGCCGAGTGTGCAAACATATTGTAAATGATTAATAAATCATTACAATATTTTCTATATATATATATATAAACATACACATGAATTAACAGTGAATATTTTCTGGTCAGGGACGAAACGAATACGGTCGTCAGCAATTTGCTTGAGAGAAGGAAGAAGAAAATGGTATCGAGCAAGTCTATTGGCTTTCGCGGCCTCTGAGAGTATTTGCCTGCCGTGTATTCTTAGATTCACGCGTAAAATTTCTAATCGAGATCAAATGCTTATCAGAAATTCGTAGCGGGACTGTATCGATCAGTTCTTGAGTGTACCTTCTGTGTGCAACAGTGTACTCGGCTGCGGTCTATGGACAACGGGTTTATTTGTTATTAAAATAGGCATTTGTTTCCAGTAGAACGGGGGAGGGCAATAGTGTTTTGTTGTCATTGGTTTTATACCAATGTGACTGGCCGGACATCACTCTACAAAATTTTGAGTTACAAGAGAACGGTTTGTTAAATTGGTAACGTTTGGTACTAAGTCAACGGTTTAAAATGATAAAAAATAAATCATATATTATTCATACTAAGAAAGTAAAGACTTAATAATATGTAACCAGTACCAATATGCACCAAATCGACAGTGTAAAATTATACGAAAAAAATCATAGTAAAAAGAATCTTTAATTATAAGAAAGTAATGATATAAATAAATTAAATAAATATTGTTGATAAATGTAATTTCAATTTCTCTCAATCTTAAATTAAGAATTAGAATTATACGAGAATAAAGAATTTAATATATACTGTCGTTCGGCTCCGGTTATATTATTAGAGTGAGTACGGATTCCCCTGCTAACATTTTGGAGGTTAACGATGCTTGTAAACGGTTCTTTTGTGACGGTGTTCGGTTTTCTAAAACAAAGGATACTTACTGGTCTGCACTGAGTGACCACATGGATGCGACGTGTATGTTCTTACTCGTTAGTATAGCATATGCAAATTCATCGATCATCAGAGGTTGCGTTGTTGGGTGAGCCTGTAACGCAGCATTGTTGGTGTCTGCTAGTGCTCCGTCATGCTCAGCAACCACATGACCTCAAGCAAATATTTTCCAGAACACCAGTTCTGCTCACACATGTGTGGTGCGTTTCTCTATTTAACCTTTCGTTTTTCACCTCGCTGGCCCAACCAATAACGTATAAGCGATTCTGACATGCATGCATGCGGGTCATATGCAAGTTCTCGCTGGCCCACCAATGAGACGTATGTGCATTAAATACAGAGACTGCATTTTCGAAGAGATTATGTAAGTGCAGGGAATTCAGCACTACAATAGAGTTAGCATGGAACTTTTAGTTAGCATGAACCTTTAGTTAGCATGGAACTCTATAGGAGTCGTCCTACGTCGGGAGCAGGAAAACGGCTCAAGGTGATCATCATATGACGAATCGAATTAGTATCAAATTGGTACCCGACTGATCTTCATTAAAGGCGCATTTTCCTTATTGTGTGTGTAATAGTGACATTTAAAGGTACTGAACATTAAATATAATAGATAGCACAGAAAAAAAAATATATATATATATTTTTTTTAAGTCTCCGCCTCCGGATTAAGTCTCCGCCTCGCAACCGGAGGAGACACATAGGTGCGCGGGTTCGAACCCCACCGCTGCACATTTGTATTTATGGGGGTCCGTCTATGAAGCAATGTGAAAAACAGTTCCGTGGACGTTAAATCTTGGCTGAGGGTCAGCCTGAAAACTTTACTTTACTTTAGCACAGAAAAATAGCGGCGGCGGCTTAGGCGGCTAACGCACCGTTCGAAACGGGGTGTAGTGCTATGGCAACCATGGTTGGCAAAACAATCGCAAGTTCAAGCCCTGGCTTTGCTCGTTGTATTTGTTGGACGTGGTTGTCATTGCCCTGCTGCTACGTACCTCTGCTGGAGAAAGCTTATATAATTTTCAGTAATGAGAACGCGATGACGATAAATGCATTTAGGCGACAGCGTTCTACAGATAACTTAGCCCATTACGAGCATCTAAAATGTAATTGTCAAAGCGTTAAAAAAAAAATATATATATATATATTTATAAGAGCTCTACACTTTGTCAGCACACACGTATATATATATATATATATATATAGATCTCTTGTATATATATATATATATAAGAGCTCTACACATTGACAGCACATATATATATATATATATATATATATATATATATATATATATATATATATATATGTATATATATATACATATTTATATTAGCAATCAGGCAATTTTTTTCACAAGCAGACATGTCTGTCTGGCCTCGGTGTAGCATTGTTTACTGTTTACAATGGTCTACACTCTCGACTCATCGCTTTTCTCGCTGACCAAACTTGAAAAACAGATGGCGAGCGGTAGACGGATATGAAATCAAGGCCGTCATGGGCATCACGTTCTGTTGCTGCTGCGGTTGCCAACCACAACTTATATATTGTAGCTACTTCTTGGGCCAGTTGTGTCGATTATGGTCATGGGGCTGAAGCGTCACTCTGATCTTTTCCGGAGGCTCAAAAAACGAGCGGTCTGTCCTTGCTGAGGCATTTGTATGCTGAAAATAGTCGACAAAGCTGACTCAGCATCTCTTTTTCATATCTGCTGAGAATCACTTGCTTTATGTGTATTCGTATATTGTTGTCTATGTATATATATATATATATATATATATATATATATATATATATATATATATATATATATATATATATGTATAAATATATACATACAGGCGCTGCGTCTGTAGCAGAGCCTTACATTGTCAGCTTCTTCTGAGTTGCGTGCACATACGGCATAAGGGAGAGGTCAAACGCGCCATTTGCCAAGGCTTAGTGTAGTCACTGCTGGTGAGCATTTTATCCATCATGCGTTTGAATACCTTCGAGTAGTTCTTTCATTACTAGTTTAAGTAGGCGTACTCCCTGTGGGGGGTTTCGAGCGCCGCATCTTTCGCCGTGTACGTTTGATCACGATTCTGATCTCTTGGATTACTTTCAAGGTAAGATCTGAAGTTTCCTTAAAGAGCACCGGCTACGGCCGAAGTCCTTGCGGGAGGCGCGCAGTTATGTTTGGTCGGGCTACCTTTAACGTCGTTTTCGACCTCCTCGTACAATGAGGTCTACCATTGTACTATTCTTATTTCTCGTATGTACAGCCTTTCGTGTTTGTCTGTACTCTTTTTATAGATAGGAAGGCTCTGGCCGGTGTCCTGCCCTGCGCTACAAACGGCAGGTTCTTCGCTTCTCGGCGATTTGATTATTTCACCAGTAGCACGGAGAAGAGGGGGGGGGATTGGCCATTAGAGGATGTGGGCGAAAGCTGGATTTTTAGCAGGCTTTCTCGAGTAGTGCAGATATCTCCACTGACAAGCATTCAATTAGATGGGAAAACTTTTCTTTTAACGATTTTAGCAAGTATAATTTAAGGCGGGTCAAATTTCCCTTGAGATAGCGTTGCCGTTATACGGGGAAAGAGCTGGGAGAAAGTTAAACTGATGGAGATGGTTAAAGATGGTCGGATATGATTTCTTGTTCCTCGTGGATGCTCCAGTAAGTTATTATTGTTTCTATATTATATGGTGAGTTAACTATTCAAACGTCAAATCTTGCATGGATCTTTGTCTGCCATTGACAAAGGTGTACACTGGGGCGTTCATAGATGGTAGATCTGCTCGGGAACTAGGATGATCCCTCCATATTTTGATGAGAAGCTGCGTGCCCAAGGACTGTGGGTCGCATTAAAGTTTAGTTTTATGAATTTAGACGCCAGATTGTATGTTCTATGGTTTCTGCGAGGTTTATTTTTAGTATTTTAATATGACTGGTCATTCTGTTCGTGGTTTTCTCGGATGTTTGTAACATGCTGTCTGTACGCTGGGTACTGCGTCGTGATGGGGTAGTGTTCATCTATAATACATACATAGCATGTAACATTGTCCGTGCAGCCCTTTGTGACGTATCTTTGCACTCCGTATTTAAAACAGCCATGTTGATTTTGCCAACCTGCTGTAGAATGTCTAGACTTATGGTTAAAATTTAGACACAGTTGACACTATGGTTAAAACCATTTCGTCTATGCGGCACCGGATCCAACCAAGATGTACATGTCTTTGTCGTAGAAGCTTTTGAGCTTCCTCCGGAGGTATTTTAGCAATGGCTAAGTGGGTCGCCTGGCCGGAAATTTCCGTCTTCAATTAGCCCCTTGAGAGTGTCCTCTAGCTCGATAGCCCCCCTCCAAGTTTCGGATAATAACAGCTTAGGTCTGTGGGACCGTTTGGGCTGTTGCGTCTAAAGATGCTTGCTTCTTTATCTGTTAAAGGATTAGATGTGCCAGTGGCATCGGAAGTAGTACCTCGCAATCTAAGGCGAATTTCACTTGCAGCTGTTCTTCTTCATAGGAAGCATTACTTGATTATACGACAACCGCGAAGGGTTCTCGCGCGGGGCGATGTTCTGGTGGCTGCTTGCGACGGTGTTTCAAATTGTTGTACGTGGCGGCGGTTTACATTTTGTACGCAACGGCGCCGGCATTATCGCACAACGTTCCGTTCGAATTGCCATTAGCTGCACTAGGTACTCACGAGTGCCGAGATGCAATGGTTGCATTTGCAGCGGGCTCCCACTATCATCCGGTTAACACGGAGCATAAAACACGTCTGTCGGGTCCCACGGCGAGGCAGCCTTGCATCCGCTCATTTATCTTCAGCTCCGACTCGAACCGTGACCCCGTCCCGACGTTCTGAAGCAGTTCGCAAGTGAACAAGACTGGTCCACCATGGCGCCCCAACACAAGTGGGTACAACTTGGGCGTGTACCCAAAATTCTTAAAACTTGCCGTATATCCGATATTCTTAAAATTTGCCGTATATCCGATGTTCTTAAAACTTGTACGCGTATCCGTTGTGGTTGTTAGTGTTGCTATTGTTGTTGCCACTGCCTCGGGGCTTCAAGCTGGAGGCAGGCGGAGTGTATGTCTCCTGCTTGGTCTCCTGTTGATTGCGAGCTTTTGTCGCTGCTATTGTTACTCAGCTGACGCTGGAATGTGGGCATGAAAACGCTGATCCGTCTGACTTCAAAAAATCTTGGTAAAGTCCGGCCGTGCGTCCGGGACGACAACTACGACGACAACAACATATAGTAAGTGGGGTACATAGGGCAGTGGGACACACAGAGCAGTGGGGTACTTAAAGCAGTGGGGTACATAGGGCAACGGGGGTCCATAGAGCAGTGGCATATACAGAGGCGTGTGGCACACAGAGGCGTGCCTTACATAGAGGCGTGATGTAGATTGAAGCGTGGGGTACATACGAGCGTTGTAGTTCATTAGAGTTTAGAAACGTGGGGCTGCAGGCAAAAGCGGCAAGGGTTTCCGCTGACCTTGAATGATTTCACCGAACTCACACACAGAGCAGCATCAGCAGGAGCAGCTGCAACAATACAGCGAACGCAGTGAGTATTGCTTGATTGCCACTGGCCAGTTCATCACCAATCCTTTGTTCTTCGTCAGATAGGTTTCGCCAGAAATGTGTATAATTTGATAGCCTACTACGACGTGGCGGCCATCTCCACGTACACTTCGTGCCATAGCGCGCTAACGCTGCACGTACATGGCTCTTGGCATTGTAGCTGTCGATCGCCAAAGTGAAGTCTCAAACTTTTTGCACACGGATCAGGCAGAAAAAATAGCTAAGTGTACACCCAGAAATCTAGCCGTGTAGTTATCTCAAGCTCAATAACGAACCGATGGCGCCTCAAGCTAGATAGCGGAGACATTTGCGGCATTAGTTCAAATTTAAACCTTAACGCTGGCGTGACAGTTACAATCACTATAATGTTTGTTATTTTCACTGTGATTGTTTGTAGTGTATAAACTATTCAACTGCAAACAACTATAACTGTGAATTGTAAACTAAAATAAGGATTGTAAAAGGAGTGCCATTATTTAGATATTCTCTGTGAGTAAGCACGTTGCAAGTAAACACGCAGTCGTCTAAATGTCCAAACGTTTTTTATTGCCGATGCCGAATACAAAATGTCTACAAGTATGGTAGTATGTACAATGGTATTTAATAATTCCCCTAACTTCAATGATTAGTTATTTTCTCAATTCCGTTTTTGCAAAAGTAGTTCTACATGGGTTAGAAGAATTTGTATCACGTTTCGTATCACTTTCATCGACTTGATTTTTCACAAGACAAAAAAATGAAATACCGAAACATATTATGGCTTGTACGTGGCAGGTTTGGCGAATATCATATTCGCATAGTTCAATCATTGTTGAAATCACGTCCCACTTGAGATAGTACTTTTTTCTATGCACTCCCTAAAGCCGTTTAACAAGCTGACTGGCGGATTCGCTTCTAGAAACTCAATTAATTAAATTAAGAAATTATTATTACACCCGACGGCGGGGCTGAATTTCAGCGAGATCACACTTACTAAACAAACTTCTCCCTCAAGCTTTACACTGACAGTCCGGTTTTGCAATTTATGACCATATGGGCTTTAGTAAGTCTCTGGGACTACCACCTTTAGATTGATGGTTTTTTTACGGCAACTAATTAATTTAGTTACTTCGCCACCTTCTCGTATCGTTGTGATTATGAGAGAGAAGCTTGCCTCCCTATCTAGTAATATGTGAGAGCGCATTTCATACCATCCCCTACCATTGGTAGCACTCTGCTTTCGTTAGCTTGATAGTAAATCGTCACGTCTTCAATGGACTTTCTCATAGTGTGAGTTTGACTACGGTCGTCTGGAGTAGCGGCTATGCTGGGCGTCGTCATGACTATTAATCGCAGAAGCGAAAACGAGATATATATTGGAGATTCCCTCCTGGTGAACCAAGGCGCTTGAAGGGTTCTTAAGAAATACGTCTCGCTTCAGTGGGGGAAGTGTCTAACCTAAGAAGTGTATATATATATATATATATATATATGCATGCGTACATATTCACACACTAGCTGATAGGAAAAGTCTATGGGGAATTAGCGCTGGAGGCGATCTCTCTCGGTCAAATGAACGGACAGCGTGAAGAGCTTAGCTAACATCTATCTATATATGGAGAGCAGCTTGCGCAGTAGTAGTAGTAGTAAGGGGTGGGAATTCACTCGGGCTTTTGAATGGTGTGGTGTAGGACCGACATGCAAAGAAGTGCTCTCACTTTCACCATAAGGACAGACCCGGGCCATCGACAGCTCTGCTCTCTCGATGTGCTCCTTCGAGGTGCTGCTGGTAGCTTCAGCTATTGAGTGACAGCACGAACGTGCCTTTTCCGGGCTTCGCGTCGTCCCCTGCACGATATTTTCTCTCTCTCTCTCTCTTGATTGCTCTCCTTCTTCTGCTTCTTCCCTCTTTCCTCTCTGCGGCCCGTCAGAGCGCGCACTATTTAAATCGATATAAAGAGCAGCGGATCAGCCCGCGACGAGTGGTCTATCACGAGCCTCGCATAGACGGATAGGAATCTAACGCCTGCGGTGATGGACATTACAATCTACACTCTGTTCCTCTGAAACTCCCTCAACGTATATATATATATATATATATATATATATATGCATATATCATCGTCAAAAATTTACTTTTTTAGTGCAGTGGGGGGAATGTGGTGCTTATGAGTGAGACCAAAACTATTAAGTTTTGTTATACTAATGTAACTGGCCGGATTTTGCTTCACAGAATGTGCGAAAATGTTGCGAAAGCAACATTTTCGATCGTTGCCGCAGCCAAACGTTCGGAGGTAACCGCCACATGATGCGCTGAGAAAAGTTTGCAAAATTCCAGATTCTGTGATATCTTGTGATCAAACTTTTATTCAAATTTGCTAGTGCACTCACAAAATAGACACATTCGGCGGAACGTAAACGGGGACTTTGGTATTACATCGAAGGTAGTATGATTTGTGATATTACTACCGTAAACCGTTTTTCCTTGCCCCCAATGTCGAATTTCCGTAAAAGTTCAAACATCACAGCATCTCGATTTTTGCTGACCACCCATAACACGACTATTTCGCTTCCCTAGCCAGCACCGTATGTCCTGCCTTCAGCAAAGCAGCATTTTTCTCAATTGACCTAAATTGTATGAAGTATTATCTGGCTAGTCACGTCAATATGACAACAGTGGTGTGTTCACTCTTACACCTAAACAAAACATTGCTCCACTATTATAATAGAAAAAAAAAGATTTTTAAAATATTGAAGTTCGATAATATATATATATATATATATTCAGAACGTGGTATATTGGCGAAACTGCAATACATATGCTTAAGTTGTCGAAAAATCATAACATTTTATAAAATAGAGTGATTTTACACAGTCGCATAGTCATATTTATACAAGTGTGTACACAGTAAACCGGTGATGCAACCCAATATGATACAGTATGATATATATATATATATATATATATATATATATATATATGTATATCACTCTTTCACGAGCCGAAGTTCCGAGTTGAAGCACCTCTTTTTAAGATTTTTAGAGGGCCAAACGGATGCAAGTTGCAATGCAAGGTTTCCGGACTGTAGAGCTTAAGCTGCTCCAACTCACACTTGACTTTGTGTGCATGATTATGTCAATGTAACTATTTATATTTATGCATAGTTTAAATGCTCAAGAAGCAAATACGAGAACAAATTACATCACTCAGCCAGGATCACGTATCTAGGTTAATTGAGTAAACTACAGTTCTGAGAACACAAAATGTATGACACTCAACAATAACTCAATGCACACAAGTAGACCGTTACCTAAAAAAGACATATATATATAAATATATATATATATATATATATATATATATATACGTATATATATACATTTACATATATATATTTTTTGACTGTGTTTTATATATACATTTTGAAGCTCATTGACAGAAACTTCTACTTTGTGAACCGCACAAGACCGAAATGTCTAGATAGACATAATTCGACCTAGTAATTAGGTCCAGGCTTCTACCGCCACCGCAAGCATGCACGGCAACAGAGTTCTACGAGTATTGGCCGTATCATTATTACGTTATCGTCAATATGCTTATACACCTTTTCCGAAATAAGTTTTCTTCTTTGTGTGTTATTCTTACTAGTCGATAGCACTATGCACTAACATGCATATATATATATATATATATATATATATATATATAGTTGTCGCGTATCACAGCGATGGCGTACGAAGGTGTCCATTTTTGTGGGAAAGTCAGCAATCCGATCTTTGGTACGAGAGCCCCAAGTTTGTAAATAAATGTGTAAAGTCTGTTAGATTTTGCACTATAACTAAATGCTCAAGTATAGCAAAACAACGATTGTATCTGCTAGCGGCTGCTGAACAAGCCGATCCACGGGTTCCCAAGACACTGTTTCTCGCGAAAATTTCAAGGCAAATACTTTAGCGGCTTTTGGGATATATGGTTTTTCAATCGAGCGAATGCTCAAGGTTTCAAATATATGGCTAATCATCTGTGTAACATCGTCTGGAACAACTCGCTGTCAAAACGTCCGTCTGAGGTTCTTCTGCTAAGTGAACTAGTGCATCATCATTACTTTCCCCCGAACCAAAAATCGCAAAGCGAAGTTCTGCTAAAAAAAGCAGAAGTTCCGCTAAAGTTGAACGGCGCTTACGCCGCTGTAAAGGCGTTGCATCAGTCTGAGAAGTCTCAGGGTGAGCCCCCTATATGTGACTCTCCTTGGCACGGCTGGTTAGACCATTTGATCGCTAAACTGATCTTCCTCGGTGAGCACTTATTATAGAGTCCCTTATTATATTAGTCATTGTGTCGTCGCGTAGTGTTAGATACACCGTCCGGCGGATATCCGGCCCTATGGAATGTCGAGTTTTTCACATTGTTTCGTATGTGCAAGTCCAGGCTAACTGTGCATTCAATTAATGAAATGGGGTTGTAGGCATAATCGAGCCCACTTGTTCCTCCACGAGTGTTGGCTATTTCCATGTGCCACAATTTTGCCTTTACCATTTTTAATCACCATCTGCACGGTCATACTGAATTTATGAGGCTTATGACAGCTTTTGAAGAGTGTATTATTTCAGCAATGACCAACCAACCAATGACGCACCCTGCTGTGGTAGATATCGCTGTTCGCTAGGATCACCCACCCACGGATGTTAGGCCAATCACCCTCAGGGTTCGACGTTTTTTGCGCTTAAGTAAGATGGAATAACGGACCAGAGTTGAATTACGTTTGTCCTCTCTCAACGTGCACAATCTTTCTTGACGACTGTTTACCAGCATGATCATCCGATACTGCCACCGTAACCATTGAATCAGCTCTTACAGACGCGACTCTTTGACCTATTGGATAAAACTGGTCGCTAAGGCGCAGTTTTATGCCTCGCTAATAGATGCCCTCTTCCAAGCAGACCAAGCCCACTTGATAGGACTATGTCATCTAGAACTAGGATTATAATGAGTGAGGTAACAAGAGGCGACGCCACCCGCATGGCCTTTGGTGCCAATGTTTTGCGAAACCCACCTGTGGGAAATCAGTAGACATTCTAGCCCGTCATGGTCTCGCATGCATTGCGCGAAGTGCAACTCGCGGTTCTGAATCCTATATCGACATGATAGTATCATGTGTGTACTATAAGGGGGCTGTCAACGGAAACAACTCCGACAATTTTAAGACGTCACATAGCCGAGGTAAGCGCCGAAAAATATGATAAGGTTGCTGGCATTGGGCTGCTTGGGTGGGACTACCAAGCAGTGCCCGATATTTGTTAGGTTTGTGTTACTCTATAAAAAAAACGGATGCCTTTTGGTAGCGTTGAGCCCACAGTAACAACAAAGCGCACTGTTGCACGCAAAGAATAACAACTTCAACAATAGCAGCATCAGCAACAACAACAACAGCAACAACAATAGCAACAACAGCAGCAACAACAACAACAACAACAACAACAACAGCAACAACAATAACAACAACAGCAGCAACAACAACAACAATAGCCACATCGCAGACGCAACGACGCCGACGTTGTTTAGCAGACGTGGCGACGTAGATCGTTGATCTCCGCAACTGACGCAGAGAACAACGTCTTTCCTGCGACTTTCCTGTCTCCTGCGTGTCGGTTGAGCCCACATACCAAGTAGGCAGGACGAACAGTTTGCGATACGACAGGGCGATACAACGTTAGCTGTTCGGCTCTGGTCGTGCCCGGCTCCTGATCAGCTATCGAAGACGCAGCCGACTACTGTGGCCGCAGCTACGAGCCTTGAGGAATTTAGGAAACGGCGAAACAAACGTGTGTACGGCGCACATTCCGACTACTTCTCTAGCCTAGTCTGTGAGCGTCATTCAATTATTGCCTGTACCGATTGAAGTTACGCTGCTGCTGCCGCTGCTGCTGTTGTTGTTGCGGCGGCGGCGGCTTTAACTCACGCCGTTGCAGGCAGACCCAATTACTGTCTAAACGCTGCGCAGATTTTCCGCTGTGCTTTGCTTTTCTTCGGTTGCGAGTTCATTAAGAGGGAAACTACATGCACAGATGTAAACGTTACTGCATACAAAAGCTCGCTCGCACGCACACAATCGTTCTCGCTTTCTTTAGAATTTCCTTAGAGATTATTATTATTTAAATGTTACAATTGTGAGGTGTGAACGTGTACTCCTTGTCTTCTCCTAGCTCCTAAACATTATTCCATGGAACCGACAATACAGCCGGCGATTACTACATTATTTGTATTAGTAATACTTGTAGTTCAAGATACCGTCGAGCCCGGTAGCGTGGTGGGTGCATTCGCCTGCGCCTCAAGATCGAAGGCGACACATAGATGCACAGATTAGAGCCTCACCGTTGTACATTGGTATTTATGGGGGTCCATCTATTGAGGGAATGAAATGAAAAGCAGTCCCATGGACGTTAAATCTTCGCTGAGGGTCAGCCCGAAAAGTTTCATTTAATTTCCCGATACCATATAAACACATGCATAATTTATTATTATCATTATTATTATTATTATTTCCACGCGATCCTTAAGCGACCCATGACAGTGGATGCTGTTAAACAACATACAATGGGGCGTGGCAACGACGCGTGTCGTATGTGTTGCGATGCCCATGACGCCTAGTAGGAGCGGCAAGCAAAAGCAGCGATCGCAGATCGATGGGATCAGACTGTACGGATCCGCATTTTCGTTGTGAACTGCTCGTCAACCATGTCGTCATCCGAGACGCGATTGCGGGGCTTGCAAAGCACACAGGCCGTCGTTGCCACCGAGACTTCTCAGTTGTTGACAACGTCAATGCAAACCGGCCTCGATTTCCAGCCACCCTGCGTTCTACTAAGGACAGACCCTTTTCCTTCTCTTTTGGCCTCCTTTAGTGGCCCCGTACAACTAACAGCCAGCGATATATGCGGCGGCGGCGACGACGACGACGACCACGACGGCACGCTTATACGCCTCGTAGACATAAGGCTGCCTATGCAGCGTGTACAGACGAAGAAAAAAACGCTGCGAGAACAAAAGAAAACGCGAGTGCTAATAATGATGCTGTTGCTGGTGCTTACGATGA
Source organism: Dermanyssus gallinae (assembly GCA_003439945.1). Taxonomy (NCBI): domain Eukaryota; kingdom Metazoa; phylum Arthropoda; class Arachnida; order Mesostigmata; family Dermanyssidae; genus Dermanyssus; species Dermanyssus gallinae. The sequence goes on along the minus strand of QVRM01004314.1, from coordinate 93,524 downwards.
TTATGGCCTTCGTCATGCTACCAGCAGCTCGACCGTGTAACCAGCTTTCGTACTTCGATTGCCGATGTGCCGTTGTGTTTTGCCGGTGTCCCCTTCCGTCCTTTTCCACTACCCCACTTCCTCTCTCCGCACCCCGCCACAACCCCACATTCCTCTATCCGCCCGCTCTTCCACATGCCCCCGTTTTTTTCGGGTTTCGGGGTTTGCTGTTGTTCGGTTGGTTTCCGTTGTTCGGCTTCGTTCGTTTTGCTCAGTGCGGGTTCGTACCTTTCTTTCTATACTTCTTGCTCCTTCTGCGCATATCTGCTGTGGGTGGCATTATTCCCGCTCTTCTCTCGTGTGCTGCCTGTTTTCCCGTGCTTTTCTATGTGTGTGTGTCTCTGTAACGGTGCTCTGCGGCTCAGGTCTACGCGGTTACCCCAGTAGCATCACCCCCAGCGGTATGGCAGCGCGGCTCGCAACAGGCGTGGAGCGCGCTATCGTGGCAGTCACGTTCGCTCACGTTGGCCTTCGGAGCAAGTGCTTCTGCCCAACGCAGACAACGACCGCCCGCCGCACAATGTACCAGTGCATTGCAGCATCTGCTAACGGTTCCACGCGTCCACGCATGCCTATCTATATACATCTACGCGCTCAGAGGAGACGAGGCAGAGGACGTCGTCTGCTCGTTCGCCCGCTGTTTGGCTGTCTGACCCCGTCGCCCCACGGTTGCCGTCTTCGTCTGTTATTGCATGCGTGCCTCCTGCTGTGTTATTCAGCTGTCCGCCCATCTAACTGTCTTTCATATAATAAATACATTAGAGACGCACGGCCGCGTATCTAGATACACACACACATACATACATGCCTAAACTCACCTGTGTGCACAAGTATATATATATATATATATATATATATATATATCTGCCTAGACACATATCTGTAAATATGTGCATGTATGTGTGGCAACTAATGAGAGAGAGAGCCGACTTGATAACGGTAAGCAGAAGAAGCAGTCGCCCTGCTAGCCTATGATTTATTATCTGGCCAGTGTGTAAAAGCGACCTATGCGTCATGGAGACTCGGATGGCGCCGGCTTGCACAGCAGCAGAAACTGACGCACCAGTTATCATAACGCAAGCACAGCCTACTCCAGAAAGTACGTTGCTACTTAGATTCGTTCTATTGGAACTGTACGGAGAGAGGGTACCTTTAGCTGAAGAGTGTTGGTCCTAAATGCGGATCAGGACCAATAAGGTCGTTCCTAGTTGTTGTATAAAGGATCTTATAGGTATAATACAAACAGAAAGGAGCGGGTAGAGCCAGTCATCTACGTGCTTATCAGCGTCAGAAATAATATACACAATCGCTACAAATTTTAACCTGTGTAATTTTTTTTACACACCCTTTGGCAGGGAGGCTTTATTGAGGATTATCGAAAGTTAATAACAAACGCGCCATTTGTGTAATTGTATGTAATTGTACAAGGAATCTGGCGTTTCTTGCAAAGTAATACCTACCGGTTACAGTGCACATGTAAAATCAGCTGCAATTTACGTATCGCGGGTAGCCCCGTCTAAGTCGTTGCCCGTCTTCTTTTTTGTTTCCCAAAGTATATTTCCAGTGTCAGTTGTGATCAACATACTCTGCTACCAGTATTCTAAGTATCGTTACTAGTAGCGTTCGGCCAAAGCGAGACCACCAAAAGTACGCTTCATAGTGCAATCAGCGATGCTCCTCGTGCAAACCTAATATGAGGATCAGGTTTACATCCGAGCATCTATCTGCATGCAACCATTTACCCCTACAAATGGTTGCATGCGGTTAGGGCGCGTTACTGCGTGTTCTATACGACATGATAAATTACCGGCTCACAGTTCGGTTAAACAGTTACCAATACCAAAATCGCTCAGGCTCTGTTCCCGTGGCAATACGAGTATGGAACAAGCATGTCGCTGAAGCCCGTCAAGCCCTGTCGCGGCCTTTTAGCGTTTCCGAAGTAGTCAACGCGATAATAAAAGCGTCGCCCGAGAAGATGGGCAGTCCCGGGGTCATTCTTGTTGCGCTCTGGTTCACTACACTCTTTAACAAGATAATGAAAACGGCCCAATTACCTACGGAATGGAAAATAAATCTCCTTAGCATTATGCCTATAGGAAATTAGACTCCGTTTTCTCCATCATTTTACCGAGGTATCGCAAAAAGCGCAATCTACAAACTTCTGTGGGCCATTCAAGCCCGCCGATAACAAAATCCTCTAAAATTAAGCGTAATTGTAGAGCGGGCCGACCAACAATGGCAGCAGCTTCAAAGCTCTCTATACACGCTAGTCTCTTTGCCGGATTCGTAAGCTTGAAAGAAGCCGTCGAAACGGCTATACGACGAACTAGATTTTACAAACTAGCATTTTCCGTTTTCTTGAATACACTGGAACTTGTGAAATACATTCACCAGAAATGACAAGTCATCATAGATGATAAGGCTATTGAATATACGGCGATCATAGACACCACTGCTGTTGCCCAGAGTGACACTTGCAGCAGCACTTCATCAGCATCAAAAAAACAAAATGTCGACATTGCTGAAAAATGGCGACTGGAAGCGACAAACCTTATTTGGGACCAAAAAACATATTTTCTATTTGTAAAATACTTCTCGTACCTGAGAGTCATTCTCTACGCACATCGAGGGGGAAAAATAGGAAAAGACTACTTTTCTTGCAGTGTATCCGAGACCCTCATAAACTATTAATGGAGGTTACCGTATGTCTATGCAACATGAAAATCACGCCTGCCGTTTCCTATGGTATCCTGGTGAAATGGCCTTATTTATCGAATCAAGCTTTTAATGCGCGTGATCAAATTAAAGCCCGAATTTTCTGACGAGGGCACTGAGAGTCTACCGCGCTGGCTTCAACAGGCTAGTCTAGTTACTATTCGTCGTCTCCGCTATTTGTTTAGGACCTGCATAAGGTACACACTCTGCCAAAGGAGGTAGCTTTCAGCGAATGCATGTCTGTATGTATGAATACATGCCGACATTGATCCGCCTGTTTTCCTTATGACACCCCGGCAATGACGTATAGTTCGTAGAAGCGCTGCGAAAATAGATGCCAAACCGCTCGATTTGGTGTACACGGCTTTCACATGAAGTTCTGATATATTGGAGGTATATCAACTCCAGCAATGCGATAGAGCAGTTCCGATGACGCGACTAGAAGAGCCATGGTGTAGGCACCCACACACACATGTGAAGGTATATTTCCCCACTTACGCCTAATATGTCAACCAACCGTCGTTTAATTATGCTAAGTATCATATGATTGTGCTTTTTTAAATATACGAAAACAATTTTAAAAGAACGACCAAACAAGCTTCAAACGAAAATTTGGCTGTGCGCGAACAATAACAGGACCTGGACGATATACGAAAAGGAAAAACTGAGCTGAATAAGGTATAAAGAACGTCTCACATGTAGACCTGCTTTACCTTACATAGCGCATTTTCTCTTTTGTCGACAAACCATGGCTTCATTAATTCTTCTTAACGTTTTTGTAGCTATTATATTAGAAATTAAAAATATAGACATACATGGTACAGTCGCTTCTTTCAGAAGTAGAGGCAATGGTTGTAGCCATTTCCATACTGTTTCCATTTTGTGCTAGCTGTTTTTTGCTATTGTAATTCCTTTGTTTTTTCCCTATTCGTATTACACTCATTATAACTCTCTGTCATGATATATATATATATATAGTGTTGTTGCTTTTTATGCAAATATAGTTTATCTAATGTTTCCAGGGTTCTAGGGCCAGATTTTATCTATTCACTGTTTGGCCACATATTTAAAGTGTTTAGGTCTTAATTTCTTCTTTGCTCTTATTTCTCGGCCATCTAACAGATAGATAGCCGGTGAGACCCCCGATAAACTATATTTTGCATATACAGCAACATTAAATCATACACATATATATATATATATATATATATATATATATATATATATATATATATATATGATTTTTTTGTTGATGAGTAAGTTGTGACAGAGAGTTGTAATGAGTGCAATCGGCTACTTCTTCTACTACATGAGGTGGAGGATCGCCCTTGGTACCAACTCGGCGTCTACCCATTCTAAGTGTCTTAGTCGCCACCACCACTATTATCGCGAACCGAGGCAGTTTGCCGTATTGTCCGGACGGCGAGTTGCCAACCAGCTATATAATTTCACGGGCCACTCGGTTGGTTGAATAAGTGCATTTGACGGCGTTGCACGTTAAGTGACGGGCGATTGCGTAATCTTTTCCTACTTTTCGACTTCAATCTACGCGTTCTCTTTTCCTACTTTCCGACTTCAAGCTACGCGTTCTCTTTTCCCTGTTCGACCGGCGCTGCTTCAAAGCTTGTAAGCCCTAATGCGTTTTCAGCTGCAACGTTTGGTTTCATCGTGCCAGCGTATCGTCGGTGGACATAACCTTCTTTTGTAACTGCATGAGTGGTGTCCCTTGTTATTCTATTCCCTATCCAAAAGCCGTTGATTTCTTCACGAGTCCCTGCACAGTGTGCTTACGCCATGTGTGTTTACGTCATTAACGACGAACGTCTTGTAAAGCTTTAGTCCTGTCTTCCTTAATTTTCCTTTTTGAGCAGCAATATTTTCGAAGATTAGCAGATTTGAGTTAAAGTTGTAATAAATAAACAAAACATTTGTAATGGATTAGTTATTATACGGTTATGAATAAACCACCTTTGAATTAAAAAAAAATTGTGTAAAATACCTGGACTTTTGGATTAACTCCACCTAATAGTATGAAACAGCGGACCTGGGTGTTAATAAACCATAATAATACAACAATGGACGCATCTAGTATCGAGAGCCACTTTACCCTGCCTATGGTGATTAGGATGTATTCAACGTGTAGTAGTGCAGACAACTATCTGGCATAATGCCCCATGCGCCTGTCGGATATCAGCACCTACCCGTAGTTTGTACCGTGTACTTTTTCCCTGCTACAAGAGCAAATGTCTACTTTGATCTCTCCATAGTGGGGCTTATTTTTTCGTTATTTCATATACTGCCACATAGGGAGCCACCGAAGTTGTTGCTGGCTGGGTTTCGCCGTTTGGCTCATCCATACTCTTGGTGGGTTTCTTTTCACTTTTCGCCCCTGATACTCTCTTGAATAATTTCTTGAACTCAACTTCTTCACTGACGGCACATGATCATCATCTTCGCAATATACGCTCGTATCTAACCCAGTTAGTGCACTACGTCTCAGGATGGAATGTTTCTCCCCTACATTAAGAACCCAACACTCGAGGGACTTTATATCCGCACAGCCTCCCAAAAGTGGAATCTCTGTTCGCTTTTATATCCAGCACGCTGTGTCCGTTTAGTTTTTCTTCGTTTCGGTCGGCTTCATGTCCTATGTCCTGTTGCAATGGCTGCATTGCTGCTGCTACTTGGTCCACTATGAATACCACTAAGTTTCCAATCGCACGAACCAGATTGAGCAGTCAACCTAATAGTTACCGCCCATACCGTCAGTAAGGACATCGTAAAGTCAATTTGGTGTTGATTGGCGTTCGTCCTATCTACTTTCTACCTTAGCCAATCTATTTCTCGTCATTGTCTTGTCTAGTGTGCATTTCTTAGCCAAATGGCTTTCCCGTCCGCATCAAAAGCATCTTCTCTTTTCGCCGCATGGTTTGAGCACAAACCATGGGCGCCCACGTAGTGGCCGGATCTGTAACGGCCACATTCATTACTTTGACTTCAACCTGGTCTCCCGTCCACGGACCGGTATTAATCGTTAATAGTTATCGACTTTGTTCACCTCATGCTGCAGTAGCTTGGCTTCCGCTCGGGTCTGTCCGATTTGAACGAAGCCCAGTCGACGATTTCTTCCGCTCCCGTGCTCGGCCCTCCTGTTGCAGCCATTGCGATGATCTCCACGACGGTTTTCAACGATTAACTACTTAGCTTTCTATCGCTTCATTCAGTCCGAACACTTCGACTTTAGTTGCTGTCGAGAGGCCGCAAATTCCACAAGTGTTTTCGTCTCTCGAGAGTTACTTTCGAAGCACAAAAAAATCATATGTCGTGAGATTCTCGAACGTCGTTGCAGCGTTAATCTCGCTTGCATTCACGCACACCACAGTTGTAGATTGGTCTTTAGCCCCCCACCCCCCACCGTTGGTGTCGAGGCCCTGGTTATTTCACCTCCTGACGCTGTATAGCCTTGGTTTGGATCTAAGTTTTTCATTTCTAATATAGTGCTTTCACAGAGCACACGTTTGCCCGTCTGACAGGTTGCCGTCCATTGCCAGCAAGCAGGTAGGAGTCAAACGTCGAGCCCGGTGGCGTGGTGGCTAAAAGTCTGCGCCTCGCAACCGGAGGAGACACATAGGTGCGCGGGTTCGAGCCGTACCGTTGCACATTTGTATTTATGGGGGTCCGTCTAAGAAGCAATGTGAAAAACAGTTCCGTGGACCTTAAATCTTGGCTGCGGGTCAGCCCGAAAACTTTAGGTAGGACTCAAACGCTTCGACTCAATTTTCGTATGCTAAGCTCTAACTACAAAGAAACAAAGTCTGTCATCCTGGAACGGGGCCCGCGTCACTGAAGAAGGCCCTGGAAAAAGCCCGAACCCCCAGAGGGGAGGGGCGCTGTCGACGATAACGACGACAGTGATGGTGGCGGACAGTCCTTGCTCTTGCAATCTTCTATATTGCTCCGCTTGTTTACATTCTCGAGTATCATCTAGAGGACAGTCCTCATGGAACAAATTTTTCGAAGATTGTCGATTTTGTTTATAAAGGGTGTCGTGGCTGCTTTTCTGGTGTGACCGTCGCCGCGACATTGTATCTTTTCCTGTGAAGCAATGTGTCAACTCATTTCTGGCGTTGAGAAAACGAAGCTTTGTTTTCTCAACGCTCAATAACAACAACGAGGGTCGTTTTTTCGACGGGAGGGGAGCAATTAATTCATTAACGTTGTCTTTTTGTTTGTAGTATTTTTTTGTGTGGTATAATCACTATCCAAACGTCGCCAAAAAATTAGTTAATCTAGTACATTTTCAAATGTAGGTTGCAACAAAGCTTAACCACCCCCCCCCCTCCTTGCAAAGTAGCTACCGATATTGCTCGTTGCTGATGCTGCTGCTGCCACCGCGAACTGCGGTGCGGCGTGTAGCGAGTGCAGCGCTCAACGGAATGCCATCGGCGTTTGTGGGTTTGCGGGTCCTTCAGTTGCCGTCGCTCACCGATAGCGTCTTTAATCGTACGCGTTCTTCAGCATTGATCGTTCAGAATATTGTCGTTCGGACACGCGCGGCAGCTCGTGTCAGAAACTCAGCAGCCTCAAATGGTAATGACAACAGTGCTAACGACGCGTCGAGTTTTCTTTGCACAACAAATCCGCTGTTGTCCATTGTTTACCGCTGTATATATGTTAAAACAGTAGATGAAATTGAGGCAGTGGTGATGTAGCAATTGCTGTGGAGTTTTTGTTGTTGCTAACAATACGATAATGGTTATAATAATGATGATAACACTAGTATTTATTTACATAATGACGATGCTTGATTTTATTATTATTATTGCTACTCTGTTTTATTTGCGCTCTGACCGTTGACAGTAGTAGCTGTCACTTAGCTTTCTTATAGTCATCGTCATCGACGGTATTGCCGTCATCGACGGTCGGTATTGAAACGTTGACCGTTTTGTTCTGACGGGCTCAAAGCTGATGCTGTATCTGTACGTCGTCTCCGTATGCCGGTCTGCCTTATCTACCTATTAATCGAGTCCTTTCGGCTCGCAACGCTTTCTTCGCAAGCGTGCCAACGTTGGGCTAGTTTGCTGCGCCAAGCTTCTCGCGTAAGCTGTATGACAACAATCAAAACCGGCAGCCCGCTGTGACCCGATAAACATTCTGTGCCGACAGCTGCAACAGCAACACAAACAACAACAAGAACAAGAACAACATGAAGAGGAACAACAACGTCTGAGTTGGAGCTGCTGCGGGCAGTTTCGGGTAGAGTGAGGGCTCACATATTATTACATCACCTTAGCTAGACTGTTTTATCGCGTCTGATGGCTGCTAACAACAACAACAACAGCAACGACAACAACAACGAGAGCCATTCTGTGAAGAAGGGCCCTGAGCGATAGCTCGGTCCTGGACCAAACGTTGGGCCGAGAAGAGAAAACGAAGTTGACAATGAAGAAGCTACGACAGAGACGGAGCAATAAGTAGAAGCAGAACTTGACAGCTTGGGCAAAAGGCTCTGACTACTTAGCTCGCTAGTGGCCGAAGGCCACGTGCCTAACTTTGCATCTGAGCATTTACCGCAATGCTTCTGCTGCTGCTGCATCACTGTCACGCCCGCCACGTCGACTGCTCCGTGTCACGCGCGCAAATCACAGTTCGCCGGTGGATTTACGCGATTGAGACAAATGCAACCTGAAATGCAGCGTTACCCGTGCTGTAAAGACACACGCACACACACACGTGAAGCCCGACGAGTGCTTTGATAAGCTTCTGCTGCTGCTGATTTTTGTCTCACCATATAAAAGGCCTGACACCTAAAAAATGGGCCTCACTTCCAAGCAGACAAAGTCTGGCCTTCTGGAAAGGGGCCCGCGTCACCGGAGAGTGCCCTGAACCCCGCGTCACTGGAGAAGGCCCTAAACCCCGCGTCACTGGAAGAGGCCCTAAACCCCGCGTCACTGGAGAAGGCCCTATACCCCGCGCCACTGGAGAAGGCCCGGATTCCCAGAGGGGCGGGAACGCTGTCGACGACGACGACAGTGATGGTGGCGGACAGAGGTCGGCTAGCGCCCAGCCTGGCTTGTCACGAAGACGCCAACAACGACCTGGCGTTCCGCCGATCGAATGAACATGTCCTTGTCCAAAGTTGTTGTCGGAGGACTAGTGACTGGTGCGCCTGCACTATGAACGTCTACAACAATGCAGCGAAATCATCACTGTACTCGGACACGATTACTTGCGGCACCACACCCGTAAACAGCAAGAACAACAACAACAACAACAAACAACACCACCACCAACAAAAACAAATAATAACGTGAACAATATTGGTTTGTTGATGTTAAAGTTTTGAATTACCTGTATACATGGACATTTGTAAAGCAATCGAACGAATGAGAACTAAAATTATTGCGAAGCAAATTTGTGCAATCGAAATCATTTGTGTACATGTTGAGAAGCAGATGTGTGCAATTGAAATAATTTGTGTACATGTTGTAAATTATATTATATTCCCTTTTATGATCAATCAAAGAGCGTTTCAATCAAATAGATGGACAAACAACGCATACTGTACGTGTATTTTCATCTGTTACATAGGTATAAAAAGTAACATCACTAACCACTACTATAGAATCTATCTAATTTAGCAATTTAAAAAGAGCCAACAAAATTAATCGTAAAGCGTAAGGACAACAGAAACGGCTATCAATTGAGCAGCTATAAAGAGGTCACTTAGCTCTTACAAAAACCCCATAGGCGCATGTCCGAACCATAGGCAGACAGGGAAACAGAAGGAAAACTGAAAACTGTTTAAGTCCATAAAAGCCATTGGGCAAACGATTGATATCAACGAAGGCCTAATCGTCAATTCAGTATATATATATATATATATATATATATATATATATATATATATATATATATATATATATATATATAAATATATGTATATATATTAAACGATCACCCCGCTATATACAATGCGCCCATCACGTTAGACAACAAACGCCCCATAAGTTAAAGCCTGCACATATCTGCGTAAATGTGTAGTTGAATTATGTAATTGTTCTGTTTAAAATAAAACTACACAAACGATACAATTATTGTTACTAATAACGTAATTGTCATAAACCGTTTTTATAGTGGTTATGCTTTCATATCACGAGTTTCTGGTGAGTTTCTGGCGAGACATGAGTTTCTGGTGGAAATGAAGCCATTGCAAATGCATATTTGCACCTCTACGCATATATATATATATATATATATATATATATATATATATATATATATATATATATATATATATATATATATATAAGTGATGGACAGGTTATCACTTATATGAGGTCTATATGCCCATCCGTTGGGTTCTAACACAGAAAGCCTTTTTCGTTCTAATAAACCAGACAGCCAACAAAGAATACGACGTGGAATAATGGCCGAACGTGTGAGGACAATTTTGAGCTGGCGAATACAAAGGGAACGAGCTAGGAATAATACAAACGCCTGGCAGTTACATATAAACTGTACTATCTGTCTGAAAGGTAGAGTATGAATTAAACAACAAAAAGAAAAACAACAATATTTGCTCGGGGAACTGCGTGCCCGGGCCGCGTAAAAGCGGGTATAGCTGCGATGTGGCAGCTGATAGGGCGGGCGGCCCTTTTCAACGGCGACTTGCAACAACAGAGCGCGATATCATCTCTAGCCGTGTGATGCGGAGCCACGATCTCCCAGCCGCAGCTGCTTCTTTTGGTGTCGGAATATGGGGCAGGGCAGCAAGGGGCAACAGCGAGACACGAAATCATATGGCGCTCATACGAGACACGGAGCTAGGAGCGGCCGCTTCTCCTCTTCCTTCCATTGCTGCTCCTACGGCTTATTAGGTTGGCTCGGCTCGAGGTCGGGCGCGGCGCCAGTCAGATGAAAGTAGTACGCACTGCGTAGTGTGTACTCGCCGTTGTCCCGGCGGCAAGCAAGCGTTGGTCTGTGGATTCGCGGGGACTAGGCTGTCCGGTCGGGGGGGCAGGTTCTGCTCTCGGGTTGACGGCCTGCGTCTCTTGCTGCTGCTGCTGCTGCCGCAGCTGCTCTAGCTCTAGCATCCTATGACTTCTTCTACTTTGAGCAGGAGCCGTATCAAATTGGCTATGTGTGTATGCGCGTATGTGGGCTTCCGAAGCGTGCCTCGTGGACACGGACGCAGATAGGAGGGGGGGAGAGGGGTGCAGGTCCCGCGCAGGTCCGCGTTAGGTCAAGTCCGGTCCGGTTTGGTCTGGTCCAGTAGGCCGGAAGGACAGCCGGTCGCCGTGCCGGACTCTGTGCCGTGCGCCGCTGCTACGAGCAGACATAACTATTGCGGCTCCGGCAAGAAATCTCGCCCCTTTGATGTGGAATGAAACGAGATACAGACAAAGGAGAGCTTCCAGGAAAGGAGGAGGAAGAATAAAAATAATGAAAAAGAGAGGCACGAAGGATCAAAGCTGGATAAGAAGAAGACGATGACGAAAAACGGGGGCAACTGTCGTCGACAGAAGTCATCTATCGTCAGTGCCGTGTGACACAAGGAGACAGAGGGACGGACGGACTGACGGACTAGCGCACCCCACAGTCAGCAGTTCAGCACTGATCGTGTCCAATGGTCATCGATACCTCGAGAAGGTGAAGGGTTTGGGGAGACGGCGAGGGGCGCCGTGTTGTCGGCAATGACGGACTGTAGGGCGTCCGATTCCGAAGAACGACCACGCAGCAGCAGCAGCAGCAGCCGCAGCAGCCGATCCACGAGCACGGTCGCTGGTGAAAACCGACCCCCACTTATTGCGTTGTGGCCTGTAGATTCGTACGTGGCTAGGCATGGCTAGGCAGAAAAAAAAGGATCAAAGAAAGACCGAACGAACGTAAGGAAGCAAGGAACGTCTCTAGGTAGAAAGATAGATAGATATAGAGGTTGGTGGCTAGATAGATAACCCTGTATGGACATGGCCGAATGCAGTTATTGCGTTGGGCCCTTGCCGCACGTGCAATCTACTATTGCTGCTTCTGATATCGCCGCCGTCGGCCAAAACTGCGGTTGGAACCGGCCATTTGCTGCTCGCAGCTTTCCCCGACACGTACACATCGGGGATACGATGACAGGGATGTCGGCGCGGGGACCGGCATATTTCGCAAATCGGCATCGTTGGCATCATCGGTCTGTGGCGAGCGGCGGCGGCGGCCGTCGCCGAAACATGACAGGTAATGCCGACAGATCGACAGAGAACACAAACGCGAGACGAGGAGAGGAAGACGAACGAGATCGAAGCAGTAGTAGCAATAACAACAACAGCAACAACAACAACAGCAATAACAGCAACAACAACAACAACAACAACAGTAATAACAACAACAAGAACAACAACAACAACAACAAACAATCACCACCATCACTACCACAGCGGCGGCTGCCGAAAATGAGAGGAGAGGCCGTCCTCATCATCTGACACTGGAGACTGAACTAGTAGCGTTCGGAAATGTGCCGGGGGGGAGGGGGGGGGAGGGGGGTTGTTGCATTAGGGATTGAGCAGAACAGACACGGACAAGGGGTGGCGAAACGAACCCCGCGGAGAGTTCCGGCACGAGATTGGCAAGCGATCCAAGCGAGTATCGTGGAGGACCACGTTCGACAGCAGCTGCGAGATGCGCGGATGCCACACGAATACTCTCGGCATGAACGGCAAAAAGATTGGCCAGATGAAGGGAAGTTCATCGACGGAACGCGCGGAAACACGTTGCCAGACGCCTGGGCTCCAGGTTGCAAAGGCACCCTCGTCCTTCCTCTCTCTCTCTCTCTCTCTGCTCGTTAGTGCGCTCGGAAGTCACTCCGTAAAGGCGCAATCATCACCAGGTGACAACTAGGTGAGGCTAACGTTGTTGTGCCGCAACCATCGCGCGGCGTATTTCCGATGTGTAGCTGATGCTGGTGTAGTGTTGTTGTTGCTGCAGCAGTTGTTGCTGCAGTTGTTGTTGTTGCTGCAGTTGTTGTTGTTGCTGCAGTTTTTGTTGTTGCTGCAGTAGTTATTGTTGTTGTCGTTGTTGTTGCTGCTGCTGCCACTCTGGCCTACTACATAGACTGATACATCGTTTTTATGCACCTACAGCAAGTAGTAAATTTGTCTGCCTACACAAGCAGGCGAACGCACGCCAATCGACAGAGCCACCGACCGATCTCTTTCCACCTAGTGGAGTAGAGTGGATCCTGCCATCATCGGCTTCGTTTACACTTCTGCTTTGAGCAATTGAGGCTTGGCCCCAGAGTCGCCTTGGCCGCCAAGTCGCCTTTGCGCACTGATTCCGTGAAGGACACGCACTTCTCTCAAACATTGCAGCACAACGACACGCCGACAGTAGGAGACACTGCACTGTATTGGAGGCGAAGCAGCACGGCAAAAAAATGAGCGCTCTAAGACGTGGCTGGCTGGCTCCAGTGGACCGGCCACTGGTCGAGACTCGAATCGTCGTCGTGGTCGACGATGGCCAAAGTCAGCTTTTCTTTGATCCGTTCTCCTTTAACAGCAGCAGCGGCAGCTGCGCGGCGGGGGAGACGCCGATGCTTGTGAGCGCGAAGCGCGAAAGCCAAACGTGATCTGCGTAGCCATCCGAAGCTGCTGCGCGAGCTAGCTGCTGCGATCTCTTCGGTGCGATCTCTCTCGGCGCAGGGAAAGAACTCCTCCGGGAATTGATCTTCCATGAGCCTGCACCGACACCCCATGCCCCCCCCCCCCCCCCCGGCCTTCCCCTTATCCGAGCCTCCTCGCTTCCCCGTATGCCGCGACAACGAGCAAGCGCGACTGATTCGAACCGGTTGTGTACCCAACCACCACACTACTCGCTCGCTCGCTCACTCACTCACTTAGACGCTGCCGCAGGATACCATGGCCATGGACAAATAGTCGACAAGCACTTTGGCCGATCGCAGATGCCATTTTCCTGTTACATGCACCCTCTCTGCTGCGGAGGCCTATGGCGTTTACACATAAGTCAATCGTGCTACAAACTTTACAAATATATATATATATATATATATATATGTGTGTAACCCCTCTGCAAATCTTAGAGAAAATCGTATGTGTCGTACTTGGGCAATCCCCGCAACTTCTGGTGTCAGGAGTATATATATATATATATAGTAAATCAGTGCCTACAATTAACACGAAATGGCGTCACAATAAAGAAAGCTCTTCATAAGCTATCACAAGCTTCATAGTACGCGTAGCACACATTTGAACAGAGCATGTCAGCACTTCTCTCGTAGATATGGAGAAACATACATTCCGCTACATTATTAAACAGTAATATTTTTGAAAAGTGGACGGCTGCACAAATCAAACGTCAATCGTATTTTCATGGGGGATAACCAAATGAACGTGTGAATGAAACAGCTGAGATTGTAGACAATTCAGTAAGTGGAGCGCATAGAAGATTGCACTAACGATTCGAAATGAAAAGGCTGTGTGCAAGCTGGGTGCCGCGATTGCTGGTCATCGCTCAGATATCCAAACAAAAGAGCATTTCACAATGCTTGTCGATGGTTAGAAGCAAAGGCCGGAAACTCACACGAAACTGCCGAAATCCGTGCGCAAAATCTAGTAATCTCTTTCACCATAACAACGCACCAGCTCACACCTCCATAGTTGTAGTGGCAAACTGCACAGATTAGCATTTAAATTGCTACTCCAATCACACTGTTCTTCTTATTTGGCCCGTGGTGACTTTTCGTCACCCCAAACATTAAGATAGACGCAGATTTTTTGTCGGACAATTGAATAGAAATTTCACACAATTTGGACATTTTACTGTTTTACTGCTGGTTACTTGATAAACCATCGACGTGTACATTTGTTTTCCATAGAGATTAACTGGTATCGTGCATGATGCACACCACGCATCGCCGTTAGCGCCACGGTAGTGTCAGACTCACAGTCGAAACCCTCTAAAATCCAGTCGTCTCCGTTGCCTTCATTTTACGGACGAAAGGCGCTCCATCGCGTGATTACTGCGAGCTTTGCGACGAAAAGAGGGTCATGTCAAAAATGCACCCAATTCTCAGCACAGTTACCGAGTCTCGAGAACAAATATAACTCGCCCGCGTCGAGCTTACGTCGCTCGGATAAGTCTAGTCGTAGGTGCCTATGCGACCAAAGAACTAGACGAGGAAACACAAAAACAGAGGAAGAACAGGGCGGGGAACAATAGGCTTTGCCCTGATTTTTGTTCCATCCACGATGGCAGCCTAAACAGAGCGGCGCCTTTGCAACACACTGGGGCCAAAATCCGTTAGCTGCTGCACGCTGCTGTGATAGGTCGCTTTTTACTGTCTTGACTGATCTTGACCTGTGACGTAACGAAATAGGTAGAACCAGCAGACTGCTTACAACTATTGCATTTAACGGTTCATCCGCCATATGTGCAAATGCACAGACGCATCTACGGCAATCTATATCTTGTTGTAAACGTGGGTTACAATACCTTAGCTTAGTGTGACTACTACTACTACTACTCTTACATACACTACCACCACTACTATATAATACCTTTCGAGCCGACCCCCAGCCAAGATTTACCGTTCACGGAAGTGCTTTTCGCATTGCTTCACTACTATTACTACTACCACTACCACTATTACTATTACGACTTCTACTACTAGTACTACTGTGGTTTCTACTTTCAGTAGAATAATATTGTGTAAGGCTAGCCTACGTGCCACCGAATAGTGACCGGTCCGCGGCACCGGTGGCCACAACGACGGGGTCTTCACACGTATACAGAGCTCACGTCTGCGCATAGATGAGATACATATATCTATATCTGCCCTTTTTCCTTTTGTCTCAGCCAGCCGTCTCATCTCGGCCGACTCGAATGTCCTGGCCCTAGGATGGGAAGAAGTTAGCCGTGGCTCTTCCAACAGACCAGCGCCTGTCCGGGGGGTCTGTGCGCACAGCCCGAGCTCGCTGGCACAGGGAGGGAGGATGAAACGAATGCAGACGGGGGGCCGCACTACGTGATCTAAGGCAAGCGTGTAGGAGACCGACCCGGCCCGGCAGCAACCTTCGGCCGCTTGAGAAGAGACAGAGCTCGAGGAGAACTATTACTAGTCGGACGTGCGGCAACGTGCATGCACAGAAATGGCCTGCCTTAGAACACAGCAACATGTTCGAGTGTGCATCTCCGTAATCCGGAGAGCTACGTATGTAAGCTATGCGCTCACCTTGGGCAGCTTGCCGACTCACGGCGGCTCGGAGCTGTGCCGCCGGCAGGAGTCCATGCAGTCCTAGTGTCTTGTTGTCGCTGTACGCGGATCGTTCAATTGAATCAAGTTACGTGCTGCGTTTTGGCCTACGCACGCACGCACGCAGGCATGCCTTGACGTCAGACCTGTGAAGACATACAACCTCGCATACAACCTGTTCGACGATGACGGCGGCGGCAACAACAGCGCCAGCAGTAACAGCAACAACAACAGCAACCGCAGCAGCAGCAGAGAGCCCTCGGGATAGGAGCCTCATAAGGACAACAGCATGGCGATCACACGAAAGAAGTGGCCGTTCCGTCGGCCGGTCGGCCAATTGGCCAGCCAGTAATCTACTCATCTACTCTAGTCCCATATGGAGGCACACATACGTACTGTATATCTAGTGCACTACTACTACACATGTGTAGTCTAAGTAAAGTTTTCGGGCTGACCCTCAGCCAAGATTTAACGTCCACGGGACTGTTTTTCACATTGCTTCATCGACGGACTGCCCCCATAAATACAAATCGGTGCAACGGTGGGGCTCGAACCCGCGCACCTATCCGTGTCTCCACCGGTTGCGAGGCGGAGACTTAATCCACCATCACGCCACCGGGCTCGACCACATGTGTAGTCTACTATGTATACTTTCCGGGCAGACTGTCAGTCAAGATTTAACGTCCATGGGACTATCGTTCGCATTGCTCCATAGACAAACTCCCCATAAATACAAATCGGTGCAACGGTGGGGCTCGAACCCGCGCACCTATCCGTGTCTCCTCCGGTCGCGGTCGTCCGTGCAGACGAATGCACCCACCATGCGCCACCGGGCTCGACATCATGCGTAGTCCACTGCCGAGTGCTAGCTGTCTGCCAACTCTGCCGAGTGCTAGCCTTGGTCCTATGTAGTAGTGTGTCCTGTGCATCGTTGTTTAGAATGCTGATAGGTGTCCGTCCTTGCGCTCGGCAAAAAACACGTGGTGGGGGCCCGCAAAAAGCTCTTTTTTTTATTTTCCCGTAAGGCAATTGCCCGTGTACGGATTTTTCATGTCATGGCTAAGTTTATTCCACTCCGGAAATTACCTTGTCTAAATTGGAAACCATGCAAACCAATTTAAGAGTGGCCAGTCTGGGTCTCGAACCCAGTCCTCCCGAATGCAAGGCAAAGGCTTTGCCACTAAGCCACCTTGCTCGGTAAACTTCGACTCAACTTGTTGCGTCTGGTGAGCAGAGTGATGGCTGTAGCGTCACGCCACGACGAGTCGACGCCATTACGAGACAGCGGCACTGTCTGGTCGCGCACGACTATCGATACATGAGTGGTTGTGGGCATGCCCATGTCCGCTAGATAACTCGATGACCCCAGTTGACCTCTGCGTGTCTTCATGTGCTTACAGCTGTACGCACACAATGTGTCGTTGTTACGCTGTACGCACGTCGATAGTACAACGCCGAGATGAAAATGCCTCTACGTTTTGTAGGCGTATTGCCGACGTTATAGCCGTTACAACTAGTTATAGCATCAATCATGATCCCCATCTCCATGATTATGATGATGGTGATGACGATCGCTGTCACCCTTCATCAGAGTCTTCATCATTCATGTGTGCGCGTGTACGTAAACTTGCCCGCAACTCTATGTGTGTATAGGATGTATACACAATTAAGTCGACGCGCCGTCTACTAATCAGCTTTGGCAATACAGCTTAGGTAGTTGGGCTGTTGCTGCCGTCGTTGTTGTTGTCGCTGTTGTTGTTTTTGTTTTTGTTGTTGTTGCTGTTGCTGCCGTCGTCGTTGTTGTTGTTGTTGTTGTTGTTGTTTGTTGTTGTTGTTGACTTTGTTGCAGTGTGTAGTCGGTTTAGGCACTTGCCCGTCTGCAAAGCGCCTAGGCCTTGGATTACGTTTAGGGTAATTAGTCCTCGGCAATGCGTTTGCCGCTCTGTGCATGGCAGAGCAAAGTGCAGGAAAGTGCTCGAGAGATGAGGTCTACGCATCCACTACTTAGTAGTTAGATAACTCATGTGGCATTTGCCTCGTTGGATAGAAAACATTTTAGGACGCGTTTATGTGCGGCCGCTGCTGCTGTTGTGGCTACTGTTCATTTAATTGAACGCTGCTTTATACAGAACATGAAGAACTTACGAAACTAGAGAGGGGTATCAACGTTATACATATTCAAATTGCTAAGGCAAACACGGTGTCGTTCCTAGCACACATTTGGCACAACGCTTAGGTAACCAGCCGATAAGATCAGTCAGACAAAGTGACATATACAATTTTTCTTCGCAAACCCCTCACTTGAATAAAAATATACAATTTTATATTGTAAGTAACTATAATTATTATTCGTCATTAACAACGTCATTGTTGGAATAACTATAATATGTGATGTTGTCTTGGTAGATATATATATGCGCATTATAGACAGATTGCGGATTATAATCTGATTACATAATCAGTATATGCAGCCGCGCTCAAATGAAGGTTATATAATACGCACACACATTGATATATAAAGATCAGGCGTATACAATACACTACAAGCGAACTGGTCGTAACCAAGTTGCCATGATGTGGAAGTCATATAAGAAGTAACACACAGTTTCTAGAAGTCAGGAAGCATCATACAACATGCTCCAATGCCAATTGTCACTCCTAAGTCATGTACGCATGTGTCCGAGGGGACTTTTATTACCTATTCGTAACAGGTATGTCTGAAAGTTGTTATTGCTCGTTATGACTTGCGTCAGACAGTGATCAGCCTCTTCGCACGGTCGGCTCAACCACTTCTTTATGTCAGGAGTCCTGGTGCACCATCCAAACTAATAGTAGCCTATTCGTTCCGCCATTTAGTAGTTGTATCTTCCCTTTTTGCCATATTTGACTTCTCTATTGGCGCTTACTAGGCCTTGTCCCGTAGTCGCTGTCTTTCCTATGCTTTAACGTACGGGGGAGGAGGTGCCAGCAAGGACAAGTGCAGCCAGCCAAAGTGCTAATAGTTCTATAGGCCTAAGATATTGTGTTATGCTGTCTCTGTCTCATTACGTCAATTGAGCCAAGACCGCAGGCATCCAACTGGTACCACAAAGTGCGAACTATCTAGCTAGACCGGAATTCGGTGGCGGTCACTAGTTGTGTTTATTTTAGTACATTATGCACATACACTAATGCAATATGATAGTATAGCATTTGTCGTCATATACTCAATATTGTATGTCTTTCATAATCCGGTGCTAGAGCCGGAGGAGTGTTACTATAGAGAGGTTGTGCGGTTTGACAAATTTTTATTTTTGCATGGAAGAAGTTTGCAGCACGCATAATTCGCGCCCAACGTAACAAGGGGAACCTGCTGGAAAGATCAGTCATAATAGGTACACCGGCTTACTATACACTCTAACTTCGTTATGTATCATGCAGCTTAGACTGTCGACGAGATGACGTTCTCTTTGGTATGCACTTATCAATAAGCTAATGCACCTGATCAACAAATGCAATATAGATCTGGTCGACGTTACCACAATATTGTTCTCCTCGGCATAATGAGTAAACCATTCTTATGACATGAACAATCGCCTTTACAAAAAAAGGATTCCATTTGCGCTCGCTCAAGTTCAACCTAGATCAAATATTAGACGCTAATTGCTTTGCGACCAGAATATGACACGCACTTTGTCAACAATTTCGGATGTTAAAAGCAGATCAATTCGAAGGGCGCCGCCATGTCCCTTAATAGTTTCCCGTTTGGTTGAGTGATCTTGTGAATTTGTTGCCGCAAGCCAAAGATGATACGTGTGTTCACAAAACGTGCCTCTATGGTGTTTGAATTTCGTAGGCCTAGATTTGACCAATCGTTATATGGTAAGTAACAATCTTCTAAAATAAGCATATGGCTTCCAAACATAACAAACTAATCGTAGGCTCGACCGTGTCCTAAAGGATTCATAAATTGAAGCATATTCCTTTGATCCGAGGCGTATACCCGAACCCTTCGTTTGAGTCACAAACGCATACAAGGTAAATTTTTAACGCCTAGTGTTACGGCTTTTGTGTTATTGCCAACGGTAACCTGGCAACATTTTAAGTTGTTTTTAATGAGGACTCCGGCGGGTATCACGATCGTAACGAAGCACTTGATATCTATCTTTGCAAGACAATTTCCTGTGTTGATACATGACTACTTAGCCAAGTTTCCGTTATAAAACTGCATCAATGCAATTTTAGTGTGTGCAAGCATATCACAAATCGGTAGAACGTAGCTTAACAAAAGGACAAGCATTGAGATATATAAACACTTCAATTTGCTGGTCATAGA
This sequence comes from Dermanyssus gallinae, assembly GCA_003439945.1. Taxonomy (NCBI): domain Eukaryota; kingdom Metazoa; phylum Arthropoda; class Arachnida; order Mesostigmata; family Dermanyssidae; genus Dermanyssus; species Dermanyssus gallinae. The sequence goes on along the minus strand of QVRM01004314.1, from coordinate 73,200 downwards.
GAACAGTCGTCAGTTGACACATAAATAATAAATTAAGTAATAACACACATTTTTCATCTAAACCGATTTACATTCGAGAAGAAGCCAGCGATCATATTCTTAGACTTACGAGTTAATAAGAATAACCGGGTTATCATCATCATTATATGTGTCGATATCGTAGATATGATTATTCTCTCTAGTGTCACGGCGCTGCCTACATTGCCCATCTGAAAATATCCGCATCGGATTTTGTTTACTGAAAGGCCGAATATTTGACAAAACAAGCAACAAATGTTACACGACAATTTATGACCGCAAATACCCAACTATCAACGAAACGCCTCGTCCTGCATCGTCTGACTTGCAATGTATTCTGCTGTGCGGTCTATCGCTCTCAATCAGATACTAGTTTCATCATGACAAACATCATCAGCTCTCTGATCGTAACGAAAATCGGAACCGACCTGCCACAAGCACGGCAGTTTGCTGTGCTTACTGTGGCTACAGGCTATCTGTTGGGGGTAGCTGCGTCGATACCCCAACGTCGGGGCGGCCCATCTGGTCGCGTTCGAACGCTGCATGAGTTTGATTTGCGTTAAGCCGTTCAATGGGCTACGATGACAAGTTGGTTGTCGTCGGGCCCGAGTCGTTAGGTCGGGGGACGTATACGCGAGGCGCACAGAATACCTATCCCCCTTCAGACTACCTCCGGCCCACCCTCTTTGATTATAAATGAAAGTCTCTACGCCGCTTTGAATCCGCTTACAATCGTCTCGATTATCTCGAGCCAGTTGTGCATTTAGCGATTTCAACGACGAGGGGCTTCACTTGCGACAACGTCAAAGTAGTGAACAAAACGAGGCGAAATCCTAGTCGATGGGTTTCAGAGATGTGAACTTATGCTCGTATACGGAAATGACTAATTTATTTAAGCAGAGATAGGATAGCGTTGAGACCGTTTGTATCGCTATATATATATATATATATATATATATATATAGGAAAGTTTATTTTTCGTATATTACAATATGCATGTGCGGCACACATTATGGAAGGCTAGCTATGCCAATGGGCCCAGCGGGTGTGCATTGTGACAATCACGTGTCCGCTTCGTCTAGGCTAGGCCGAGACCACTTCAGAAGAGTGCCACGAACGGAGGCTACGTTTCCACGTTGTGCGTCAAGATTCAGACGTTGTTTAAAGAAGGACGACGATCTGCTATCACCGGTTGACATATTTAACATAGTGCCGACTTTGTGAATTAGCTGTCTGGTCCGAACACCGGGAGCCCCCAAGGTCTCAAACGTCGAGAGGCCAGAATTCGTGTGGATACCCAATTGATAAGTATTTTCTTAGCTTGTTGGTCTCCGCAAGATGGGCTGCATAACCAGCTTCGGATGCGCCGCCACCGACCATATAAGGTGCTAGGGAGTCGGTAACGGTTGCATCCCAAACCAGCATTTTGCCTCGCTCGAAGGGTGTAAGTGTCATCCCATCTGGACGCCTGCCGTCCTCCGCACAGAGGCCCGTGGGTTCAAGGATGCACGGACGACCGCATGACCTAAGGGCTCTGCTGAAGGTCTCATTGATAGCGGCATGTCTAGAGCGTCGGCCTGCGCTGATGATAGACGACAGGCCGTGTTGTCCCAGTTTGTCGGCCGGGTGACCACATTGACACCGATGCGGGCTAACTAGGTCTGTCCCTAGTCGTAGGCCTACTGCTAAGCGAATCGTCTCGTCAACGAGAAGGGTACCTATGGGTGCACTGAGAAGTGCGTGTAACCAGGCGCCTGAATCCTTGGCGGACACGGCGTTTAGGCGAGTTCTGGTCGTGTCGTCAGCAGCTTTATTAAAGAGACGTCGTTGTACCTCAGCGTGCAAAGGGGCGCTCCAGTCACGTTGGGATAGTACGTTGTCAGGCCTGCCTCCGCAGCGGGCCTCAAGATTCTCCTGAAGATGGGCTAAGCGGCTTCTAAACTGGCCGACTCCTGGTGTATCTAAAAGGGGGATTGCTCTGTTTTCTACGCTTAGCATTGATGATACTATGAGAGGTCCGGCCAGGGTCTCCAAATTCGATACCCCGAGGCCCCCTTTAGAGACCGGCAGTAATGCCTGTTGCCGTGCGCTAGATGGTAGAGATGTGTTTAGCAGGACCTCGAGGGTAGACAGTGTCGATTTGTTGAGCGCTTGCAAGTCTTCGGCCCGATAAGATAGGTCAGCTCTTTGAAGAAGATGGATAGGTCTTAAGGAAGAGAAAGAAGACCTGAGTAAGAAGAGTCCCCGATGAGCTCCTAGAAGAGGAAGGCGAGGCGGCGGCATTTTCCAGCTTTAATCTCCAACGCTCGATTGCTGCTGTAAGCCCTTCGGGACGAAGTGGCACACCTAGTAGCTCCAAATCGTCCTTGGCGGTCACCTTGCAGCCGGGAACGATGTCTTGGAGTAACTGTATATTAGGTGAAGCCTCATGGGTAGAGCCAAGGATGCACACTTCGCATTTGGCAGGATTTAACTCCAACCCAGATGTTACGCCGAAGTCAAGGACCCGTCGGATGTCTTCGGCTACCGTAGGAACGTTTTTTCCTAATAGGCTATCATCAAGGTACCAGAGGTTCAGTGGGCTCTTGAAGAAATCTTCCAGGCTAAGGGGTCTCCCTGCTGCAGTCCGGTGGCGGACGAAATCACATGCTCAGGCAGAACCAGGTAGGAAGGATGCCGGTATGCCAGCCCGACGTGATGTAAAAGATGAGGGGCGTGGTATGCAACGGCCTTCATCAGGTGATCGCGTCTCATACTGTTAAAAGCGTTTTTAAAATCAAGCTTTACAAGAACCCCTGGAGGGTTTGCACGAATCGAGAAAGGCACGGGTTGCGTGAATGGCTACCTCGGTGCCACCTGGCGTCGCAAATCCCAACTGATGGGCACCTGTTGCGTGAGAAATAACGGCTTTGTTGTGCTTGCATCCGACTTTCGCAGCAAGCCTGCGTAGTGTAGACGAACACGCAATTAGACGTACCGATCCGTCCTTTTTCTTAAGAGCAAATAGTCTTGCGCCAAATATCAACGGTTGGAGGCAAAAAGGGGGGTTGCCCTAAAGTAGAATGTCTACAACCTTTGCCAATGCTGAGAGCAAATTAGCGGCGACGGCTTCGAGGGACAGAGAAAGAAGGTCCATTAACAACCGCGGCCTCATGAAGTCTAGCCCTGCGGCGGAGCTCTTGAAGAAGCTCTTAGCCACCTGAATGTCCTCCTTTGATGTGACATACGGCATAGGAATTCTGGTCAATGTCGGCCATTATAGGTCCTCGGGAGGCAATGGGTGTTGCTCTTGTAAGGCCTCTATACGGTCAATGCCGGGCGTTACCATATAAGTAGACGCGATAAGTCTGGCGGCGCCAGAAACATCTTCTTTGGATAGTTTAATATTAGACTGGCGCACGGTATCATTCCGGAATGGTTTGGGAGCCGATACACAAAAGTGGGAAGTGGCAATCACGTTTGACAGATGCATATCTCGGGAGAAATCGCGAAGATTGTTGCGTATTATGACCGAGAGGGATGCAGCGTCGTTGCGGGCGCGGGGGAGTCGAAGGACGACGGGAGCAAAAGAGAAAATATTATACCATGCTTCAACGTCGTTATCAGATGAAACTGCTGTGAGTACACGGGTAAGAGCTTTAGCCACTTGTCTCCTGAGTTATTTTGGTACGATTCGAATCAGCCTAATTCGCTCCTTAACAGCTTGAATATTCTCCAAGAGTTGTGTCGGCTGCAAGCGGGGGGCTCAGAGGTCGTCGGTTTTGGGGAGGTAGTGTCAGTGGCGGTCGAGCTGATATATATCTTGTTAGGCCACGGTGCGTGTACCGACCGTCGCATAGTGGGCATTTAATAGTAGATGGAGTAGCGCGTGACACTTCTCCGCCTTGAGCTGAGTGATTATAGTCATTCATGGTTGTACAATTCGTCGTAGGTTGTCCACTAACGGTAGCAGCTGTAACAGCGGCTCCAAAAGCTCTAATAAATCCTTGAATTTGGCCGATATCTCTGGGCCTAACCCTGTAAGAATTTGGGGCAGTCCGAGAGAGGAGCACGGCACAGCCGAAGTCGCCTTACGTGTACGCCTGACGGGTGTTTTGATTCGGCGTTGTCTTAAAACAGGCGAGCTGCGGCGTGACCGCGCTGACGATCTTCGGCCTTTTTTGGTGGGGATTGATATGCGCGCCGGGAGTAGCAGCTGTGGTGTAGGGTCGTTGTGTGACTGAGATATTCCGCGGACGACGCTAGCGTAAGAAGGTTGTTTTAGAATCTGAGATGTGCTGTCTGCAGACAGGGCTGATGTGGGAGACACATCGGTAATCACGGCCGCCGGGTGCAGCACCTTCCACCTTCACCTGTTGCAGTGTGCGGGCTTCCAGTATAATCCGGTTTCTTTCCCGAAGGTAAACCAAGCGAGGGCAGGCAGACGAGCCCGCCGCGTGGGCACCACGACAGTTCACACCTCTCGCCGAATTTGGGCAGCTTGCTGCTAGGTGTCCGGAGGTGCCGCACTTCTTGCATACTTGGGGCATTGAGCACCTGTCGGCGAAGTGCCCCGGCCTCAGACATTTGTGACATAACTTGGGTTGGTCTGGCTCAAGAACTGCCTGATGAGTTTAATATCCAAGAAATATGGATAACGGAGGTTGGCGCGTAAAGGAAAGAATCACTTTACTGAGCATAATTATCGCTCCGTTTCGCATGTAAGACAATCGTTTTACGTGATTGATTCCATGTGGTTCCAGCTCGCGTTGTATCTCTTCTTCGGTGATCGACACTGGAACTCCGTGTCTCCTGGCTTTAAATATCGATAGGGATGGGCTGTGTGCTAAGTTCCCTAGAGTTGAAATCGAAAGCACCCGGCATGCGTCTTCGATTCGCGAGAGCCAGTTCACCAGAGTTCACCAGACGATATACTCTCCTTTAGTTTAGCTAGGTTTTTCTGCTCGCGGGACGCAGTTAGTTTTTTTCTGCGGGTTACCACGCGAGTAAACCCGTCGTCATTTGTCTCGACGGCCTTGTCGCCTTCAGCGCTCGTAGAGAGTAAAGATAACTTTTTGCGCTTAGAGCCTATGACGCGCTCTTCTACCGTGACGCTCTCAACGCATGGACCAGGCGCGGGGTTGTTCGGTAAGGATGAGCTCGGCTCACCAGATACATCCGTCGTCGGCATATCGTGGGTATTTGCCGTGATCTCCTTCGGGGCATCGGTCTGATCAGCACACGTACTGGCGTCGGCCGAGCCTTGCCGTAATCTGGATATATCCAGGGTAGCCGGCGGGGCAGTACTACCCCTGCTGGGCGGCACTTCTTGAGAGAAGATATATATATATATCTTCTCTCAAGAAAACAGAATGTTGTTCCGACTGGTTTAAGAGGTCAGAGCGGTAATTGTGTTACTGTTTACGTACGTCACATATTATTAGAGCCCCGCAGGCAATACATCACTGTTAGAAGAATGAGATGCATGGGCATATTTATTTTCAAAGATATTTAGTTGACATCAAAGCATCTCTTGCACTCGCAAACGCTCTAAATGAGACAATATATTTTTGCCTGCGCATTACTTCTCCTCGGAATGTGTGGCTATTATTGCTTCGTCACGATGAATTCGTCGTTTTGCGACTTACTCTTGGGAAGGCAACACTATCTTGACGCTGACAATGTTTTGCCCACATTCGTAGCGTTTTTGGCACAGCAGTCTTGCGGCGCGCAGTTACCCTATTTATCTAGTTTGATTTAGTTTTATTTGCCTGCACTAACCAAGCGATCTTTAACTGACCAAAGCGACGTCTCCTTCACGACGAAGAAATGTCTCGTCGTCGTTAAATTAGTTCAGTATTGGAGGCGAAACGGTGACCCTTTTTCTACTCGATTTCCGTGCAGCAGCTAAGTATATTATTTCCGAGTGCATCTACAGCACTATCTGTTTAGCTTTAGGTTAATGATAAGGCTAAACGCGAGAGTATTTAGTTTTTTTTGTATTTATCTGGTTATTAATTGTTAGTTAGTTAGTTGGCGCAAAGTATTGGTGGCCATTCTCGAGTGTTGACCACCTCGACCACGTGCACAAACTGCTCTGCATACGTTTATACAGATCACAGACTTGTCGTCATCTGTATGTCTTGGCGTATCGTAACGCACTCAATGTAGGCGTAGCAGTCATAGGGGAGTGACGAGCTGGCCGCACTGGCGCAAGCAGTGATTCGAGGTATGACGGTGCGATACAGGAGTGCTGTGTTTGTTGACTGGGCAAGCAAATTCACATTTCGCCCGTCGTCACTATTATTACGATCAGTATAAGCCTAGCGATATATATATATATATATATATATATATATATGAGCGCAAGCGTTCCGCCTGCGCACACGGAGTTTGTGGTTCCCGGTTGGAATAGGTACGGCCAGGTTAGTTAGGGTCGTAACTCAGCCTGCTTGTCCGAGTGACCCAGTTACGCGGGTCCACGTTGCTGCCTGGGGTCGTGTCGTTCGACACTGTCCGACGTGCCCCTCTCATTGGTCCCCCAGTTGGTTGTTGTTGAAGGTGGTCGTAGAGAAGCTATGGCGGGGTGTACGGTCGTTGGCGCAGACGTAGTCGGGTAGGCAGAAAGACACCAAAAGAGAAAAAGAGAGAAGTGAAGGGAGAGAGGTTGTCGCGGTAGATAGTACTCTTTCTACTGTGGCTCTTGCTTGTACTATGCGGGCAGTGGCAGCGGCGCTGGCCTTTGCTAGGGCCATTGAAACCTTCCCTTGTTACCCTCTTCGTATCTGCTCCTGTATTGTAACTATCTCTCCTACAGCGGTTACTACTGTTAGTAGTGGGGTTTACCAGGTTAGTAGTAGTTATCTTTTTAAAAGCAGGTTGGCCTACCAGGTTGGCCCTTCGGGGCGCACCCTTTCCACTAGCCCATCTGAGAACCCCTAGCGTCCCACGGGCCACCCGTTCCAGCGCATCCATGGCAGAACCTAGTGCTCTACGGGGCACTCCCAATGTTGCAACGGGGCTCTTCAATGCTCCGCAGGCAACACCTCCAGCGCTGCACAAAGCACCCCCGAAGCAACACAAAGCACCTACGATGCTAACAAAGCACACCCCCTTTGGTGATCCATAACGTACCCTTGATGTTACACAAAGCTAGGTACCCCCTACACAGTGACCCATCGGTGACCACAAGTGCATGGCGGCCCCCCTCTCTCTCTCTCTCGATCTCTCCTCGCCACTACCCGGATACCGCGGTATTTTGCTCTTTTTCTTCTCGTGTATGCCATGCAGGCAATGTCGCTGCTGACGACCTCACAGCGGCGATATTAATTCGAGCAGATTTCGTTCGCTTCCGCATACGGGTGGGTGAGCCGCCGCCGGGCGGAACGGCCCTCGCCTCATCCATCCCGAGCCGAATCGTCTCTTTGTTCAGCCGCTATCCTGTCGTGACCTCTTCCGCTATGCGAGTCGATCATGTCTAGCCGCCCGTGTGTAACCCGCGCCACGGCCAACGTTATATGATGGCTACCTACTTACGCTGCACATCTGCTATCGTTGCTTTGGGTCCTGGTCGTGGTGGTGATGGTACTGATGGTGCTGATGGTGCTGCTGCTGCTACTGCAGGAGCGGTGACCGTAGGGAGGCCAGGCTAGGCCGGTCATGATTTGCGCGGCCAGGCCCCCAGAGGCTGGCCTCCTGACCACGACCACGACGACGACGAGCATGACAATAGCAGTCGCCGCCGCCAACAATGGCTTCTTCTTCTCCTGTTCCACGAACGTCACTAAGCGCCGCCGCGGTCGCTACCGCTCTGCGTCAGCCCGGCCCGTCCCGGCGTCCGGGACACCGTCCGGGGAGCAGCAGCAGCAGCAGCGGAGATTGGCTCATCGGCCCCCGATGTCAACACATTGCGCGTACACACAATCAACCTAAATCGAGCGAGCCCTTATTTGCCCAAGCTCATTTCGCATAGATCTGCGGGTGTTCTTCGGGGTTCTCTCGGCTTACTACTCGTATGCTATTCGTTAGACATGAGACAATTGTTCACTCCAAGGTGCTATCATAGTAAATGTTATTAAATAGGGTCTATATATATATGTATGTATATATATAAATAATATATATATATATATATATATATATATATATATATATATATATATATGAACATTTAATTAGATAGCACTTTGGAGTAATTGTCCTTGTCCAATTGTCCTTGCACAAACATGTGCTCACGAGTTCTCTAACCCAGAATTAGCCTAGCTCAACAATCGCTGCCCCGAACAGATGCTGCTGATTTCATGTCGTTAAATGTCAAGTGACAGCCTCTGACGCAAGAATTCGGATGCTCTCGTCGAAAAGCTGAGATTTTTGAGACGCAGACGTTGAATTAGTTTGATTTGAAGGGGGCCTGGACCTCCCTTTGTCTTAAATGCCAAAGGACAAAATGAGTGCGGAAGAGAAACGAGTACTTGCAGCGCTTGTTAGCCTCTGATACCCTGTAAGCATGACCTACTCGGTCCGCACCTGTACCGACCATTGAAGGCGCCATTAAATCGGTGTAAGAGCTCAGAAAATGAAGACACGTTGCAACTTCTAAGCAGGCGCGGCAGCCGCATGGCTAAAGTGCAAGACTTAAGGAAAAACAAGCCACAATGAGCCTACTTATAATTGGAGTAACCTATCTGGGCGAAGTCTTGTTTGTCTTTTCGTCTGGCTCATGGTTTTGCACTGCCGTCCGGCAACAATGGCACATCTAGCAACTCCAGGACAATCTTGTCCACTACGCCAGAAAATAGGCCAAGAAAGTCGATTAAATCTAATGGCTTGACCCCTTTATGGGCTTTATCATATATTCACAGTTGACCGGGCTCAGAGCCAGGCCGCTAATCACAACAAAGTCAATAAGCGTTTGAATATCGTAAAGTATGGCCGAGAAGTCTCCGCACAGCATGTCATCATCCAGGTACCAGACAATAAGCCTTGATACACAAATAGAAAAGTAGAGGGCTCGGGGATCACCCTGCAAAAGGTTTGTCTACAATAGAATAGCGTTATGGGGCATGACCAGATGTGATGATTGGCTATATATATATATATATATATATATATGCGTATATATTATATATATATATATATATATATATATATATATATATATATATATATATATATATATATATATATATATATATATATATATATATATATATATGTGTGGTAACATGACACTTGAGTCCCTGCGAACATGTGCACCATTATGGGGATCCAGTGTAGGGACCAGTCATTTCCGTACATATACGCACCACCGAACACATCGTTACTGATTTGGATTAGTTGATAAAAAAAATACGATCTCAATCTTTTCGCGACCGACCTATTTGCTAGGCGTGGCTTTGTGCGAAAAAATCTAAAAGGACGTTTCGAGACTATAGAGAAGACAAATAAAAATCGGAGGGGTAACTCAATTCGATACCGAAGGACGCGTTTAAAAATGTGCCAAAAAGCGGGCAAGGAGGTGGCACGAGTGCATTACAGCAGGTGGGAGCTATAGTAAAGGAAACAAAATATAAATAAAATAAGTAAATAAATACTCTTTTTAAACATGCACCAGAACGCCTTTGTGTTTTTGTGTATTTCAAACCGCCCTGGGTGGTTCTGTCGACGTTCATTCCGAGCCCGGTTGGAGAATCCCGTAATGCTAATTTTGACCTGGGAACTAAACATAAGCCAGCATAACTCTCGCCTCTGGTGCGACGCCTATATCTGTAGTCAGGTCCCAGGGGTAGAGTTTGCCGGCTTTCCGAGGAACATTGCGAGGAGGTTGATGACCTATATATGTACTCTTCAAATGCATCACTTACATTGCACCTGATGAAAACCAGACTCAGATAGATTAAATCACGTTTATGTTAAAACGTGCGTTCATAACCCATGTTCTCTCTATGGGTTTCCGCTCTCTATGTGTGGGCCTAGCATGACAGAATTTGCCTACTCTGGCGTTGCTTGTATATCTGCTTCTAGATGATTTTCTATCTATCAGTCCCTAAACCACTGAACTAATTCTAAAACATTCATAAGCTGCTATTCATAAATTAAGCAAATACTTGATAATATTTGTGCTTTCGTTTTTTCATCAGACAAACGGGAAAGAAGAGCAGTATATTATTCACTTTAAACCAGAGAATAGACTGGCCACTTACTCATTATCCGCTAATAGGTACGCTTGAGGAACGAACGTAATGCATCATAATGCATGCGTATAAGATGAAAAAAGAAAACGTGCTTGTGCCCTGCGTGAGTGTATGTCGACAACCAAATCGACCTCAAGTTTAAACAGATCAATTGTAAAAGCACTTATTCGTACTAAAGAAATTGAATTTTTTTCGAAGACTCTCACGTGATTCGAACGTCTTCGTATTTCTCGCATTATTACATGTTATATTATTTAAACGACTCTTGGAGCGTATTTCTCCAAGTACGCTGTAGGTAAATGATCGCTCTCATTTTTGCGTGCATTATTGTACATGCATCTATGTGTGCCTAGGTACCACATATATTAATATATATATATATATATATATATATATATATATATATATATATATATATATATATATATATATAGGTCATGCTGTTATTTAAATAATTGTTTTATTAACACCCAAACTGGGTAACTGTGTTTATGTTACATCAAAATCGAGACACCAACAATCTAGCGTTTTGCTAGTTTTGCTACAAGTCATGCCGTTATGCAGGTAGTAAAGGGCACACGTTTTGAGCAAGATAAAGCACTGTTTTGTGCAGGATGCTTTGTAGATCACAGACGCGCCTTTGACAGTGTGTGTTCAGATATTCTCCTACTCAAATTCAAACACCGGGGCTTTGACGAGCACACTAATAAACTGTTATCGGTGTATTTCCTCAGGTGTCGCCAACTTATGGGGGGACCTGGTCTGAACTGCTTTCGGTTTTGCTAGGTATACCCCAGGGCTCGTATATTGGCCCACTAGCCTTCCTCTGTTTTATAAATGATATGGAAAATATCGCACGAGGAGCGGCTATTCTTTATGCTGATGACAGCACTTGTAAATATGTTGGGCAGTCTGGTGAGGAAGTACATCGGGTGATGATGCAGGATGTCACTGCCCTTAACGCTTGGTGTGCAGGACACCGTATTGCTATCAATGCAAATAAACTCAAGTGGTGGTCTTCGGAAAGGGTAACACGATCCCTTCAATGCCACCTGTAGCCACCAGGCAAAGCATTTGGCCTTTGAGCTGTCTGAGAGTGGAGCTCTCTTCTAGTAAGCTTGCGTTATTTGAAATCCTTGAATATTTAAAAGGGGATTTAAGGTCACACTTATAATCCCGTCAATAATGAGTACACTATTCATAATAATTCAATCAATAGCATACACTATTCTGCTTAACTTGACGGTCACACTGAGAAAAACCAAAGAAATTTCATGCCATACAATGGAAAATTGTAGTAGGTTTAAATTGTTACCGGCTTCTTGCAATATTTGTAAATATATGAAATACCACACTGTTGTAAATAATAAGTAAATTACCCTGTTTTAAAAGATCGGCGGAAAATTCTTCTAAATGCCACTCATCGCAAGCCAGTGAAAAGCGAGTAGCCTGATTTAAGAAAGTCATACAAAATCGATATGTGGCTATGTTTTACGTTGAGGCTTTCACGATCAGAATCGTAAAATGTTGCCAAGACGTTTCCGCCCCCTCTCTCTGTTGAAAAAAATATATTGCCGAATTCTACCAAAACTTAACATGTGTACATAACATTTTGATATACCCTATTTAATTGCTAAAACAGGTTAAAATGCTAGCAAGTAATGCCTTTCTTTTTTATATGACTGTCGAAAAAGCTTAGTAACTTGGCAACTACTTTTGTACGAAAATGATGGGCATTCAATTTGCTATTGCATACGAATAGTCATTTTTGGCGTAGCGGCAAAATTTCACTATTCTGCACGTAGAAGCTTCAACGTAAGACATACCAACGTATCGACTTTTTAAGACTATCCTTAATCTGTCTACTCGCTTTTTGCTAGTTTTTGCGTGTCATTGAGACAATGCAGAACACCGCCGAACACGCCGGTATGATCAGTTTCTTCATGCATTGACTGCTGCTCCTGCAGCCGTAGATTTTGCACAACTATGTAGGGAAAAAAGGCAGAATAACTATTTTTATAAATTTCACCCTCACGCCTAAACTAGACGCTTTCGCACTTTCCTTTCATTAGGGAAAATACGTTTAATGTTTTCCTTTATATAAATATATATATATATATATATATATATATATATATATATATATATAATGTTTCCCTTTATATATATATATATATATATATATATATATATATATTTATATATATACATTGCTTACATTTTAAAGTAAAATATTGCACCCAGTTTATGCAGTTGTACCAAGGTGGACCCTTTCTAAGAGATAGACTACAAGAAGATGGACAGGCAAGCGGACCAAGCCCCAGGAGCGTTTAGGCATATACAAGAGCGGCGTCACTTTGGCATGATTTGTGAGACCCATGAGGGTGCGAAAAGTGCGAGAGGCCGGGGCGGGTGTGGGAGGTGGGGGGCGCTGGCTGGCGGGGTATGGGGGTGTTTTGGCCGCCGTAAGTGCCACAGTGGCCACAACCCGCGAGAAGTGAGAAGCGGTAGTGCTTCACCACTACCAACCACCGCACGCCGAAGGGTGATGGCCGCTTATTCGCGACTCGAGCGCGCGCCTCTTTGGAGGCGGCCGTCTGCGCCTTCATTTGGCCAACCGGGTCCGGGTCCGGACGGGCAGCCTGTCAAGGCGCATCATGCGGTCGAGTCCAACTTTCCCGGCGCCTCGCTCACCTGCTGCACCCACCCAGCTTAGGATAGAGTCATAGAGAAAAAAAGCGGGGGTGGTCGTCGTCGATGTTGTTGTTGTTGTTGTTGTCGTCGTCGATGTTGTTATTGTTGTTGTCGTTGTTGTTGTTGTCGTTGTTGTTGTTGTTGTTGTTGTTGTTGTTGTTGTCGTTGTCGTTATCGTCGTCGTAGTAGTAATAGCAGTTGTAGTAGTAGTAGTAGTAGTAGCAGTAGCCATAAACGTAATTGAAGTCGTAGCATTAACAGTCGTCGTGCTAGCCATTGTACCGCTCGTGGTAATAATGGCAGTGGCTGGAGTAGCACTCCGTTTCCTCGTCAGCATTGCCGCTGATGGTATTTTTGTCGCTTGTTGCTATTATTGTTGTTGCTGTTGTTGTTGCTTGTTGTTACGGTCGGCTGCCGCCGCAATGACGGTAACCGTGCAAATTGCTTCCGTGGGACTCGTTTATTAATACCGCTCCGCCATCGCGCTGAAGAATGCACTATCCGCTGCTCCGCTACCTACCCCAACAATGCGCCATATATCTAAGAGGCAAAATATGCTTTGTATATAGATATATATGTACATTTCCCTATAGCCATAAACTTAAATAATAAATATACCATTATATATATTAATATATATATAGCGTAGATTCACATTTATTATCACGAAAAGAGGTGTAAGCATAATGGTTCGTCACGTCACATAATTGTTTCTTAAAAGCGCGTTGTCAACCTTCGGAATACGGCCGTGGTGGCCTGGGTTGGTGCGTACCCACCTCGCGATCCGCCTCGATGAGCTCTGGCGATGAGCTCCGAGCTCTACTTCCTTCGAATTAAAGAAATACAGAGATCTGAGTTATTTACGTTTGGTATCATACTGGTAGTCGAATAAGTCCGTTTACCTGAAATGACGTAAAACAGTTGTCACAGTAGATGACTGAAAACGAGAGTCAAGAGACGGAATATTATTATTATTATTATCCGCCTTCGTGTCAAAAGACCATCCACAGCGCGACCGCTTGCAAGTCAAGCCTGTTTTCGCTCACTACTATCTGCTGATTATCACGTTGAAGCATGACAACCGTTATTGTTGAGGGATACGATTTTATTATATATTATTTGCATAAGCGCCGTAACACAGCAAGAGGGTATGCTGATCAAATAAGGGTCGAACTGTATCTTTGGATGGCGTTCATATCCTCGTGATTATGGAGCAGCAGGCTCTACTAACAAAACGCACTTCAGCAAAATTGTTCAGAACTTTGCTATACTTGTTTTTCCCATTTCGAAAAACAGCATTTCGCTACGCCTTATTTCGTGACCTTACAGCCACAGTACGTCCGGCGGTTTGGTCCATAGCAGAATTAGCAAAACGCTAGATTGGTGTTTGTCTCATGTCACTTTGATGTAGCATAAACATATTTACTCAGTCCGGGTGTTTATATATATATATATATATATATATTCAAAAGAAACGTGTAAACAAAATTATTTTAAGGTTTGTATATCTTCTCAGTCTAAGTCGCCTGCAATGCATATCGCGTTTTCCCTATAGCTTGCCAGTAATAGCGCCTGTCTTAGGAACTCGCGCTCCTGTCGGCCATCTGTGATCTCTTGCATGCGTCTAGACAAATCTTTGGGTATAAAGTCATTTCCCCCCCCCCAAAATTTAAGCATGTGTAATGCAGTTTTGCAACTAAACCACGTTCTGAATCTGAATCTAAAGTCAGTTCCTTTAGTGACGGCTTCTAGAATCTCTATTGCAATAGGTACAAAAACGCATATCTTAACTTGCATGCCTGGCTACTACTACTACCCTGGATAATACCCTCTAATAGGGTAAAGTGGTCATTCATGAAGCCGTCACGGCCCACGCTCAGCATTTATATATGCCCGTATTAGGATGGGTGCTCTACTAGGCCTTGCTTCGCTGCTAGTTACTAAACCTCTCGGTTCGGGTGTGGATGGTATACCATCAGCTCTTCTGAGAGCCTTTCGGATCACAGTGAGTTAAGTTATGTGTGCCTGGTGAGTCTCGAAGATATTGACACAACTTCAACATTAAAGTGTATATGAGTGATGCCACTCGTTTTAATTAAGGGCGCTTATAAAGCAGCAGAAGTGGCAACCAAACGAGATATCTAGGGTTTCCCCAACAGTTCCTGTGGCTGTGTGTTTGACGCTCAGCGTTTCGAATTATCATCTGTTCTCAGTAAGCATCGCGTTAGAAAATATTGGAATTACTTGCGGCTCGCAGTTCTGTTCTCAGCGCGCACACTATTAACCACAAATAAACTAGTGTCCAGGATTTTGGTTCTGCGTTAAAGGCATTTTATGTTGCTCATATAAAAATAGTGTATTTCTCAAGCGTTCGAGCGTGTGTATTAGACTCTTTGGTCGACTCACTTGATTGCGCATTTATCCAGTGCAAACAACTTGACACGTTTTTCTAGCAAGAACCACGGTGAAAGATGAGTTTGAGGGCACAATCTGCATTGCCTGTTTCGCTCTTAGTTTCTAAGCGTGTCGTGTCGTCAGCCAGTGGGCTTGCGAGGAAGCCAAACTATATTAGTGAGACGGCGTAGCAGGCAAGAGCCACAACAGTAGTCATTTTGAGAGCGAGACGACCCTCGCTTTTTGCGACCCAGGCATGCCCAGGCGTTTCCTCAAAGATCGGTGTTTGGAGTTTTGCTTTCGATGGTAGTGGCTCCCTTGCGCAACGATGGCCGAGTGAACCCAACAGATCACTCTGCTATACACCTGCCTCTTATTTCGAGCCAGGTGGCGAAGTGCATTCGTGTGCGCCTTACGACCGGAGGAGACACACAAGTGTACGGGTTCGATCCTCGCCGTTGCACATTTTTATTTATGGGGTCCGTCTTACGAAGCAATGCGAAATCAATTCCGTGTATGTTAATAGTTTGCGTCCGATTTCAATGTGTTTTTTTTGTTTATACATTATTTAAATTGAAAGCAGATGAATGATTCCCCTATCGCCTTGTCAAAATTTGGCGCCTTGTTAGTGGCGGATGCGACGTCAAACGCGATTAATTTTCGTCTTTAAATTTACGTGATCGTTAAATTTCGGTGAGATTTACTGTGATCCAGAACCTACAATTGATTTACTATAACCAAGACCGTGTCGAGCCCGGTGGCGTGGTGGCATGCGTCTGCGCCTCGCGACCGGAGAAGACACATAGGTGCGCGGGTTCGAACCCCACCGTTGCACATTTGTATTTATAGGGGTCCGTCTATGAAGCAATGCGAAAAGCAGTCCCATGGACGTTAAATATTGGCTGAGAGTCAGCCCCGAAAGGATTTTTTTTAACCAAGACCGTACAGTTGATTTACTGTGATTCAGACCTCACAGTTGATTTACCGTGATTCAGACTTTACAGTTAATTTACGTTAATCCTGATTTTACAGTTGATTCACTTTAATCCCGACTTGTGTCTCAAATGTATAGTTCATCAAATTCATAATTGATTTACTTTGGTCCAGACTTTGCAGTAATACTTACTTTAATCCTCGCTTCACAGTTGAATCACTTTAATCCTGACTTTATAGTTGATTGACTTTGATCCAGACTTTACAGCTAATTTACTTCAATCCAGACTTTGGCGGTGTATAGGTGTACCGCGTTTATTCTATCTGCGTAATGCTGTGCGCGAACGCGAGACGCATGCGACCCCCAATCGTGTCGTCGCACGAAACCTCTCGCCTGGCTGGCGTCTACGCCGCGCACAACGAAACTTAATGGAAGTCAGTCAGTCCGGCAATCAGTCCTCCGCTTTATGTAGCTGCCTGTTTTTTTTTTCCATAGCTGAATACCTATCATGGACGGTGGGTGGATTGGTGGGGGTTGGGTGTATGGAGGTTTGGGGGTTGGATGGATGCGTTTTTGTTGGAGTTCAGCAGAGACCAAGCAAGCGGCGAGCCAGACTACGGCTGGTGCCGCTGCTGCCGCTGCTAGTGGTGTAATCGGGCCAAACCCTAATGAGGTTACCGGTTCGATCGTGCTTCTTGAATATGGTAACGATGAGGAGGAGGAGGAGGAGCCATTTTTATAGTCGAGCTCACTTTACTCAACTGCCTGCTTGCTCTCAGTTTAGTTGGCCGTCTGCACTCGAGTTTCCAGCACACCCCCGACCACCCCCCGGCCGCCCCCGGCCTGCCACCTGCTTGCTAGCCTCTGTAAGCAGGTGGCAGGCGTGCGGCCTATGTGGCCTATGCTACCCTAGCTATCCCAGATAGGCCGGGCGGCCGGCCTAAAGTGATCAAGGCAGTCTAACCGCAGGCACGCATAAAAACGACTCAGTATGAGAAGCCGATCAAGGACGGTGTCGACGGTCGTTCGCCGCGTTGCAATACCCTCGTTGTTGAAGCTGAAGGTGCGTGCACTGCCTACGTTCCTCCGAACGCGCTGTGAACGAACTAATCGTCGTAGGAACCGAAGCAGGCGTGGCCAAAAAAAAATGGCCACCACAAACCGCTTGTGCATTGAGAACGACCTTTAACGCAGCCCGCGCATGCACGCGACGACGAGCTTTCATTTAGTCTAGTCATTTCACCGTCGCACCTACGTTACGCGTCCGTTTTCTACCTATCCTTCTCCTCGTGTAAGGTTTAAGTGTGGCATGCACCCTTGCACTCATCGTCTGAAGACGTTAAACGTATTAATGTCCTAGAAACGAGATTAATTGGGCTTGGTGCGGCGTGCCCGCGATGTGGGGCTACTTCATTGCGGTACGTCAGTCTATGCGTGCAAACACTATGAAGCTTCTCGGTTTGCCGGTCTTTCGAACTGTACGCTAATAGTAATAAGTACGCGCATAGCTTGTCGGCAAGTGATCTTGTTCTGTTTGTGTTTTTGCGAACCTTGTCCAGAGCGTGGTCGAGTGCTACAGCTTAGCTCTGCACGCTGGGCATCGGGGTAGTGATGGCATAGCGCACGTCAGGACGCCAGCATCTTCCAGAGTGTGAGAGGAAAAAGGATGATTTCCTGATAAATATTCCCGTCAACCATCATCGATTGAGCGTGCGTTGAGAAGGCGTGTATGCACGATGTGTCGGGCATACTCTGAGGCTGGGTGCTCAACGCGATGAATTCCTCCCGCCGCAATTTCTGCAACAGTAGACCATGGCATTTCAAAACCTGGCTCCCCGGGCAGCTGTGGTAGAATGCTGGCATCAAAACGGAAAAAAGAAGACGATGACACGGCGATGTAAAAATAAGTAACAGGAGAAGTGTACTACCGATAAGCATCCACTGGTGATGCGCTCGTTGGCCTGGGCAAGAGACTACAATTATGCGAGCCCAAAAATTGCCCCAGCAGTTCACCTGCGCATTTGTTTCGCTGACCGTAGCCGTTTCTATTAGTCAATATCTGCATGTAATCGCATATAATCGCAAGTATACGACGCCACGCACGGCGTAGTGCAGCATTTCAAGGTGGTTCACTGAGGAAAACCTACCTATTGGCCATTGCGTTGCTACCGTCCTCCTGAAATTTGCCTGATATTCAAAGTGGCTATTTATTGGGAGTTATTGTTAATTATTGACTTCTACTTACCTATTTGACGGTCTGCGGCTCACGCACAGCCGCCGCACCAAGAAGAATAGAAAAAGCTGTGTTAAATGCGACACACATAACACTAATGCTTTGAATGCTTAAACCAATAAGTTTAGGTTGTTTTATATATATATATATATATATATATAGAGGTTGTTAAGTCGAAATGGCTTAAGCTCGAAAACTCGGTGCCGAACGCCTACCTGTACACGCACACAGCACACGGCGGTCTGGACATCCCCTGCCTCCAAACATTCATTCCCAGAATCCGCGTCTCCCGCCTGACAGCACTACAACACTCCACGCACCTTGGGGTCCAATGGATGCTAACCACCGAGCACTTTAAAAAAGATCTTGCGAAAACAAGACTTCTTTGCGAGCGCTTGGGAACCTCCATTGAGACCGCTACACAAGAGACCGATTACTGGTCTCAACAACTACACAACACGTCCGATGGGACACATTTTAAAAAAGCACACGAAACGCCCTTTGTACATTACTGGATTAAGGGTATGCCCTACCTATCTGGTAAGGAGTATTTAAACCTACTAAAGCTCAGGATCAACGCACTACCAACGCGTGCCAGATTGGCCAGGGGACGCCCGGGCTACAACAAACGTTGTAGGCACGGGTGTCATGCGCCTGAGACGTTGGCTCATGTCGCTCAGATGTGCGATATAACACACAAACAAACCATAAAGAGACATGACGACGTCTGTGATCGCGTGGCGCGTCTTCTCCGCGAAAGGGGTCATGAGGTGGTTCGTGAGCGAGTATTCCGTCGACCGGGCGCACCGGGTCTAAAGCCCGACCTCGTAATGACAACACCTACCGAGGTCTGGGTTTTAGATGCCGAGGTTTGCGGCCCGAACCGGGACCTGGCAAAAGCACGGCAAGACAAGATCGCCAAATATGACGTCGAGTTCCTAAGAGCGGCGCTCCCCTACCCGCAAAACCTCGCAGATTCGGATTCATCACTATCTCTATGAGTGGTGTATGGGGCTCCGAATCTGCGAGGACGCTCTTGGGGCTCGGCGTCACGAAGAGGAATCTTATGGATCTCACCGTTTTAACTTTGCAAGGAACCTTGAGGATATATCGCTCGCACCGGGTCCATAAGAGCGGGGGCTCCATCAAGCAAGGACACGGACAACTGACTCTTAACTTCACGTGACACCTTTTTACCACCATTTTTATTAAGGCGAGCACTGCCGAGTGTGCAAACGTATTGTAAATGATTAATAAATCATCACAATATTTTCTATATATATATATATATATATATAGCTACAAATCTGTATTAAAATGAATCTTGCCAATTTTGTAGATGCTAGTAAAAGCGTATTTTTACAATAAAGTAAAATTTGTAAGTTCCTTGCAAATACGGTTTGCATGCCATCAAACACGTCATATTCGTTGCAGTTTCGCAACGTCAGAGGACATTAGTTTTTGTTGTTGTTGATAACTGTTGTTGTCATTGTTGTTGGATGACATTATTGCTGTTGTTGTTGTTGCTGTTGTTGTTGATGACTGTTGTTGTTGGATGACATTGTTGTGTGTTGTTGTTGCGTCTGTTGCTGTTACCGCCGCCGCCACTACCACCACCACCGCTGCCGAAATGATCGTTGTGGCTGTTGCGCTTAATTAATTGTTAACTGCCTGCCCCGCTAAGTGACCTCTCGTTCTATCAAAGGCAAACATTTAGCCATAATGGCGCTGTTGTCGGTTGTTATGGTCGCTGTGGTCGTTGTTGGCGTCGTTGCTGCCATTTTGCCTCCGGCTAATATGGAAGAGAGAGGGATTCAGGAGGCGACCTCCAAGTGCAGCGAACACTCTTGGAGGAAGTGTGGCTGGTGACAATGCCGGGGTGTCCGGAAAACACTCGAACCAGACCGGGCGTAACTCGTGCAGGGACCTAGACCACTTTGCCCTCTCTCTTTATCTCTCTCTCTCTCACTCTCTCGCGCACATACACAAAAACAAACATACCAGATACACACACTCTCCTTTCTTCTTTGGTACTTTGTTTTGGTATTGGTACGAACTGCGTATCATTCGTTTCTATGATGTAGAAGCAGACGAAGAAGAAGAGGAAGGTGATGATGGTGATGATGATATGTGTCTGCGTGTGTCTGTGTTTCCCCGTATGTGATCTTTGTTTGGCTGTCTGCTAGTTTCGGCACTTCTAATACAATAACACAACGTCGAGAACGCAGCATTGCAACAACGACAACAACAAGAACAACAACAATACGAATAACTGCGTTATAAATCCCCTCTGGCTGGCGAGACATCAGCGGGCATACTGCACGTTCGCTTCTGCTCCCGTAACTTGTGGTTAGTAGCTAGAGCTCCTTGTTAGACGATGGATGACGGTGACAGCGGTGGCGGCGATGACAACAACCTCAATAGAGATAACAACATCAACTGCAGCAGCAACAACAACAACAGCAGCTGCAAAAACAACAACAACAACAACAGCAGTAACAACAACAACTTCAACACCAGCATCAACAACAACAACGAAAGGGAGAAGAAAAACTTCTACTTGGCTGCAACCGAACTTAGTCGATGCTGCCGCTGGCGTTTCGCAACCTCTTCTGTTAGTGACCCTCAGCTCACTAACCGTTCAGTGAGTCAGTATGTCAGTGGCGGCAGCAGCAGCAGCAACAGCAACAACGACAGTTCAAGTGATCGTGCCTCGCCGCTACGAGACCACGCCCACGGTCGACGATGACGGGCCAAGAAGAAGAAAAAAGAAGATCGCCATCGAAAGATGAGGGCCCGGTTTAGCGTGGTCTTCGTTCGAAGGCCAACAAGACAAGGTCGCCAGGCCAGCATCGCCCGCTGATCCTTGTGATCATGATCTGGCCCGGGCGGATCAGCATCGTCCACTTTGTCGTGTTTGTTGTTGTTATTGTTGTTGTGGTTGTTGTTGTTGTTCTTGCGGTGTTGCCGCTGCCGTATGATGCCGACCAGCAGGCCAATGAGTGGCCTGCTGAAGAAGGCGATACCGGACGCCGGCGGACAAACGGGCATGCTGGCGTCTTATAACACTTCCTTTGCTTCGTCGTTAGAGTTGCCGTCGTCGTCGTCGCCGCCGTAGTTTACTTCTGCGATTTTTTTCCATTCTTTTGTTTCTTCTTCCCGTTCGGCTCTGCTCTCTGCTTCTTCCCCACTTCCCCAGACAGGGTTTTGTCGTCGTTCGCCTTTTGCTTCTCTTTTCCGTCTCTTTTCCACGACGCAAGTCGGATGACTCTCGTCTGACTCTGGCCAGCCGTTTCGACTCGAGCTCGATGGACTTCTTAGACGCTGTCTACTCGCCTCAGTTGGCCGTGCGGGTGCTTGTCCTTATCGTATCATTTCTGTGGCACAGCCCTGATGCTGTTGCTGCTGCTGCTTCTGCCTCTGTCCGTTTTACTTCTATCTATCTATAGCTTTCTCCGGCACTCATAAAAATGACACTGGCCTTCTTCTGCGACCCTGCTTACTACTGGCCTAACCAAGTATATACTAGTTGAGATAGCCTAGCAAACTCCACAGTTGGAACAGAGAGAGAGAGAAAGAGGGCGAGAAAGAGAGACGGAGAAAGAGAAAGAAAGAGAGCAAGAGAAATAACGAGCCGTACTGTAGATCGAGATATGCGAGAGGCGAACACAAGCCCTTCTGACTGTTCAGTGTTCGGAGCGTGACGCTCCGCCTGGCCCGGACGTCTCCGGTCTTCGTCGACAGACACCTACGTAAGCGTGTGGGGTTAGCGCGAGGGGTTAGCGCCATTGGTTGCAAGTCGTCGTCGGCGGCAGCCGCTGCGGGTGGGACGCAGAGTGCAATGTGCGACTGTGAGCTATAATCGCTCGTGTTTGTATTATAGCATGTGCGCGATCGGCGCGCCAAACGCGGCCGAAACCGTCGAGTCCGCCACCGTTGTTGCTTCTAGGCGGACTAGTTGCTGTCTGGACCGTCGCAGCTGCAGCAGACCAGATGGTCATTCTGCATCTATTGCACTGCGGCCGTATTCCAGTGGCGCCTGATTAAATATCTCCCCTCACCCCCCCCGCCCGGCCGAACCTCCTCCTCCTCCTATCACGCACACAACAACTCACTTGACTGCTCGCCACAGACGTGCCGCGGCTAGCCGTGGCAAACACTGTGCACACTAGATAGGTTAGAACAGACTGGGGGGTTACGCTCCGAAAGGTCAACCTCCCCCCCCGCTCGCCTGCACGTGTGATTTTCGCTCCACTATGAGCACTATGCTCTCGCTTTTACTGTTGGTGCTTCGTGCGTCAAGCGTCTGCCGTTGGCTGTCGAAGGGGAAGAAAAATTACGCAGATCACATGTAACTATATATATATATATGTGCCGAAAGTGCTGGTGGTTTGGGAATACATTTTACTGTCACGACAGCCAGTAGAAACAAGGACGTTCTCAACAGTCCGAGAAGCCGTCGGATGAAAAAAGACGTAAATCAACTAGCAGTACAAGATATATATATATATATACATACAAACATATGTTTATAGGAAATCCTCTACTAGTGTGCCTTCGTGGCACAGTTCTAGTGCGAGCGTCGCCGATGCGTTTTATTTTATCTATGCTTTTGAGGTCTGACATTGTAAACTAGGGTGCAATTGCGTGACGGCAGTATGTTACTGTAGGAACAATTTTTATCCTAAATAAATTTAGAACGATTTTTAGGTTTAGGTCAGTAACAGCTCCCAGAAGATTCATGGCCGTCGTGGCTTTGCTACGCATTGCCTCTATATGTCTGCTGAATGACAGCCAGGGAAGGGTCCCTGTTATTCCTAGATAGCAAACGTGATTGACAAGTTCAATATTATAATATAATACACCCATTTTAATGCACCGGTCATCTGCAGCGTACGATGCGCCTTTACTAAATCATAGTATATCTGTGTTGGCGATGTTGATTGTCAGTCGGTTTTTTTGGCACCAAATCTGGGGCTTCCTGTAAATAAAACTGCAGGTGGTTTTGTGTCGTTGCAGGCACTACTAAGTCGTCGGCATAGAATGCATGTATCGCTTTTACATTTCTGAGGGCGTCCGCTAAACCTGCTATATACAGTATAAAGAGGAAAGGGCTTGCGGAGTCACCCTGAACGGCTCCAGTTTTCTGTGCTGCTGGCCTGTTGACATAATGCGTCCCGTTTTTGATAGTACTTAAGTTCTCCTGCAACATGTTACGTATCAGATTATACATAGTTTCCTTTATAGAATATCGGGTTTTAGGTACTTTAATAAAGTTGTCTCTTTTAACGCAGTCAAATGCAATGTTTTAAAAAAGTGCATTTAAAGTGAGGTACAAATGGATGCGTTCAAAACGACACAGCAGTACAATATTTAGTGACAGATCGTGACCTTAGTGCCGTCATTTTGCCATCGAATGGTGACCACGTTTAATGTCAGCACTGTTTCGGACTAACGGCTGAGATGAAATTACGTTAAAGGTGTAGGAAGTCGTTGTAAAGGTAAAAATTCGATATCGGGTCTGCCCGCTGGAGAGCAGATCACGCAAACACCGTTATCAGCACTGAACCTATGATTGCTGTTGATAAAATTATTAGGGATGATGAAGGGTTTACGGCTCGTGGGCTCTGTACAATAAGTCTATGCTATATACCGCGATCGGTACTGGGTCTGTGATTCGGCCGTGAGTCAATCGTCATATAATTATCAGATTTTTGTACCAATTGTGAGAAAAGGATTTTCATTTGGACAACGAACTGAATGAAGCTGTGTAGGACTTTTTCAAACTATCTCAATCAAATAACCTCTTTCATTGTACACCATGGACATCAACGAGCCATGGACTTCTTCTAGATTCAGAGCACACAAATACAGGTTACAACAATGCATTTTCTTACAGTTTCTACCTTTCATTTGAGCATATTTAAACGACATTTATTGTGGTTAGGAACAGATACGTTGAACATTAACTTAAGTCAGTTGTCCTGTATTTCTAATTAGCGTGACCTAATTTAGTTACAAACTTGCGGCAGCTGCATCGACTTGTTAGCTGGTCAACTTTGACACATTCTCGGGTGAGCTGTTCTGCGTTCGAAACCATTAGTGCTAATTAAATTCGATTGAGACCCAATGTTGCCTTATGAAGACACACAAAACGCCTTCCTAATCCCGATTAGGGTAAAACGCGTTCTCTGACGCTGAAGCTGGAATATATATATATATATATATATATATATATATATATATATATATATATATATATATATATATATATATATATATATATATATATTATATATATATATATATATATATATATATATATTTATAAAGCACAGTACGCGCGTCGTGAGCGGGGGCGCTGCAAGCTAAAAACATCTATCGACAAAGCGTACGCGATACAGCACGCCTACGGAAAGGCCATCGAGCAAGAGTGACGATGGCATGCCACAAATTTCTGCCGAGATCGCCTCGAGCTGCACTCGCCGGGGCGTAAACTGCCCCATCGGGCTGACGCATCTTCAGTAGTCTCTATGCACAACTCTGCCAAGGCGAGCGAATGTGGCCGCGGGCGGTTGTTGCCTAATGCCCAATCTTGGCCGGTGGTCCGACCATCGGACCACAGGTCGGTCTTCAAAACGAGAGCTTGGCGGCAAATCCGAGTTTTAGAGCGAACTGTCGCCACCTTCATCAATCATGTCGACGTTGGCTGCAGCAGCAGCAGCAGCACCACCACCGTTTCGCTTCGTCCGTCTCGTTGCGTCAAACACGCTCTTGTGACAAAACCTGCCGATCGTCTACAATGGAGAGACGATATGCCGAGACGGGATCACGAAAAGTGGCGCTCCATACTCGAAAACCTCTCGTAGCGAGTGCACGAGTTATGCGCCTCTAGCAGTTGCCCGTCATGCAGCTCGTAACGGACGGAAACGAGCAAAGGCTGCGCCGATACTGAGTTATTAGAGCCTGGTTTCCCTGCACACTTTAATGGACTACCCCAGCCGCCGCCTCGTAAAGGTTCACGGCACGACGCGTCAATTGTCGCGGAGGCTTGCCACGCAGTAGTATATGAGTAGTGCGTGCAAACAAGACGCAGTGTACATACAGCACTCTTGCCTGTGCGACGTCATGCATGCTGTGGCTGTTGCATGAGTGCAATCGAGCGACCCGATGACACATCGATGCCAAATGGAGCTCTCTAGGCGGAAGAGGCAGCGTGTCTGTCTGGCGTCATGTTGCGCAGATCTTGCCACCATTGAGTGAGTGAGTGCATTGCAAAACTTTCTTTTATCGAGGCAGTCGATTGTCGACGTGTGGAAAACCGGCGTGTCGCTGTGATGACGTGACGACGTTAGACACGATGGCAAACAATATAGTCACACATGTCAAATGCGTTTTGGTACGAAGGACGCTGCTGCTGCTGCTGCTGCTCGGCGCTGGTTCCGCTAAAAATGAACGTAATCAAACACAGTCAGCGAAGACGGATAGCTTAAACACGCACACTGTTTGATGTGACACGACGGACAAAACGCCGAACTTTAAAGAAAGCTACATTTAGAACAGGTGAAAAAATGGAATTAGCACGGAACGTATACCCTGGGTCAACCGAGAATTAAAAAACTTTTTTTAAGGAGGTTGTTTGTTAGGGGTAAACCAAAGGGTTTGTTCTTCCTATCGCGGCTTTCGTTCTGATTCTGGTTGCGTGTACTGAGGCGGGTTGACATGAACCCCATTGGTCAGTTGATTCTGCTGTTTAGTTGATCGACCGAGGGAGGTTTGAGACGTGACGACTTTATGATCGATGCCGTGGAGCTGGAAGGGCAGATCTAATAACGCCAGCGCAGGCATCGTTGTTCTAGACGTCGTAGTTAAAAACATCCCCTCTGTCCTCGAACAATCCACATGAGTAATATCCTGCCGTATTGCGGTCTTTGAGTAGAGCAGTTGTCCCGTTTAAAGGTAAAAACGGCGATAAAATACAATATCGTATGCTGCAGTAGAATCAAGGCTGCAAAACCGTGTCTACTGGTACGACAAAAGATCGACGTTCCATTCGTGCTTACACGACAAAAGGTCTACGGTGCACTTAACCTAATAATAATAACAATAATAATAATAATAATAACAATAATGATTATTATTATCTCCTTGCAGTAATATATGTTGTTCCGTGGTCTACATCTCCGTATGTCGTTTGCTGCAGCACGCTTACCCGCATTTCTAATTTGTAGTTTCCATTCCTTTGCACACAACATTGCCAGTTTAAAGTTATAAATGACATACATTGCAGTATGCATGTAATTCCTCTGTAAGTCTCCCAACATATTATTGGCTGTCTGTACACAGTCAGTATATATATGTATATATATATATATATATATATATATATATATATATATATATATATATATGTAAACAACAAGGCTTTGCTGTAATGAGATTAAAGATAGGGTGCATAGTTTTATTGCTGGCGATCATAATATTTATATATCAATACCCATGTATTTTGATGATTCACTTTATTCAACCATCTTGCACCTTTAACTGCGGTAATTTTGTTGCATCTGAAGTTTAGTGGCTGGACTACCGTGATGACTCAAGCGCGTAAGTCCTGTACTTCATAAAGATATGAACAGCTCAGGTTGACGCTGTGTACACCTGGTTCGGCCGGCAGCATACGTCAAACCGGGGTATTTACTGACAGAGTCGACTCTCAACCCACAATGCATGTTCCACGAGGTCAGGACATACATATGTACTATACATATGATCCTATTGCTTTATGTGTTTGCTGCTCCAGCATAGAGAGTGCAGCACTGCGTATTACTGTACATATGAGTCTGCATGCATGCGCATGATCGTGGAGTGTCACGAACAGGTCGGCTCATTTTCATCGGCTTCCTTACATTTACACGGCCCGACACAGACACGAGCCTACACATACATACGTACAAAGTACGCCCACAGTTTGCTACGCGACCTTATGTGGATCACCGCGTGGCCTTCATTCGTGTCGAGACCATTGGAGAGCAGTGGAGAGAGAGCACAGAGCAATGGGATGCAGCGCAAGGACGTGCACACCTTAGTCAGGGAGATCTGGGGGTCAAATGGGGTGCCCGAACACGCCCGCACCCTGTACTGACTGATCTGTACGTGCGTTTATCTCTCATTCTCCCTCTACCTCTTTTCCTCTCCCCTGTTCCCTGTTTTCCCTCTCTGCCGCCAGCACCGCCATAGTCAAGTGGTCGGCTGCTGCTTATGCTAGTTGTCTTTTGACCTAGCGGAGAGAGAGAAAGAAAGAGAGGGGCGGGGGGACAAAGGCAGATAGGGCACCCCGGGCAGTGCCGGGGATGGTGGCGGTGGTAACACGGACTGGCAAGGGCACAGAAAGGTGCCGCAGCTATAGAGGTCTGTGTCACGTTCTTGCGCTATCTACGAAAGCGCTACTGTGCTGTAACGATAGAACAACAACAACAGCAGCAACAACAACAACAAGGCCATGCGCTTGCCGGCTGCTAGACGACGATTACCAGTGTAGCTAACAGCAGCAGCAGCGGCGCAAAGCTGCAGTAGCCGATCGTGAATCGGCCTCGCCGCACGCGTTTTAGGGATGCACATGGGATCTGGGTCTGTGACGGCAGATATGGCTCGCGTTCGACCGGCTGGGTGACTTATCTGCTCATGATCTGTTCGCAGTGGCGGTCATACTAGTCGTAGTAACATCTCCCGATTCTGGTTAGAATCACACTGTGGGC
>QVRM01004314.1:0-40000 GCA_003439945.1 Dermanyssus gallinae | reverse complement strand
TGCCTTAAAGCTCAGAGCCTTAAAGCGCCTTTTAAACGTAGGTTTTTGAATATTATGGGGTGGTTAAGCCTTCGATGTTGAAATATATATATATATATATATATATATATATATATATATGACTGTTTCTTTGACATTTCAGCGAGCGCGATGGACATCTACGTGGGATCGATTCCGTCTAAAACGCTCGACATGCAGCTACAGAGCGCCAAGTGGCACCATCTAGGGTAAGGTTTCTAGAACATGCCCTTGCCTTCCCCTCAAGATTCTATCGTCCTTTTTGATACGATTTCACAGGAAAGAGATATACTTTACTTCCATGTATTCTTCTTTTACAGCTTGTGCCTATATATGTATTCATCTGTTACAACTTGTCTTTCATTTTATGCAATGGCATGCATATTGAGTGAGTGGAGGCAAGCGAGAAGGTTTGCGACGCTGTTAATGAACTTCTAGACAAACATTTATTATTACAATGAATGATATCAATGTTGTTATTGTCCTGATGATTTTTACTAGCAGTAATTACCTGTGAGAGGAGAAAATCTTCCGCAGACAGTTGCGTTTGGCATGGCTTTTAGTTACCCTAAATCGTTGCTTCTCAAATTAGGAGGATGAAAAAGATGAACAAATATCGATATAAGCACGCATGAGCATATCAGCACGTAACTTCAAGTGATGATTGTTGCGTCCCAGGCTGTCTAAGTTAACAACTATACCCTTTTAATATGCAGGGTCTCCAGAAATACTTAACAAACAACATAGGGAATTGAAGAGCTTGTTGAAGTAAATATTTTTTCCCATGGAACGTGGTCTCTGAGAGTCTTTTTTAGGAGTGAGAGTACTATTACTAAAATCCGTGACACGGGTGTTGTTGCCCGACATACGAGCGCAAAATGTGCGATTGCAAGACAGCTAGTTCCAAAATTCTGCTTCCTCTAAAGAACATATAACGCCGACCCAGAGATGCGACATGGCCGTTTAGAAACGAATTCGCAAAAAAATGAAGTTCTATTATTAGCTTTCACGCCCGATCTTCAAAATCATAGCCCTACGACCATTCACAGCGCTCCAAACTAATACACACATGCAAATATGTACTTCGGTGCGCGTGACGGTCATTTTGGTATAATAATATGGCAAGGTGAGCCGTGATTGCGGAGTAATTAAGAATTTGCGGCGGGAATGTCGAGATTGAGTGCATGCATAAAGGACCTGGAGTGATTATCTGATGGAAGGGGTAATTTATGCATGCATTCAATCTCGACATGATTGCCGGAAAACCTTAATTACTCCGCAGCCACGGCTCGGTTCTATTAGAAAAAAATATTTATTCAACGAGCTCTACAATTTCCTGTGTCGCTTTTTTAAAGATTTCTAGGAGACCCTTATATACTTTGCAAAGAATCGGTGTTAACGTGCACATATATTTTTTTCTAGTAGACGGAATTTTCTAGCTATACATAAACATATATATTGTTTTTATATATTTGTGTATAACACTACTATGTTCAAACACCGAGTTTCACGAGAAATACGAGTTGTGCACCTGCCGGTTTTGACTGCAAAGGTGTTCCACGTATCATACAATGGAATACGCGGTACTTAAGCATAAATCGTTGCACCGCGTTCTCTCGTAGGAACGGTTAAGAAGAGGAAGGATTACGAGGACAGCTTTTTAAATGAAGAGTACATTATACTCAAGTTATATATATATAGGGTTTCCCTTAGAGTGTTGGCCTTTGTTGACACGTGGGTGAGAGACGTGCGAACTCGACGATGCAGGTATGCTCGACCCTACCATAACAGCAAGCGACACTGATTGGTTTACCTGTCCTTAAGGGATAGCGCTGGCCGTTCCTGTTATGCCAATCGAAGCATTTCGCTGCAATAATGTAGTCGTAGTAGTAGTGGTAGTAATAGGCCTATGCTGGTGCAAACCCGGCCCAGTACTAGGTCCAGTGGGAACGAGTCGTAACTCAGGCCAACGCTCACACAGTCACACGCAACGATAGCGGCGCCGATACGGGATAGAGGATTCGGCCAGCGCGCGACACGTGGTGGTGTCCTGGTTTGTCCTACCCCTACGACGTTTGTCAGCGCGAATGAAAGAGCAAAGCACCATACAATCGAACAGAGGCTTTTAGCTGCCGTTATTCGTCTCAATGCATAGAGTTGCCTATCTAGGGCTGTGGCTGTTCGAGGGAGTCGAAAGTCTCAAGTGACCGAGGCCAGTGGCGGGGCTTCAGTCCGGCGAAACAGGACTGAGGACCCGTGGAGGACGGGGGGGTGATAGTGTCGGATTGTGACAGGCGTTGCCCAATGGTTTCGTTGTCTCCCCACCCGACTGCGGGCGTTTGCGCAAGATTTGCCCATGTGACCAACTCGTGCTGGCCGGAAATGATGGTGATGGTGGTGGTAGTGCTGCGGATGATCATACTGCCTCTGATCGACCTAGACTACTAGATAATTGATTGCAAAGCGTCCCCCGCAGACAGTGGTCTGCCTGCGAGCTGAACGCTGATGTCGCTGTTGCGCCGTCTCCTTAAGTAGAATCTGCGAATCGCCGCCCTCTTGCCGAGTAGAATAGTGCCATTTGGATACTTCAACATCATCCTTGCCCAAGGGCATCCTACGTGGCGGACTAGCAGGCCAAGGCGGAGTTTTAGCCTCTAAACAGTCTAAAACGAGAGAAAAGATATCTACAATGAAAAGGTGTTACCGGCAAGTGCATTTTGTGTGAGGCAACACTACCATAGCGTTCATATATATATATATATATATATATATATATATAAAATCACCCACATCAATTAATTCCGTGTAATCAATTGATTTAAATGTTTTTACACGTGCCCGTAAAAACATATTCAACAGAAATGTATATCCAATGCAATCTCCGTTCACTCGGATCACCGCTTCGATTCGGGCCTAGACCGCCTCACAAGCTCGTTTCGAAATATGCTTATCGATGTTGGCCAATGCCTGCTTACGCCACCCAAAGCATATGGCATATCGTTTTGCAGCGTACCTTTCCATTACTTTACCACACTTTGTAGAACATGCATACACACACGCAAGCAAGAATGCATATATATATATATATATATATATATATATATATATATATATATATATATATATATATATATATATATATATATATATATATATATATTAAGGTTTCTCCTCTCTACACGAAGTATGGTGGCGTAACGTCTCTATCGCTAGAAATAACAATAAAGATGTGCAAAGAAGCTGAAAATGTGGCCTGTTTCACAAGACGGGGTGGGGCAAGACACCCTTTTGAGTGATAATAGGCAAGCTAGCGGTCACTCTTGCTACCTGTGTCTACGATAAATATAATCTAGCATGAATTATCGATATCCTAGATCTAGTTTTATGTTAGGTGCTCCCAAAAAAATGAACAGCAGACGCCTCTGAGCAAATATATTGGTCCACCCATGACAAATAAATACTGGCTTTGAGGGAACCCGCCAAAGGTTGAGATCAATCTATTTCACCTCTTCGTACATAGGGTACTTATAAAGGGTTTAGGGAATCTTTGGATTGCTTCTGATTCGGTCCGCATCTGAGGTACCCGCGAACGCAATGCGGTACACCGTGCTTTCGGCGAAGTCAAACTAGTTCTTCGTCCCACTCGGGGTTCAGCCGATAACAGCCACTTTTGCGATAACAGCAAACTTTTACTTCTGTTTGCCTGTGTTCGAATTTATATGTTTTGTGTTTATATTCCTTTTTTAGTCATATATCTATTGCTTTCGACTTTTCAAGTTTAAACCAAATTGTCACCACGTCTTACCTGGTGAATGGATTCAAACGAGGTACGCGTCCCGTTCCCGCTACCGTCCGAACATAGACCGGATTGAATCCTTTGAATGCGAGTGAATTGGGAGCTGTCTGTTTTGCACTGCGTCCCACACATACATCATCCACATATGTGTATGCACACAGTGAAGGCCAAGTTTCGCCCCCCCCCCCCCCCCCCATACATAATAGATGGTTCCGCTCTGGAGGAGACAGGATTGAGTTGCGTCATTGAGTTGCGCATGGACGCGCTTTGTACGCATGTCGACAACATTGCACGTGCGATCTTAAAGTGGGCCGCCCGCGTGCTGGACACGATGCGCAGGGGGTTGGTTGTTGCCTGCTAGCTGTTGGTAGCGACTTTGTTGGTCGATGGCGTTGACCGGCCTCAACGGTGCTGGAACCAACAGGACCAGATACGAGACAATAGTTTATAGCAGCACTGACAACGTACCTACCAGGCTGCGCGGATTTCTTCGTGCATACCCGCCGATCGGAGGCCGGACCGATCGTGACCGGTCACGGCTGGGTCCACTCAGACCAATATCGCCATTGGCTAGCTTTACAAAGCTAACAACCAGACTACCGGAGGTCTAGAGAGAACGAACGCGCCAGAGAGAGACCGCAAATAAGGATTAGCAGTTTTACAGGTGTTGTTACTATTTCGGTTACTTCGATTAAAACTTTGGCTGTTTTTAAAACTATTGCTTAGTGCCTTCTACTGTAGTGCACACATCCAAGCTATATTACATACAAAACGAAACTGGCCAATACGCCATATAAGAATGCACGAGCTCTCACCGTGGTCGGATCAATGTACAGTGAAAGCTCTGTTTAGTTGAAATAATGAACGAGATAACTATTCTTCAGTTTCTGAAGATAAGGCCCTGCTTAGAGGAATGACGCGTGTATATTTATATATATATATAAACACGTGTCAACCCTCTAGCCCGAGTAGCCTAGTTCAGCAGAGCGCCTAAATCTGCCGCCGCGTTGCCCGGCTGAATGTTGAGTAAAAATCATAAATCTTCAGGCCAACATATATATATATATATATATATCAACGCACTACGTGTCGAGTTCAGTTGTAGGACCAGCATACCTAGCAGCCCAAGTTTAGTTAGCCTGCAGGGTGTTAGCGATTCGTTTTGTTCACATCACTTTTTGGACTATATGAAAGGTACTGCCGTACTTATAGTGGCTTGAGAGAATTATTTCGGTAGCAGCTCGACAGCTGCGTTGTCAACGTGATTATCTAGGCCACTTGGAATTAACTCTTTTGATTAAGCAGTGCATAGGTTTACCGGCATATGTTAGGTTATTGTCCTATTTCTGATATGGCTGTACTAACTGTAGAAACAGTACACCCCTACACACGACAAAGCACTGTGACTAGCATTTTTCTACACAATTTTCTTAACACAAAGGTTGACAAATAGACTCTATATATATATATATATATATATATATATATATATATATATATATATATATATATATATATATATATATATATATATACGCGTTTTTGCTTTAAAACAAATGCATAAACATCAATTCGTTCTATCTATATGAAATCGGTTAGAACTCAGCTTCTAGTAGCCTACTCTAAGCGTTTGTATAACATCCTATGATACTAGTTATTGAGCGATCTCGCTGTACTGAATGGCCTCTATGAATGTCGCGTTAGAGCAGTTTAACTTACTAACGCCCTGCCATGTTTAGGCGCCGTTTCGTCGGGAAAACGGGAAACAACCTGTGCGGCAAGTTTTATACCACCAATTCGCAACTATACATATGCCCATGGTCATAGATTTTGTGCCGTCCTTACTTCTCCCGGGAAGCTCTGAAATGAGATTGCTCTCTGAATTTATTATGGCTGCGTAATTAGAGCGTCGCGACAATCATAGGTTATGTTGCTTACTGCCTCACAAGAGAATGCCGCTCCGTTAATTCGCGTGGGGGCGGAATTTACAATTGTGTCTCTGCGAAGCCAAAGAATCTAGAGAATTAATTTGGAGAAGTCTATTCTCTTGTTTTCGGTGTTTTAAAAGATTGCTAACGATACGTAGCATCCGTCGAAGAAAGATCCGTTGTTGTTGTTGTTGTTGTTGTTGTTGCTGTTGTAGCTATTGTTGTTGTTGCTGTTGTAGCTGTTGTTTTTGTTGTTGATTTCTGATGTAGCACTTTTTCGATCTCCGACCCTAGAACCCTTCGCATCGCATGCACGTTATTTTGCGTATGACTCTAACAAAGGTGTATCAGCCACACAAGTCTATCGCTTGAGGCCGGGAGTGAAACTCATCTGTCTAGAGGGCAGGGCTCTGATTTGCAGCAATTCAGATAAAACCTCATCTGCTTTCAAGTCACTGCGACAGCACCGTTACCGAAAGACGGGCAGCTTGGCGGGAGGCCGGCATGTATGTAGCCTCTTTAGTAGCTCTAGATACTCTTGCTCGGCACACTGCGAGACGAAGATCGTTAGCGACGAAGTTTCATCTTGTGCGATTGCAAGTAATGGCTGGCTGGCATGGTGCATGATGGTGACCGACCAGCATATACGGTATACGGTGTCAACACCACGACGTACACAGATCTTAGACGGTGCATGCGTAGCTGCACAAACATACAGGTTGGGGTGCACCCCAATGGACGGCAAAGTGACCCAAGTGCTAGCCAATTCGTCGTCCCACTGTACGTGTGCGGCGCCCGCGCGTCATTGTGATGACATGCGTCGAACACGCAGAGTAGTGGGTGTCGCCGGGTGTCGCTTTTGCGGTCGGTGAGTACTTACTTGTTGACATCGGCTCAAGAGCTCTTTTTCTCTCTGTCTGTCTGTTGCTGTTGTTGCTGTTGTTGTTGTTGTTGTTGTTGTTGTGTTGTCGCTCCTTGCTGTGTCCGGTATCCACCGCCTTCGCCGTCGCGTCCTGCAGCGAGATCACGTTGGCGGACAATGTACACTCGGAGTACAAGAGTCGAGAGCTCAAGTCGGTGCTTGTCGATGCTGTCGGGGAGTTCGTCAAGCTGCTCGTGCACGGCTGTCACGTCAACAAGCATAACGTCTACAACCAGGTGAGCGTTAAGCGTCATTGTTTTCGTTTTCGTTTTCTTCTTTTCTTCTGCTTATTCTACTACATACGTCTTAGTACATACGTCTCTAGTGCTACACTGCTTTGTCGTGTTTTTCTTCGTCGTCGTCTTCTTATTCGTCGTGCTTCGTGGTGACAGAGAGTGGCGGCTCCGAGCCGAGGCGGCTGCGAGAAAGAACACCACTGCGCCAAGAGCCAAGAGCAAACACCGTTGCTTGTATGAGCTTTATGAGCTGCCATAACAGCAGCAGCAGCAGCAACAACGTTCTTGAGCGGCGATATACAACCTCGCGACCATCTGCCACAACCGATGGTCCAACCACCAACGTCAAGTCCCCATACCTTAGGTGCTCACTTTCTTTTTTAGTTACCTCGTGACGTCTGGGGCGACGCGGGCAACAAACCTACGATTCTGTATGATTCTTGCGTGCCGACCACAGCCAACTTAACGCCAGCTCAATCAACCAGCAATGTTGTGCAACTCGATAGTTTGACAGGCAAAACGGTTCGACAACAAAACAACAACCGCTTCGGATCATCCGCATAACAAAACTGTTCGAAAAACCGCTGTTGATCACGATGGCTGGCGTCGCTCTCCTTGCAGTAGTACGCATACTGAAAACAGCGTACAGATATGACTATGTTAACTATGCTAATTGTAGCACACACACAGCATATCACACGCTTTTGTGTGATAATAGAGGTGATTTTACGTTGATAATCAATGTCGTCGTCTCAACTCGGCCCAAAGCTTATTATTATTATTATTATTATTATTATTTAACTACAGCTTAGCAGGCGATCGTCAAGGCCACGGACTTATCTTATCGCTTTTTCGAGACCCTTATTGTTGTTGCTATATTTGTTGTTGCTGTGGTTGTGGGCGTTTAGCGGTCGACTGACTAGCGGGCCGGGCCGCTCGTGGCCGCAGAGACGCGCTCGTCGATAATGAGTTGGCCCGGTGATCGATTGAGCTTTTTGGGATTGAAATTCAGCGCGCGATCGCTTCATTCGGGGAATAGGGCGTTGCAAGTGCTGCTGCTGCTGCTGCGGAGAGGGCCCTGGCTATTCGTATGCAAACATACTATTTCGCATTAGCCTAATTCACGGCCGCCCTCAGCAGTCACACAGCTGCCGGCTGGTATCTGCGGGTGGTGGTGCTCTGCATAGACCCTACGATGTACTCTCTCTGCCAGGAGTGTACATGGATGACGTTAACCAGGACATGTCCACCTCGCAATGGACGGAAGGCAAGCAGAAATAGCAGAAAAGCTCGTTTGTCTCGACGAGAGAGAGAGAGAGAGTCTCATTAACTTTTCATAAGCAACTTTTACTGTTTTTCGTTTGAACGTTAGCTCTGGGACGGCCTAATAGCCTAGAGGCTGACTGCAGGCTCCCGGGTTTTCACATATCAGTATTTATCAGCTTTCAGTCGTAGTAGTAGTAGTTGTTTCAGCAAAGTAAAAGCAAAGTAGTTCGGACGAAAGTAGTTGTAACATATATTCAATTAAAAAAGGCGTAGTAGTAATGGCAGCAAAGTACACCTATAGCTAAGATCCTGTCGGGGACACGCAGAGAAACTGACGGGGCAAGAGAACCCTTCTTGCCTCAGTGGCGGAATCTACCTGCGTCCTGTACGCCGCCTCAACGTGGAAACCGAATGCTATGAAATTAAAGAGCAACAAGAAAAGCTTCTAAAAACTGGCAATACGAATTGCCAGTGCATACAGAACAGTCGAAACGACGGCCGTCATCGCGATAGCAAGGCTGATACCATGGCCTAGAATGATCGAAGAACGAACACGGAGGAAGTCGAGCAGATCCCTACGAAAAATATAGGACCGGAGACAGACAATTAAGGAGTGCACCGAGGAATGAACCAGCACACCAGCACACATACCAGGAAGCCTGGACATGTCAGGTCATCCCCGACCTCGAGAAATGGCTTATCAGAGAGCACGGAGAAGTCACCTACTACCTGACGCAAGTATTAACGGGGCACGGATGCTTCCAAAAATACCTGCAAAGGATAGGCAAGACTCCAAACGGCCAAATGCATCATGTGCGACACAAGCGAGGATGATGACGTGACTCACACAATCCTTCTGTGGCCGGCATTCGAAGACATACGACAGGACTCACCGTTAATGGCGCATCCAGACATGACGGTGACAGATCTAGTCACCGCTATGCTCAAGGATGAGCTTAAATAGGAACAGGGCACCAGACTGGCGGGAGGAATAATGAGAAGAAAAAATGAACTAGAAAGACAGCGAGCTGAAAGGGTGAGCCGACGAAGAGACGGAATGGCAGCTGGAAACCAACATTAAAGGGTACAATTATAAGCGGTGCGCATAGAAGAATCTCCATTTTCAGCGAAGAAGTAAAACGAAAGTAGTTCCGATGAAAATTGTTGTAACAAGTATTTTTTTTAAAACAAGGCAAAGCACACCTAAGCGTTTTTCGTTGTGAATTAAAGAAACCTTATATGTAGCGGCCTGGGCTCACCACGCCAGGATTACGCACAGCTGAGAGTTTAATGCAGCTCTGGAGTTTGTAGTTGTAACGCCTATCCCAAATTTTGCGCTCACTGAAACATCCTGCTTTGTATTCCTTAGTCAAGCTCAGTAATGGCTACAGAGAAAAAAAACACTATGTAGGGAGACAGTTACGGCGACGTACTTGCTTAGCTTGACAAAATATGCTGTCCATATTTGCAAAATAAACAAAGTACAGTTGGCGATTTACCGTCTAGGAGATTTAGCTCATGTCGTTAGCTGCATAATACTGGTAGTCGTCACAATAACAGGCTGCAGCTGTTCCAAAGACCGTAGAACACCAAGCAACTCTACGCATCTCTGGGCGAAGCCAGTCAGGCTCAGCTCCACTTTTCTTTGCTTTCTTACAACATATATTTTCAGCCTTATATATATATATATATATATATATATATATACTTTCTGTATAGAAAGACTGGTTATCTCGCAATTGCATATTTTGCGCTCCTCTGTCAGGCAAAGACACCGGTGTCACAAATTGTAGTAATATCAACCTCACGTCAAAACAAGACTTCTCAGAGACCATGTACCACTGAAAAAAGATTTGCTTTAACGAGCTCTGCAATTTCATATATCGCTCCTTAGATATTTCTGAGTCATCCTGTATATATATATATATATATATATATATATATATATATATATATATATATATATATATATATATATATATATATATATATATATATATATATATATATATATATATATAACATTTAATTGTATTTGCAGGTTGGGATAATTGCACTCAACATTATCGGCGACGACGACCCGCTCATGAAAACATCTGATCCAGGGGTAAGCAATATCGTTCCGCCATCAGGAGCTTACAACACACACACAGGTACACGGCACAGGTTTGGTGCAGAAATTAATTCACGCTTGATCGTGACTCAGCTCAGATTAAGCAATTGACCCAGCCTGAAAATAAATCGTTAGCGCAGACGTCTTCTGACTACGTCGTCAACTTTCCTTCAAAGTTTCTAATATTTATAATAATAAATTGTCTCTAGTTGTTTTTCAGTAGTAATATGATTTGTATTTTTGCTGTTACACTGACAGCATTTACATACAGTACATACACCTTATTTTGTTGTATTGCATAGTATATCTACATCATCAAGTGTACTGACGCACTAAACTGGGAAGGTTGCTATTTGCTACAACGCGGTTATTGTTTTTTTACAATCGTAGGAGCTCGATTCTAAACAAGAGCCGTCTTGTTTACTTCATTTTTAATTTTCAATTTAAATTGCTTAGAGCCATAAATAGCTTCTTACTTCTGCGCATTATCTTGTATCGCTATGCTAGATCAGTATTATATATACCATTCGTGTTTTGTTCCTACAATCGTCAGGTGTTAAGGTCTATTTGACTTTCCTTATTCACTTGCTCAGCCAATGGCTCAGCTAAAATGAAAGTCGCATTCCCCCTACAAAGTCAAAGGCAAGCGTCTGCCTTGCGTCGCTGAGTGAAAAACGTTGCCTTGCGCCTTTCTTCTAGGATTTCTTGAATGTGTCTAGCTAATTTTTTAGATAACAATTCAGCTTCTTGATGAACCGTGTTCCCGGCGAAGACGGGCGCTGTCGTATCTCAAGATACCAGGCACCAGTGAGGGTTCTCTGTCATTTTGACAGACTACTGCTAATAAACGTATCGCCCGGGACATACTGCTTCACTTTCCGGTGAAGTACGAGTCTCTACGAATTGTGTTGTGAAGTGCGTTACGAAAGGCAATTTCACCATCATGCGCGCTGGTTTCTCCGCCTCCATGAATGTTCCAGTTTCAAAGACTGCCGGCTCTGTCCCACCGACCGCTACACCGACCTGGTGTGGCGATTGCGACATTCTTATTCGACGCCAAGGCTAGCCGCCTCAGGTTTGGGTGATGATATAATTGAACAGTTCGTTGTCCATTTGGAGGCAAAGCGATTACATGTCAAAGTAGAAATAAAAGATTTAGAGATCTTCAAGTTGGAGTGGCCTAGCGACGACGACGACGACTGCCAATACGCGGCGTGCTTAAGTACGCTAAGCTCCACAAGGACTATAAATCGTACGTGAATCTGTCGGTATAGCTCGCAGCAATGCGCCAAGCTAGCCACCATGTAGTTGGCTGACTCACGTTTACAAGGCGCGCACCCCATGATCTTTCTCGCTCGAAGCTGTAAACAGCGCGATGCCAAAGGCAACTCTAGTTAACATGTACAAGCAGTCCTGTTGACGTTAAATGATAGCTGACGATCAGCCCAAAAAAATGTATAATCATATTTAGATAAACACTCAACAGTAAATATATTAAATGGTTTAAAGAGACTGGGTTTTACACACTCGAGAAGGTAATATGCAGAACAAGTGAGCTCGAATAGGTTGCAAGTACACCGTTTTACCGCCTCACGGGAAGCATGCACGTGCACCGACTTTGTGGTAAAATCCATGCATTGCGAGGCGCAAAATTTTGACGACGATCTAGAATATCTAAATCCTATATATATATATATATATACATACATATGTGCTTGTGGGAGACTAGAAATCACGGAGCGGGCAGACAAATGAGAAACGTTGCGTTGAGCCACATGACTTATGTTCGGCTGAGAACATATGGCAGCAGAAGAGCGATAATAATAACAACAGCCAACAACAACAACATACAAATAATCAAATCGTACTTTTTGCCGCATAGCGAGACACCGCTGTGCAACCAGAGACGCTGAAAGCCACATTCAAGCTTTAACACAGCTCAAATGAGTTTTTCTGTTCTGCTGCTTCTATTTTGTTTGCGTCGAATGGTTTTGACGACCGTACTGATCATGTGCTGATAAAGGATGACCGACGCTGGAACGATAAACAATGACACTGGAAACCCAACCGGTCGGAAGGCAAAGGATATCGGCTCCAAAGGTAGCCCCGAAGGCAATCCTGGTGGATCCCTGGCCTTCTGGGTTTTATTGGTGTTTGATTTGCTCGTTGTTTTTGTTATTGTTGTTGTTGTTGGACGGCTTTAATAGATCGAACAACCGTGAGGCGTTTTCACGCAATAGCAGCCGCAGGGCTATTGTGGCCCGTTGCTGCTTTCTTCACGAGGCTGATAGATTCTTCAGTTTTGCACCTGAGGCCCAACGTGCAGCTTCCCCATTCTAGCAACAACAACAACAACAATGGCAGCAACAACAACAGCGAAAACAACAATCACAGCAAAAACCGCTAAGTCTCATCAAATGTAGACCTTCCAGCAAATGCGCTGATCTGCTCGTGAAAGCAGCCAGCAAGCCGAAAATTGCAAGCATCGTTCTCGACTTTTCTGTTTCATCATGGTGCTGGGAAGAATAACCTAGCATAGCTCGTTTCCCTCTGCCGAAC
The DNA here is from genome assembly GCA_003439945.1 of Dermanyssus gallinae. Classification (NCBI taxonomy): domain Eukaryota; kingdom Metazoa; phylum Arthropoda; class Arachnida; order Mesostigmata; family Dermanyssidae; genus Dermanyssus; species Dermanyssus gallinae. The sequence continues at coordinate 27,162 of QVRM01004314.1, read as the reverse complement.
ATAGCATAGCTCGTTTCTCTCTACCAAAAGGGTGGCAGAATTTCCTCTGTCGAGTTTCTCTGAGCGGAAAAGCAAATAAATCTACCACTATTCTCCCCACTCTATCTCTTTGCCTTGGAATGCGGACTTCGGCCGATAAAAGATATAGATTGGCGGTGTTCTACTCGGACTGGGCGTGGCGCTGTCAGGAAGGTTGTTCCGATGCGGGATCTACATTCGGCATCGAACAGACAAAGAAGTGATTTTCTATACTTCAAGTCAGGAACGGCGGGTAGTCAATAAACAAGTTCGTTAGTCAACGAACTTTAATGAGAAGTCACGTATGTTTGTACAGCATACGCGGGATTGTTGTAGTGCAAACATACAGATACACCATTGGGCGGGCAAAGCACATACAGCTAGAAGCTTGATCGTTGCTTAGTAGTCAAATTACTCTGGAACTATCCACGTCCGGAAATTAATAGCTTGGTTGTGTACAATGATTGCAATTAGTTGAAAAAACATAACAAGGGACTCGTAGCTCAGGTTTGCAACTTTTTATATAGGTCGTTTTTTATTGAGATGCCAAAATTTGGTAATAAGCTTCATGGCAGCTTAGTACCTGGTTTTGTCAATATAGCAAACAATTTTGGCAAAATGTTTGCTCTTACTATCGGTTGTTAGTTTTCGGTACGTTTCGATTGTATTATAGCAAAACAATTATAAGAGCTGGTTTTACTCGATTTTTTTCATCAACGTTGGTGAAAACGAAAAATATATATAAGCTTATCCTTATTCCATATTTACTCGCCTTTGCTAGACAGTAGCGATATTAAGATTCGATATTACTCGCATTTGCTAGACAGTAGCAATATTAAGATTGAATTTACGATACGTAATTGGTGTAATAGTTATCGACTGTCCGCTTCTCATATTATTGCTATCGACGCCATCCCTTGGCAGCAAATATATTATTCTCTTAGGCCAACTTCCCGGTATGCTACTTCCGGCAAGGATGTTATTTTAAACTTTAGACAAATAACTTATGAAGTCCTCTTTCAACGCCTTTACTATCTCTACTGTTATTCCATCTAACTTGCATTCCGTCTTTCCTTTTCCTTATTAAAATAACTTGCTCTATTTCTTCTACGCCTGTGATTATATTCGTATTAATCCCTGACTTCTATTCACTATCTTCGTTACTGATAACAAAAATTGTGCTTCTACCGCCGCAGTAATTTCTTCTTTAGTGTACGCCTTTTTGTGCTCGAGATTACCCTGCTTTTCATGCATTGACTACACTTGTCCGGAATTGCTTTACTCGTTGTTCCCCTGGAGCGCCCAATATACTAATTAATTCATGTTCAACCTGCTGTTTTATTTCTTCTCATAACAAACTCTAACCCTTTGCCTTTGCCTGCACATATTTGGCCAGTATCCCTCCCCTTACCTGGGTCCCTACCCACCAATTTCCTGTGCAAGGATGCTTTGTTTTTTTCTCTTCAATATGACCTTCTCAATCTTCTCATTGCACCATCTCCCCCTTGGCCTTTTATACCCTCAATCACTTTATAACATCCACCATATCTATCCCGTATGATTGTAAGCAGTTAATCTAGAATCATCCCCTAACAGTTGTTTAATTGTATCTAATTTATACGCCTACTTTTGCTTGTCTATTCCCTTCTTGTCTACTTTGAACTCAGCAGTAACTATTTCCCGCCGCGTCTACCGAATTATGATCACTGCTAATATTCCATTCCTTTCGTTCGCTTTAGTAATTTTCCCTACCCATTCCTGTATTTTTTCTTTAACCGTAACATAATCTACACTTAACTTTCTATTCCCCTGATTATACGCACATTTTTAAACGACTACTCGCTTAGTACTTCAACTCTGTCGTTAATACCGATTTTAGTAGTACTTTCCCTTTCCTATCCACCCTCTCGTATAACTAATGAATGTGAGCGTTGATGTCTCTAAGACACATAGTTCCCATCACTACTTGCGACCGCCTCTGTTAATCCAACGTACGATGCCCTACCTTTCTTTAAGTCATTATTCGGCGCCCTGCTTACCCCTATAATTCTAATTATCCCGTTAAGCTCTTCAATAACAACCACCACCAAGTTTATTTTCAATACCGGCAGGTCTCTACACATGATGCTTTTTTCAACAAATATACCCACTCCCCCGAACCAATTTTGTTCTGCCGCATGTTTTGCTTAAATATAAATTTTTCTCTTTGTTCCCCTCCTTTTGCCCCCCCCGCCCCCCCGATTTCATGTTGTACGCAGGATTTCTGTTCCTCTCCATACAATCATTTATTAGTAGTATCCTTCCCTGGTGATACATTCATTTGCGTCACCCAATGATGACCTGGCTCTGACCTATTATACATCGCGGTGGATATTTTCCTTGCCATTCAAAAAAAAGTTCACATTTGTGGCTCTTCCCACTCCTTGTGTGTTGTCATTTTTATTTCTAGCCATTTGCAGGCTCTTCGGCCGATTGGTCGTACCGCCACTCGAACACCCACCTCACCGTAGCAAACACCGTGCGGAGCTATGGCTCCAGCGGTGTCCTGTATGTATTCCAGGGGGTAGGCATTCGAAGTTAGCACCAGGAGCTATTTTCATGTTTACAGTCCTGCAGAGCCTCCCTATCGTCTCGTCCTACTTTTCGATCTACTGATTTGGGCAGTGAGCATATTGTCAACTTGATGCTACGCTTAATGCAACACCTATTATTTTCTACTTCCTCATTGACTTCTCTGATCGCTTTCATCTCACTATTTGCCTGCATTACATCCATTAAACCCCCCCCCCCCATAAAACACCGGTCTCTGTTCTACAACACTAAACGTATCTATATCTTCCTCAATGAATTCCACAATAGCACTTGACGTTCCGCCTTACTTTCCAATAATCGTTAGCCCTGCTGTGCTCTCCTCAGAATAATCTTCCCCAACTGCTCTTCCACTCTCAACATGTTCGACTCCCCTGCAATTACCACCCTTTTGATAACAACTGGTGGTAGCATATCTCGCGGTTGCTCCTCTGCTTCTCGCTGTCACTGCTGCATCGTTGTCTCTTCCTTGTTGCAGCGCCATTGGCCGGTTGTTGCCTCTGCGTACTTCTTGTCGTCGGACGCAGACAAGGAATATTGTCAGCTCCCTTGTCTGCGTCCTTACGACTCAAATCAGCGAGATGCACTACCTTCTCTTCGGCTAGCCCAACCTCCACTTCTTTTCCTTTTCTTTCCCGAACTACCGGTTTTACTTAATCCTCGCCAGCCGTTACGACCGGCACCTCTTTCCTCTAAAGCTGTTACTTTTCTCCTAATTTTACCTATCTATACACTTGTGTATAATATATTAGAATATGTGTACATTTACAAGTTTGCATTCATGCACACATGTTAAGATTGGCTGTTAGTGTCTCATAGAAAGACTCTTATCGTATTTTTTTAAATCGTAAATTTTTCTAGCCTGGCACATTTTGTTGGCACATTTGAAAATGAAAATAGAAGCCCAGCAATGAGAAAATACGCTCCACAAAACGCGCATTTTGTCACTGTGCTCTTTAGGCCAAATGGGCCTGCAATCTATCGGGCTGGGTGTAGGCTTCTAATTCTCTAGTAAGAAGCCAGTGCGCACTCATGTGTTATCATATTGGTAAGACTGGATGTCGTTGTCGTATCTCTATATTCTGTACCAATATTTTTCAACACTAAGAATGATGGCGGAGTGGCTCGCACATCAATGGCGTGTGCTTGTCTTTCTTGCGATTTTGTTGAATTGTTCATCCCTTTAAATCACCAGTTAGAAAGTGGTTTGCCTCACGATAAGAGGAAAGAAAAACATAATAATTGCAAATAGGATTGAGGCAGAGAGATACCATATGGCAACGAGTAGACACAATTTTGGCGTGATAAGTAGAATAACTTTTGAAATAAAACAGAAAATGTTAATTATATGCTGTATTTATTGTCATCGGAACTACTTCCATCATACTATGCTGCAAGTGGAGATTTTTACTTGCTTCTCATTATCGTTTCCTTTTAATGTTGGCCTTCGGGCGCCGGCCCATCTCGTTCTCGGCTTGTGCCTTTAGATTCTTCAGTTCAGGTTTTCAATGCTTGTCTTCAGTTCGGTTTTTCTTTTCATTATGCTTTCCATCAGCATAACACCTTGTTACTATTTGCACTTGCATCCTTGAGTGTGGTGGTGACTAAATCTGTCACCGTCATGTTCGGACAAGCTTTTGCCTGTAAACTCTTTCGAACATCTTTAAATGCTGATCTAGAGGACAATTGTGTGGGAACGTCATCATCCTCGCCTGCTATGCAAATGACATACTCAGTATCTGGAGTTGTATCTATTTTATGCAGGTACTTTCGAAAGCACTTTTGCTGTTGAACAGTTTCTCTAGGTTGGGGATAACCTGGCAAGGTCCAAGCTACTGGAACGTTCGCTGATGTCTTGGTTCACCTCTAAAGCCAATTTCTAAGCATCTGTTATGGGGCTCTTTTTAACTCATTTTAATTATTTCATCTGGTTTTTCGTACGACCTGGTTCAGGTTTTTCTATGTTCGTTTTTCGATCACACAAGGCCACGGGATTGCTCTTGCTATCGCTATAATAGTCGTTCTCTTCTGTATTCACTAGCAATTCGTATTGTCCGTTTTCTTTGCGCCTTCAGGAGTTTTATTTTTATTTTATTCAGCTTTTTAGCGCATAGCCCCCACGTAGAGATTCCGGTGGACTTCGGTACCAAGGTAAGTGGCCTTCTGGGGGTCTCTATATATATATATATATATATATGTATATATATATATATATATATATATATATATATATATATATATATATATATATATATATATATATGCGTCACTTTGCGACCCCTTCTGTCGAATTGGGTTGAAGGCCGTCGTTGGCGTGCCATACCCTGCTGCACTCTGTGAACTTTCGGTCTGTACTGTTCGATATTGTGATTGATGCACGCCGCTGCGTTGAAGCCTCTTCCTACGAAAATCGCTTTAGATCATATTCTTCGCATATTCTTTTTTCACGCGCGAAATCCTTCAAGAACTAGGTGCCGACGCTCCTGTCGACGCGAGTCTGACGGGATGTAGCAGCTAAACACGATGAGCCTGCTGTCGAACACAGCCCCGGTCGAACATTTCCCTAATCCTTGTGACTTGACAGCTACTCTTAGTTTGATCCATAGCGCTTTGGCTCCGTTTTCGTCGCTGAGGCAGGCACATCGCTGCCTTGCCTGTTAGACAGCTATGTCTTCTGTTGAGCTTGCTGATATTTCGAATCTGGTCTCTCTTGGTCGGTGTTTTCGCATCCACAGTACGGTCTGGGCTTCGCTGGACCGGTCCAGAATCATCTGTATGAATTGCAATTGGGTCATCGTCATCAATTTTATTTTAATGTTGAGTCGTGTCAGTCCTTTTTCAGCTTCTCCTTGTTGTTTCCATAGGGAGCAATCTCATCGCTGTCCTGCCTATAAACTGATGTGTGCGTGTTCGTTATGAGCAATAGCAGCCTGTGTGAGAGTGTCGGCCTTTCCTCGTTCCCTGTAGTAGGGTCTTGATCCTTGGCCTGGTGTCGCAGCAGTATTATTTATTTTCGGGTTTAAATTTGGGACGACATATGCACGTCAGGTAGACACGTGCATATGTATACTCTAAGTACGCGCGAGTTACACCACCGCATTCTTTTATGCCAAATTTAAGCTGTTTACTGTTTTCCGCTGCTATAGCTAACCGAGTTAATTATTTTAACGGCCGAGTGAGTAATTTGTTTCACTCGTGCCCTTTCTCTCTTATTATTGCTATCGGCCGAGTCACAGAAAACACAGGTAGCCCTGGCGACAAACATGGCGCCCTACAAAATATTTGTTGATAATCCCCGAACGCATACCCCTGGTTTGTTTTCCAAGCAGGATCTAAGGTCCGCTATAAGCTTATTTGTCCAGTTTCTGGGTTTCTTCTGCACGCTGTCCTGTCCTTAAAGGTGGCATTCTCTGGCATTTATTTGAGTAAGCGTCTAATACTGGAACAGATCTGCTTTTTCTCAAATCAGCAAATTTCATGGCATGGAGAGCCAGGTGATTAAATCTCTGTCCGCTCTAGCGTGGCTAGAGTCATTCCAATTCGTCGAGTTAAGAGACGTCCCGGAAGACAAACAAACTGGACTATTGTCTTTATATTTGACCAGCCGTAACATATGATTAATCTTATTATCTCTCTCTCTCTCTCTCTCTCTCTCTCTCTCTCTATATATATATATATATATATATATAAATATATATAGACTTTTTTTGCACATTCTTGATTCTCTCGTTAGGATAAGATTGATTTCGTTGATGAGGGACCCGTATTATATCCGTTGTACATCCGCGCTTTTCGGTCCCTAAAGCCCACCTCTCTAGATTAGAGAAGCTTCTTCGGAGCGATAATTTTAGATCGGGGTTCTTCATTGATGACAGCAGTCGCCAGTCAGTAAGGCGGTCAGGTAGATATATGTGTGTAAGTGTGTATGTGGAAACAAAATCTAAGGTACAACACAACTTAAATTCTGCATATAGCGTATTTGCCGGAGTACTAGAAATTAATTACCCGTTACCGCATAAAAACTCTTGTGAAAAAATATGCGAATGGTCGCCTAAAAGACGGGAGATGTTCCCAATAGGTCGTCCCAGTAATTCATCAGTAGAACCATACTATAGGTACTTGTCACTACTAGTTTGTCAAGAAATTGCAGAATGCTTAACATTGAACGCAGTACTTTATCGTACACGGGCGATGTATAATTCGAAGAAAATACTAAATTCGGAATGTGTTGCTTTGTTAGTTTCCGAAATATGTGAAATCTGCCGAGGTTCATTGACATGCTGGTCTCTACCCTCCGCTCTCTACAGAAACGCACCTGTTAAAAATCGTGTAAAAATGTTTGTGTTTGAGCTATGAATTCGAACGGCGACCAATCGTCCAAACAATGTTCGATGCTAAAGGCGGGCGCTCTACGCAGCTTGAATCCTTTGTGTTACCCTTTGAAAACTGACATCATGTTAAAGGAAATAGCATCCCGCTGGATGGTGCTGAGCTGCCTTAAGGGCACGGCTTTACCCCGGCCGGCACTGATGGGATGCTCTGTCGCTGCGAACGCGTAAAACACTCTGACGCGAAAGCGTTTCTCTTGTTATGATGTCTCTTCTTTTATTAAGCAAATGCCCTGCTTTTGCATGCGTTTAGTGCAGTGTTCTTTGACCGGCATAGAGTCAAGCAACAGAGTGCTAACAGTCTCTTTTGCTGAGATGGTTGGCTTTTATTTCGCCTCTCGCTCGCTCACCGAGAGGTGATTCCGCTAATGCGATTTAATAATGCGCCAAGCTATCCGCGAACAACGGCGTCTAGCGAGGTTGTTGATCATAGAGTGGGCGTAGACGGATTAGCAAGTTTAACGGCGACCCGACTTTCTCGGACGATTCCTATCAGCTAAAGTAAATGACGTCGCCTAATATATGCTTAGTGAGTTTATCCTAAGCAACAAAGCGTTCTGCATGTTGGGTATGATTGAAATATGTATATGCGAATCTCGGCTATCGAATATATGTTGGGGTGAATACTTGTTTGTGCCCTCGTTTTTTTTCACTGGAAAGAACTGTGGGGGGTTTGCTGCGATGTCAGTGAGTTTCCTAAACTATATGGACCGCTCTGTCCCGTGTGAGTCACCTCGGGAGTTCTCTCAAAATCGCACAGAGCGAGCCATCTAAATCTTGAAGAATGTCTCCCATAAGCATACCTCTACAGTTCGACGCGCTGAGGTTTCATCTCTTTTCGTCTTCAAATATTAGCACGTTTTTTAATTTTCCACATTGTTGGCGGGCGTCATTCTTGTTATATATATATATATATATATATATATATATATATTTATATATATATATGCATTCAATCACACTACAAACCTAATGATTCAACACCATCTTTGGCTACATCAATTTTAACCCAATCTCGTTCTGTATCGTAATGTAATTGGTTGTCTTATGATGGGTTCTATTACAGGCAAACTGGCAAAGCATCATTAAACGGTAAGTAGTGTTTGAGCTTCATTTTCTCTGTGATAATCGGTGTTGCCATAGTTAACCAGGTGCTTTTTAATGCATTGATTACACTAAGCTCAACGTGTTGCACTAGCTGCAAAGTATTGTATTACATTTAAAAGCACTTTACATATACTAGTATTATTATCAATGATTAATTCAATTATTAATTATTCGCATAATTGTCCAGTGTGTACTTTCACGCGTTAAGCCGTCTAGACCGGATAGACTAAGTCAATCATGTACTAGGCTCAGAGTGGCCTGTATAAAGTACCTTATAAAATAGTTCAAATAGTTACAATATACAATACGATAAGGTTAGGTGTACACGCGTCATTGCGCTGCTACAGTAGATTTGCGCCAAGAAGACAAAATGCCTACACGTCAATAACGTAACGTCAATACTAAGTGTTTTAGTGCCAGTGTCTATCTTGTGTGGGTCTCCAGGAGAGTCCTCCTATCTAGTAAACCTCTTGAGCTCACTAGCGGGTGGCATCAGCCTGCAACGCTGCAACTGGGCGTCCGTTGACATCTAGTAGTAATGCTCTTATCCGCAGAGCCATAGGTTTGTCGATAGACGCCTTACGGTTCATCTGATACAAGAGCGGTCGCAGCACTCGGGGCCATCATGACCAGGGTTTGCATAACCCTAACGGCCATAAGCTCAGTTTCGCTTTTATCAGTTAGCGGGCTTTTTGATGCCCGCTTGCGTATCTCACGCAGAACGTGTGTGCAATTGCGTAGCTATTCATTTAGTTCGTTTCGTTAATTTGCAACATTTAGGTGTTGGACAGTGAAACCGACAGTCGAGCAATAAGGAAATGTACTTATAATTTATATATATATATATATATATATATATATATATATATATATATATATATATATATATATATATATATATACATATAGCGCCTACGCTCTTGTATTCGCAGCCGACAATGATATCTTATGTCCAACGCGCGTAATGCATTACCTGTAACGTGTGTAGCTTTCTCCTCCTCAGGCTGATCTCTCGTGTGCACAACAGTGAAATAATTAGACGACTGATCTGCGTTTGCTAGGCCCGAATAAATAGCTATAATGATTGTTGTTATTGATGCTGCTGCTGCTGATGTTGTTGTTATTGTTGCGGCTAACACAGTTGGTATTAAGTTACCGCTAGTGGTCTTGTGATACCAATTAATGAGCATGAAATCCAGTAGTTGTCGTGTGGCTGCGCCACAGAAAATGCCAAACTCTAAGTGAACAATATCTATGTTTATCTCGCAGGAACGAAGAAATCTCACCAATGGACGATCTTGCTTTTGACATGTACGTCGACGGGGAAGTCGCCCAGATTCTACGCAAACTTGAGTCGAAAAAACGAGAAGCTATCCACGGTATGAATAAAAACCTCTGTAGATTACATTAGCAATACTATGACAAGGATTGTTGTAAGCCATGCTCACAGAAGCAAAGGTTACAACGCGAGCTATAACAATAGTGATGGCAATAGTAATAATAATAATAATAATGACGATCTGGAAACCTCCAAAATGTATCAATTCCATAGAAAAAATATATGTGTAAAATTAAAATATAATATTAACTGGCCAAATGATATAGACGTTAGAACTGTCTTTGTAGTTAGCCCACATTTAGTTTATCATAAATAATTATAGTATTCATCAGCATCATATATATTAAATTGGCCTTATCTAAGTTTAAACTAGTAATATAAATTTATGAGCGGCTATGAGTTTACGATTATGGTTCAGACCCACTCCAAATTCACTGGGTGCAAGGCACTGGCTATGTCACTAGGTTAACGCACTATTAAAAAAAGGTGTTTAATGTATTAGTTTTGTTCAATGTCATAATAAGTTATTCATTGCATTTATGATACATATATGTTTCTCGACGAGGGAGGTCGTTTAAACATACAGTGGGGACCGCTGTAGCAGCCCCTTATCCAGCTTGCCGATACCAGTTTAGGAGGTGGGGCCTATATCACTGGAGTTCACCATATATATATATATCTATATATATATATATATATATATATATATATATATATATATATATATATATATATATATATATATATGTGCATAAAGTAAAGTGCACTCACTCTTAATTTCCGTTTCAGAGGAGCGTTTCATTTTTGCAAAGAAGCTCAAACATGCAATCGGCGAACTTCAAAAGGTAGGGCAAATCATCACTGAATCGATCGCGATTCGCGTTTCTCAACAAGTAAAACTGAAAACGTCCAACAAGAGTGCAGGCTGTTCACAAACGTAGCCGCGTTGAGAGTTGGCTGTCTCTCGTTTTTTCCGCTGCAAAGAAGCGAATGGAAAAGCGAATGTCTTTCAGGATACGACGTGCTCTACGCGCATGTAGCCTGCTGCTACTTCGCTGTAGTAGTCTTTGGTAGAGCCCAGTTCGGGTACGGCTTTCATTTTCGCAGTTACGCGTAGTGTATTTGCTCTTTCATTGGAGCGTATAATTGCGTATGCTAATACAGACTGTAGGTATTCTCCTTTTTCTAAATTATACATTTTTGAAATTTCAAAAATGCATCCGAATGATCTAGACGCACATAAGTATGTGCGTTTAGATCGTGTAAACATGATACATGCTTAATATATATATATATATATATATATATATATATATATATATATATATATATATATGCAGCCATCATGCATATACCATTAGCAGCAGCGGCAACAGTAACAACAATTGCCACATCTGGTACTCATCTTATGCTAAAATTGCGCCAGCTTACGAAGACATGCAGTTTTCTAAAGAAATCACAATTTATCACATTTCAAACCAATACTCACAGTTGTACAGTATACTTAAGATTTAATGGAGGGGAGGAAAAGCAAAGTCGATCGGATTTTCCTAGTCGATCGGACATTTATTTTATTACCTATATATCTTTACCATTAATACTGACTTATTAGAATTGAATGCATCCACACAGCTCCTGCTTAAATTCCTATTAATCAGAAACTAACTTCCGAAACATAACTATATGTGGATGGGTATCTGGGGTGAGAATATATGGTCATGATACTGCAATACAATTTGTTAGTTCCAACTGTTGTGTTTACCAATTGTTACTTACCTTTTCCTGTCTTTTCCGAGGAGGACCCCATACGCAGGGAAAAAACTACAAACATTTAACACCTTGTTTAGGTATTGTTGTTACAAAACAAGAGGCTAATACAATATTTAGGGTATATTTTATTAAACATTAGAAGCTAATCGGCCAATATAGAGCCGCTTCTCGGTATGCATTCTCACTGCCAAAATACGACGTGCTTGACATCACGGAAACGTTGGTTCCCCAAGACCAGATGTGTGGCTTCAGCATTTGTTTTTACACACTTAGATAACATTGGCTACTTTGATGCTTGCATATTTACATATGCAAGCATCGATGTAGCCAATGTTATCTACGTGCGTCGGCTTAAGAGGGTTTCCCACTCTGAAAGGCAGGGGCAATTGCAACGATTTCTTTCAAATACGCATCGAATCGAGACGGGGATAGAACAAAACAGACTTGTCATAGATCACAGAAAAACTAAGTCCATACAGTTGAAACTCCGAAGTCGTATAGCATACATTGATGCTATACAACTAGACCACCATCTCGATATAGTCAGCTCCATACATTGTCATTTCTCCTCTCAATCGAGCGAACCAATTCGATTAAATATCTGGGAATGATGATTTCGAGTAACCTATCTTGGCACTCACACCTCAATGATGTTGTCTTGAAAGAAACTCCTAGAAGCTCGATGTTTTCATTGGTGCACAGTTTTTGTCAGAAAGCTAAATTCGGACTCCAGAAGAAAAAGTAACTGAAAAATTACTAGTTAGCCAAATGGGTCTCCCTGCTGTACCCCGCATTTAGAGAGTACGAATTATTTTCCTCCAAATAGATTGAACGGGCTTCTAGTATCAATACCTCATTTGAAGCCAAGTTAATTTTTACTGAGGCTTGTCGCGTGGACAACTCGCAGTCTCTCGTACCTTTGCCGGCTGGTTGCTGGTATTTCCAAATACAGTTCGCGGAACCACAGCAAACTGTAGCAGCGCTGTGTCTTGTGCGACTCCCTGTAGATCACCACACCGTGGTTTTTAGGTCCACACAAAGTTCCGTCGGAAAATCGATTCCGGCAACAGTTAAAATACACTAGAGCAGTAATCATAACTTTTGGCCAGTTTGGACGTTCCTCGCCCGCACTCAAAAAGCCTTGATGACCCCTAGTGATCCCAAGGCATTAGCAATAGTTGTGCCTCGCTGAGTGTTGGATGCACACGCTCGCCTCTTTACTGTTGATATTTGACCGCTCACTCGGACCTAAACCGGAATATCTCCGATTGAGGTTATTTGTGCAACGTCGCTCCGTGTCTGGCTTCCTCGGCGGTAAGACTAGCGCATGCAGCACGAGGTCGCTCAACTTTTCCTCTGAGATGTCTAGCGACGTCAGCGCCAGAGGATTCCGCTGAAGCTATGCGCACTGCGCCACGCTTTCCCGCCGCCCTTCTCGTCGACGATTTCATCATGTCGGCTGCCGGTAACATCTATTCGACCATTTGTTCATTGTGGCTGCTTTCCTTTAGCCTCCTTGCCACTTGTTGACAGTTTCTGCTGCTAAGCCTTGACGCCACGCCGTCACAAAGTGTTTACTGGATCTGGAAGCACGACGAAAAAAAAACTTGGCACTGGCCGAGTTCAGAAAAACCACACCAAATTACAGAATTCACTAAAAGTCAATTGCATTGCGCGAATGTCAAGATTCAAAAAATAACTTATTATACACTTTTTTCGTGTCACGAGACATCGTAAGAGAAATGTTTGCTCACGCAATCTGAGCAAATCTCCTGATGCCTACAGTGCCCCGATACCTCTATATCTCTCTCTCTCGTACGGGTCGTGGTAGCAATCCCGACTGACGTTCACTTTGTATGCTGGTTACGTGGTACTGCAGGGTCAACGCTCGCCAGAAGAGCTGAGTCTGCGAACACTCCAGCACTCCGAGCTACACACGAGGGAGAGAGATAGAGCTTGCTAATGAGCGTCCTGGCTAATGGGCTTACAAGCTTTGCCAGTAACGAGCTGGTATAATTACCTTTTTCCTCACGTTCAGTATGATGTCGAATATGTCCTCGCAGGCGGCGTTTGTGTGCAAGTTGTGCGGCCGCCATCCGCATTTACTCACTAAAATTGCGAAAATTTGCACCCACTCACCTGTTATGAGTCTGATGTGTAACGCAAATTAGCATAAACCTTCGAATATACAGACGTGCAGGGCAGGCAACAATAATCGCAAACAGTATATATATGCATATATATATATATATTTGACCATTTTCGAGTGAATACTTGTCTTGGCGCGAAGGTGCAGTCACGGGTTCTCTAACCCATTACTAGCTCAGTTCAAAAATGCGTCCTGAACAAATGCTTCGTTTCCTATTTATATATATATATATATATATATATATATATAGCGATCTGTCAGGAAGCTGTCTTGTGATGCGGATCTACTCCCACGATCTTCATTACGTATAGTAAATTACCCAAGCTGTCTAAATATACACATATATATTGATTTATTGTTCGCTTGGCATGTATACCTAAATTCACATGTCACCCTTTTATATCAGGGGCGCTTAGAGCGGCAGCATATATATTACCTACGCATCCACATAATCCATGTCTACTTCAATACCTACTGAGTATTTGCTTTCCATTGTGACAACCTCTTCTTTGTATTATCGACCCGGTCATTTCTAACATTTGGTCCTAGAGCTAGGACCTCCGACAGCTCTATATCTCTGCTTCTCCCTAAGGCTATACATTCTTTAATACTATGTTCGATTGACTCATTCTCTAGCCCACATGCTCGACATTCTGTACTTTGCCCCTCCTTATATTTAGCTCTATGTATCCTTGTATCCAACATCCCTGCCCTGGCATCTGCCAATAGCCCACTCGCTCTTGAATTATCGTATACCCATTCTACCCCGCCCCTTTCCCGCTTTTCGTTTCCATACATAGTTGCCAAACTTGATTTAGAGCCCATCGCCAATTTCCATTTGTGACTTCCAATATGACTTGTTTACCTTCAGTTTCACCATTTTCTCTGATACCCTCGCTCCTGCCCATTGCTGATAATTGTACCCAATCTCCCTAGCTGCAAACTCTACTCTGCAATCCCACTTCGTTTTAATCCTAAGTGGCGTCTTTACCAGCTGCATCTGTTAACCCATCTTTTATTTGTGACATTTTCAATCCTACTACTGAATCTAAGCTTACTTTGTACTTCCCTTTGTATACATTTTGACATCCCCCTTTCCCCTCAAAAAAATTCCCTGGCGCAATTAAAACGGCAACCTAACGCAAATCTTATCACCTCTCGTTGTATTGTTTCTACTTCTTTCTCAACCCTGCGCTGTGGACCAGAAAGGCATTAGCAAAGGTCAATCCTGGCACATACATGGCTTTCCATATATTCCTTGTTACTATATACTTATTAAACCCAGAGGATTTTACACCTTACTGCATTTCTTCCTCTTTCAGCCTTCTTCCTCCTTATTATCTCTTCTTCTCTAGATAGTCATTCCCTATAGTCATTGCCACCCCACTTGTACTGACTTTTATAATCCAATTCTCTTCCCTGTACTACAAACATCTTTGCTCTCCTAGTCCCATGAAATACTAAAATTGCGCTCTTTTGCATTAAACGCCATGATATATATATATATATATATATATATATATATATATATATATATATATATATATATATATATATATATATATATATATATATATATATATATATATATATATATATTTCAATAGCGGGGCTCTTTTTGATCTTGTATAGATTTTTATTCGGTTGTAGTCATAACGGGGCAAAGAGGTGATATTTTTGTATAAAAGGTATCGTGGAATATAAATGATAAAACGCTCACTTGGAGACGGGCACACTTAAAATATATTATAATATGCCTTATTTTTTATTAAAACACAGACTCTCCTTATGAGCTATGCGATTTAAGAACATGCGAGTATTTATAAACCCAGACAGAATTACCGGTTTATAATTTTGAAGTGCTGGACTGCGTTAATAGTGACCTTTGGAACGGAATGGAAGGAATGTTTACTTCTGATAGCACTCTGTGTGGGTCGTATACGGCTACAAGACTCTCCATCACAGTTTGATTAATATGTACAAGTCAGCCCGTAAGACTTTTCTTTTAAGACTGTTATTATCGTAGTTCGATATTTAAAGCTACAGGTATTGTTTTCAAGATATTTTGTTTAGATCGCTCTAGTAGCATTAATACCGCACGATATATATATATATATATATATATATATATATATATATATATATATATTATATATATATATATATATATTATATATATATATATATATGCATCATGGTGTTGGGAAACAAATGGGCGACATCTTAGGGCATCGTCATACTCGTAAACGAATATTTATTATACTACTGTAACTTACCGGATAATATAGAAAATGCGCAATAATAATAATAATAATACGTTCAGGCCTCACAACTGTAACATTGTTTGACATATAATAATAATAATATTGACGTTTTGCTCAGGTGGGCGAACGGTTAGCGAAGATGATGATTGACAAGCAGACGGCCGTCGAAACGGAAGATTTCGACCGGGCGCGCCGAATCAAGGACGATATGCAGACGTACCGCATGAATGCGTACGAACACCTGCGCCTCCCGGAGCTCATGGAAATGGAGGGCGTAAGTATTCCATCCGATCGGGACTATTCTGTTCCATTATGACTGGTGCTGCTGCTGCTTCTGTTGCTGCTAGAACACGACGACGACTACCGCCTCGTCGACAACCTCGACACAACCTACCTGCCTCACTCCTGCGTTCACTGAGGTGCGCTTGCGATGGCTGATTGCTGAGCAGAAGCTTTAGCCGGCGAAGTGCGCGACAGCAGCTCGTGAGGGACAAAACAGACGTCATGATGAAGACTGGCTGTAATCGGTTGCTTCTTATGGTGGAAGCAATTTCTGACTGTGGATATATGTATATGTATATATATATATACATATATCCATATATACGTATATATATATATATATATATATATATATATATATATCCATATATACGTATATATATATATATATATATATATACAGGGTGTTGCAAGAATATTTGAAGCGCGATATACAGAATTGTAGAGCTCGTTAAAGCAAATATTTTTTCCAATGGAACATGGTCTCTGAGAAGTCTTGTTTCGGAGTGAGAGTGAAATTACTACAATTTGCGACACTAGTGTTTTTGCCCGACATAGGAGCACAAAATGTGGTGTTGAGAGCCAACCCATCTGAAGAATATGCAAGGCCGGTCAGAAAACGCGACATAGTCGCTTAGAAAAGAATTCGCCAAAAATAAAGTTCTTTATTAGCGTTCACGCCAAATACTTTAGAATCATAACCCTACAACCACTCACAGCGCTCAAAACGGACATATTCAGCCAATGCGCAATTCATGGCGATAATTTTGGTACCAAACTTATGGCAATGCGAGCTGTGGTTGCGGAGTAATTACGATTTTTCGGAGGGCATGTCCAGATTAAGTGCATGAAAAATAACGCGCTGCGGCTGTCGCGCGACACATCGGCGGTAGTGAACGTCGCCACACAGTCATGAACTCTAATAAAGAACTTTATTTTTGGCGAATTCTTTTCTAAGCGACCATGTCGCGTTTTCTGACCGGCCTTGCATATTCTTCAGATGGAGCAGAATTTTATCACGAACACGATGGTGTGCTTAGTTTCTGTCTAGGAAGACTGGTTGTCTCGCAACAGCACATTGTGTGCTCCTATGTCGGGCAAAAACACTAGTGTCACAAATTGTAGTAATTTCGCTCTCACTCCGAAACAAGACTTCTCAGAGACCATGTTCCATTGGAAAAAATATTTGCTTTAACGAGCTCTACAATTCTGTATATAGGGCTTCAAATATTCCTGCAACACCCTGTATATATATATATATATATATATATATATATATATATATATATATATATATATATATATATATATATATATATATATATATATATATATATATATATATATATAATATATGTATATATATATATATATATATTATATATATATATATATATACATCTAAATTCATTGATGCATATATGTGTATATTATATATATATATAACCTCTATCTATATATATATATATATATATATATATATAGGGGCAAACGGGCAGGTATAGTTTCTAGTTTCGTAGTATGGCTGTTTCGGTTGCTACGCAATTTTTGATCCGTCTTGCAAACTCGTTGTAAAAAAAACTCGCTACTTCTGATCATTCCTGT
Organism: Dermanyssus gallinae; assembly: GCA_003439945.1. Taxonomy (NCBI): domain Eukaryota; kingdom Metazoa; phylum Arthropoda; class Arachnida; order Mesostigmata; family Dermanyssidae; genus Dermanyssus; species Dermanyssus gallinae. The sequence continues at coordinate 9,651 of QVRM01004314.1, read as the reverse complement.
GTGTTACAATAATTCTTGGCTAATAATTTTTTTGTTGTTTGATTAGCTAGGCAGGCTTGTTTTGATGTCAGTGGCTGCATTTATTATTATTGCCATTAGTACTACAGCTTTTTGCTTGTCTTTTTCGTTATATAGACTGGTTATTGGTTTATTGTTTGTGTTGTCCACTACTGAAGTTGCGGCTGTTCATCTTGTTGTCACCACTGTTCATTATGGCCACCTAACGCCATGATGGTCATATTTGTCCGTGCTCTCTGCTGCCAGCGTTATTCTGATCGCTGTTGTAGAAGTTGTTATTGCTATTATTGCTACTTGTGTAATACTCGTTGTTCCTATGTCATTATTATCCTATTATTATGTTGCTGCTGCTGCTGTTGTTGTTATTGTTGTTGTTGTTGATGCTGTTGCTGCTGCTGTTGTTGTGATGGTGCTCGTTTGTTGTTGCAGCAGCTGCCAATGTTCCCTTCTGTTTTTGCACTTCTATTCCTCTGCTGTCGGACTGCTACGGAAGCGTTTATCCACGGAAGGCTTTCCGCGCGCAAGCCTACGCCGTATAATGGTCAAACGGGAGGCCGGCCCTATGCGGCTATATGTTATATGACCATGTATGACATGTGGAAGCGGTTGTGAATAATAAATAGCGTACCACCTAGATAGCGTAGATCCAAGGCGCGAAGAACATGCACTAGGGCGGACGACGGTCTACCTGTGGAGAAGCCGGTAGGCCTTAGGGAGGAGGCCTTCGCGTGCTTAGGCCGGTAGGCGGTGAGGGCTAAAAAGGTTGTCCAACGAAACGTGGAAATATTCTTTGTGTGGAGAGGGGCTGCGCTTTCGTAAGGCGAACGCGCGCGGCTACCAGCGACCAGCGATTGTGCAGGATAGCCACAGCTGCTGTAATCCTCCGTAATGAGAAAGTTGTGACGAAGTTGATTGAGTCATATGAACAGCGCTTCCGTCAAGCCAGAGCTGACGCAGTATCAACGCTGAACGAATGCTCTCTCTTTTCTCCGTTTCCATTTATGGTGAAAGTAGGGCAGCCTTGCATTTGCTTTGCTATAGCTAGACACGACCGTTCGTAGCTAGGCCGGCTCGTGTAGTTTGTTCCGACTCTGGGCTACGATGGGCATTGCGAACGGCTTGCTTAGTTTCCACCCTATCACGTCACGCGTTGCGAATATTATCATTATTATTACTATTACTATTATTTTTATTATTATTCGCGCACAAAGTGGTGGTGGGCTTCCTAACGTTGATCGCGGCCAGTCATCGACCTTTGTTGAACAGACTTACAAGGCGTTACGTCCGCGCACCAGAGTCACGTCTAGAAGTAAGGTGTCGCCTAACGTCGCCAGAGACAACAACTTAGAGACAGCAGTAGTTATCAACTCTATCAAGATACCGTACCGGGCATACCTACGCACTCACCGACTGCCGTCGTTCTGTATGTCGTCTGAGACAGCCCCCCCCCCCCCCCCCCCGTTGACGGTAAGATATAGAATGTGTGTTAAGCAGACCTAACAAAAAGAGTTAAGACCTAACATAGAGCCCATACGTGCATCGTACTCCATGGGGAACGCCTTCATAAGGCGTTCCCTACATAACTACATACAATATATAACTAGGGACCGTAGAGAGACAGTACGGCACCTATGGCAGTGGTAGTTCTCCCTCTCTAATTAGCGCTTCTTCAGCACGCGTGGCCCTGCTGAAGTCCATAGAGCAAGTGGTCAAGACAATGAGCAGCTACAGCTGTCTTAATAAGAGAAAGAGAGCGAGAAAGGAATGGATAGATGTACAGAAAGATAGATAAATATATAGATAGGTGAACATGCTACAGAAAGTCTGCGGTCTCGTGCCGCTCGTAACACTACCACTGCTAGCTTCCGACTCCTCTACTTCTTTCGTCGAAGTGCCGCATCGATGGCTGCATGTTCATAAATACTTTACTTGGGACCTCGAGGGATAGAGGTGAAGTGTCCGAGAACGGTCTCCGAGAGAGAGCTGGAAATTGTTCGAAACAAGCTTGAAGGATTGGCGCGCGGTCATCACTGTTCGGCTATATACACTCGAGCTAAGAGGAACAACAGGTCGCCGACTCACTGTGTCGGCCGGGTGGGTTTGTGTGTACCGGGCTGTGGTCGCTCCGAGCAAGTTACATGCCAAATCAAGTCACCTTGTGTCGGCAAATATGTATATATGGGTTTTTTGCTAAGATAATTTCTGGGCTTTGACTCTGCATAGAGTATATATATATATATATATATATATATATTTTTTTTTGTTTTTGTTTTATGAGACCTTTTTTAGGTGGTTAGGTCTTTTCTAGGTGCCGAATTTATTTAAGTTCAGGAATTTTTCATTGAGCTTGAAATTTCCATTATTATATATATTCAAACAATTATAACTATTTAAGTAATTGTGCAGAAAAGGCTATCGCCCGTGTCTGTTATGTATATATATAATCTACTGCTTATCATAAGGCAATATCTCAAAAATCAAATTATTAAACAGCTGAATGCCATTAAACGGAGGCAAACGTATTTTGCTGATTTTGCTTTAGTTTAGCCATTTTTTGTGCCAACGTTTGCCTACAGATTTTATAATAGACGTTTTTTAGTCCCACATGAGAGGCACCCAGGAAATGTTGTGTGCCCAAAAAAACTTAGATCAAATTGCTCATTGCAAGAAAGTGAATCATATATATTTCTACTTATATAATCATATCCCGTCATCATCATCCGAACACCGTTAGGTTATTCTCTGTTTATCGTGAATGTGAGTATTGAGTCTCGATTATCTTATCCTGCGTATTCTACGCATTTAATATTTAGCATTATGTTGTATTACATAATTACATTATAAGCATTATATATTAATACGGCATGATCTATTTCTAGTGGAAATGACATTTATCCGGTGGAAATAGTTTATGTAATTTGTTTACATATATCGAAATTTTAGGATGTACGTAAATCGTAAATGATATCAAATTAACAGCCCCCACGTGATCAAAGCGTTTCTGTGCGCTTTATACATATAACATTTAGTGGACTATACAAAAAAAAAAAAAATATATATATATATATATGTATATTTATATTTATATTTAATCTATATTTATTTTTATTCCATTAATACAGTGCAATAGATGAACTAGATAAAATAGATTGTCACCATCGATTTTAAGAAAGCACTATTTTAGACATGTATAATGGGCATAACGGTGGCACGCAAACTACAGTGAAAACTTTAAGTTGCCTGCAAATTGACCTTCTATGGCTCAGTTCTGAAAGTGCAAAGCCTTAGACACAAAAGATACCGTCTAGATTGTTGCTCAACATTTCACTGTTTTAATATCTATGAAGACGCCTGTGCCTTCAAATGACAGGACTACACAAACAAACAAGTAATCGGCATTTATTCATTATGCGTTGTATCGGGAATGAACCCACGACTTACAGCATCAAAACCGCAGGTCATCTTCACTACACTGTTCCGTCGCATTGTCTTCAAAAACATAAGCTTCTAAGAACTATTTTCTCAATACACTTACGGAGCTAGTGTTGCTGATGCATTACGCGTAATTTTGGTTAATTGTAATATATAATGATGATTATAATGCAAACTATCAATTATCGCTTGACATAGATCATTAAACAGTGCTAAACAATGCCCCGGAAGTTTTTCACGCATTTTGCAAAGGGTACCTTTAGACCGCATGCCAACGAGAAAGCGCTTGGCTTGTTCACGATTCTAAATTTACCATATCGGTCAAACGAGTAAAATAAGTTATTGAAATGCAAAAGTAAGACCAGATTAAGTGAATAGAAACACGAGGTTGGTTGCAATGTCGTGTCCTACACAAGCTGCCTTGTGTAGGACTCAACGTTGAAGGCGGGCGAGAGAAACCTGCAGGCTTCGCAAAAACCCAACATTCATAACGACATGAATATTCGGGGCACTGCTCTAGCATCAGCAGCAACAACAACAACAGCAGCAGCAGTACAAGAAGAAACATGATGTGTCTCGTTAAAAGTCTGCTGGGCTCCTTGCTATTTCAAATGTCGGCCTTTTGAAGAGCATCGATCGCAGTCATGGCAGAAAGTGCGGGCCGATGCTTCCTGAACGAAGCTTACAAGATCACGGCTGCGTTTCTGCATATTCGCTTTTAATGCTTGACGTGGCGTCTAACAAAACGAAAACATTGAGCATAGCAAGCAACAGTGCCAACCTATAATATAGCATATTCTTTGTAATTGAATATTTAGCCAATCTACGGTCTAACAAATCTCACGCTCGCATCATTGAAGCATCTTATTTTATAACTATGCTTCTTTGCGGTCTGCTACTTTGCATGCGCAGTTTGAATCCGTCCAGAGCTGCTGCCGTGGTTATGCCGGGCTACCAATATCTTATGTACGTAGGGACGTAAAAAATGTTTGCAATTTCTGTGACGGATTACAGACGTTTTTGAATTTTGTTTTTGTCTGAAAAAAAACAGTAATTAGTTAGATTTCAACATATTTTTCCCAAGTTCTATACATTTCCTGAGGCGGTGGATCTATGCATCGTATACTAATTTCCTACGTACGTAGGGACCCAACAACGATTTTGCAATTTCAGTGACGGATAACAGATAAATAAATCTCTTTTTGAAAAAAAACACAATTATTTAGATTGTGACACAGTCTTCCAAGTTGTATACATTTTGTGAGGTGGTAAATCCATGTATCATCAAAACATGCCTTCAGATTGTGTTGCGATTTTTCGATGTTTTCAGCTCTATCAAATGGCTTTAATCGTGACTCAAATCGTATTCCTGTAATCGTGATTCAAATCGTATTCGATGGGTTGTAATTTTTGGAATTTGGTCGCATATAACTGCATTAAGCTATATTAAGGCCGGGCGAAGCGCTTTAGCTTGAAGGAAAATTTGAGCATTATAACCGCCATCGCTTAAATCTAATTACCTCACATGAATTAAGGCCTCTATGTAGGCTTTATTCTAAATACCTAATTTTCATTGTTCCCGCAATGCTAGCTAATCGTCATGCCGCTTACGCAGCACAGCTGAAGCAATATCGCGGATTGATAAGTTAGACAACCATGTATTGAGTACATTTCCACTTTATTGTACACTGCTGGCTTATAACTGACATCGAACATTGAGCTTGACGTAGTATTTATTATACGGACGTGCATATCTGCATTAATGCATGCGTATGTATAAATATGTGCATGCATACACAATGCACACATATATATTATATATATATATATATATAAATGTATATACATATATATATATATATATATATATATATTACTCTCAGTACAATCCGGAGCGGGATTCAGTCGTGCCGGGTCCAGTGCCCTCGCCGGAGAAGGGGGTGACCAATACAACACCGGGTGCTACAGCGGCTTCGCATCAGATTCACGTCACTCCGACAACTCACTACAGCAAGGTTAGTTCTTGCGTAGTTGACAATCTACAGCCGTAGGCAGGCACTGGCGGAAGTTCAAATAGTTGCGTCTAGTTCAGTCCTACCCAAATAGACGTTTCTTCTCGAAGTACACGATCACTGAAGGTTGCCGCCTCTAGTCGGCCAGTTGAGCTAATACGTTTGGTTTGGTTTAAAGCTGCCGTCTTTACAGCGGGCCAGTTAGTCCCATGCTTACGACTGAGAGGGCCATCTGGGGTAGGTGGGAATGCTGATCTTGTTCTGGTACATTCGCACTGTGCCAGTTCTTCAAGACGCATTCATCGAGATCCTCTCGATGGCTTTGCTTCGATGCCCTTCTGCCTACTTTTCCCACTTGCATTACTGTCGTGACAACGACAATGAGGCTGGGCTTTGCAAAGAGGCTTTGCTTATTCGTCGCTTTAACCCCAAACAAAACCACGAAATTGCATCGAGACGCTACCACCAAAAAATAAGCCAAAACAAACCAGGCCTGACGCACAATCTCCTGCGTTTTATTAAGGCTATCCCCTAGGCAGTCAAAGTTGACTTAAACAATTACATTTACATGGCGGGTAAACTAAGGGTTATAGTTGTATAATTAATAGCTCACGTAAAAACTCTGGAAGCTCTCGAAAAGATTGCTGACTTACAGATACATGTTTGGCTGTTTTCCATGCCTGTTTCTTGCTTGGTTAACTTGCAGAGTATGAACGGGAAAGAAATGAAGCGCAACAGGAAAACCCCAAGAGCGCAAGGTTTGTTCTGACATATTACAAAATAATTGCAATTTTTTTAATCATATTGTAGATTTAAAAATACTTTTCAAAAGCAAACGTCGGATTCTTGAATAGTATTTCTGTACATTTTAGAATGCGATGGCGGCGTGTCTGACTAGTGCGGCGACGTGGCACTTTTTTAGGGAACCTTACACAAACCATAGTTCCATACAAGCTTTATGTTGACTATTATTATGTGTATGTTTGTGTTTACAATTATTATGGTACATTATGTGTATTCACTAAAATATGTAAATAGATGTCATGCGATATCGGAACACATGCCCTTCACTTTCCTGTTATTTTCAGATTTGAGTTAATGTAATTGAATAGGTAAGATAACAATAGCCACATGTATATTCAAGAAATTATACTCATATTAAGATTTTAAGCAGACTGGGCGACTTTAATCTACAATAGGGAAAAAATCGTTCATGTTACACTTGATGGCCCATACGATGCTTATTGCGGTTGGTGCATCTCAGTCGTGTGAGTTCCCTAAATGTTAACCCTCGTTAGCGATAGTTTCAAAATTTAACAATCAATGTCAATTTTAATTTAGATTTATTACACGGGACCGACGAAACAAGCTAATGGAAGCAATATCAAGTCTGAGCAAGTGCTGCAAACGCACCATAATAAACGCGTTACTAGTTGCGATAGTAAATAGCTCAGCTCAAGTTCAAGACCACGAAGTCTCGAGTCACGACAGCTGAGTTAACCGCCGGGTCGTCATTGCAGGTAGTCTACCAGTCACGCCTGCCAAAGCCAACACCTTCGACGGGACTGTCGCAGTTTGCATTCGAATCTCGTCTGCTGTCATCGTCAAGGGCGACAGCGGAAGACGTCGAGGAGTTCGACAAAGACCTGGTGCTGGCGGGATGTCCCTCAAAGACCGCCAGGAGGCCGCGCTCCCCATCGAAGTGTTCGGGCTACGCATGGTGCAGAAACTCTACTCGCGTAACTTCATCCAGCGCGAGGACGCGTTCAAGGAGATGCTGCGTGTGGTCGACAGGTAGGACGCGGCTCATTCCTTCAGCGGCTTCCAACCTGTATTGACTTCAGAAGTTGTGGGCCACTGAGATATGCAGACACAATTAGAGCAGCAATATATTTCTCTCTGATAAAGGCCTAAGCAGAAAGAAGAAGACAGTACTAGCTTTGCTCCCTAGCTTAGCTCACTAACTGAGCTAGAAAAGCTTAAGTATATATTAACACATGTTTATGCTTTCAGACTTAATCATATGTACATTGTGGTCCAATCAATTTAGCCCCCGATCATTTAGTCTGCTGGCTTTGGATATCGGTGCTGCCAGTATGTGTCTTGAGATGTTTAAACCCGCTCTCTCTCTGTCTCCCTCCTCTCTCTCTCCCTAGCTCTCTCTCTCCTCTCTCTCTCTATATATATATATATATATATATATATATATAATATATATACACATGCATACATACATATATAGTGCCCACCGGTGTGTCGTAGGATTCGGACAGGTACAGACCCACGTCTAGAAAATTCAGGGATAGTCATCCTATAAGAAAGCTCGAAGTAAAACAAAAAGTGACGACGCACCTTTTGAATGCAACACCGGCGATTTAAAGTGCGTACAACAAGCTGTCAGCCGTGACGGCAGATTTTGTTGGCAGGCGTGGCAATATGCCTGTTATGCGTATAAGCTGTGTACCATCAAGCCCGATGTTGCGCGATGCGGCCCTTGACAATGTCACAAAGGCACCCGCCGTCAAACGTACAACAACAACAACAACAGCAGCAGCCTCAAGAGCGAACGACAATAGCTACGCGGACTGGAAATTACAGCTACCTGGCGTCTTTCCAAAACATCGCTCGCTCGCTTGCATGTATGTATGCTGGCTGCTTCGTGTGTTTGAAGTCGAGTTTCGTGAAACCCCGCTCGCCGGGGCGGAGCCCCCGATGCTGCTGAATAATTCGGCGGAGATGACGGCGCCAGAGGTCTTACGACAACAACAACAACAACAAAAACACACACAACAACAACAACAACAACAACAAAAAAGATGTGCGTAATGTGCATACGAGCTTTCTTCGCTAGACGGCTCAACGCGTTTCGTTGCCTAACGACCTTAGCTAACCTCGCCGTTATATACAGCGCGCGACGGACGACCTCTACGCGACGACCTGCTATGCTGCCATGGGCATCATGCAGGCAATCCGCTAATTGTATGCGTTCCTTGACCGTCGTAGTGTTGTCAACGCGTGCGTGGGGTGTTGTGTCCTCTACTCGTTTTCGGGGGGTGTGGGGTACGGCTGTGTGCACAGCGTACCTAAGCTGATTGTATGTCTATGTATCTAATCATCTACGTCCAGCTGTGCGCGCAGTAGGGTGCATGTTTTTACATGTCGTATGAAAGGCTTCGCTCGGTGTGTGGGTTGGTGGCGACAGGAGTGCGTCTGCAATGGCTGTATGCAGATTAGTCAAGAGTTCGGCGCGTCGGCTAGCCATGGATGGATATCGAGACCAATGATTAGAGCACGAAATTCCTTCGTATAGGCTGTTTGTTACGCGTGTAGTGTTGTCGTTTACCTACTGGCTCAGAGCTTGCGTTGATTGCGGCCAATCACGGCTGTATGCCTGCGTTATTTACGCAATGTACTAAGCCTGCTTGAACTCTGATGCTTGTTGTGCGTTGTTGAACGCAAGTTTTTCGGTTAAATCGATGTGGACAATTATTGTAGTGGGCCGACAAGTAACAACAATAATTAGATCGTGCCAATAATTATTACATATTTTTTTTGTGTATTGTATTGCTGCATAGTTATTATTCTGTTAGGTTAGAAGAGGGGTTGTTTGTTAATTGTTCCGTGTAGCCTTATAGTAGTATTTCAAGTGGAAATCAACTGAAAGAAAACGCTGTCCGCGTTGGCCAATCGATCGCTGTCCTCAATTATTATACAACCGACTAACCGAAGAGAGAAGACCAGGTTTGCAATATGCAGATGAGCCTTGTGAACCGAATACCGAACGATCTGTTACGGCTCGTGCTAACCAATGTGAGATGGTTGCAGGTACAACGCGCGCCGAAGTCGGCATTCGCCCGAGGAAGTGCTGCGCGCTTGTGCATTTCTGCTCCAGCGTGGGTTTCGGGACAAGGTGCTCTCGGTACGTCATCATTATGCCAGATAGTGAGACTGACAAAGCCTTCGTCCAAACTCCAACGAATTATATATATATATATATATAATATATAGATATATATATAATATATATATATATATCACAATATATATGCAAAATACATTATTTTTTATGTGTAGCAGTAATACATTATAATGAAAAGGACATCACATGGGCCCCGCCCGCTCAGGGCATAACTCAGGGACGTTGGGGTCAAGTCTTGGGCTGGTCTATGGGCTGAATATACATATAATA
>QVRM01004313.1:0-33709 GCA_003439945.1 Dermanyssus gallinae | reverse complement strand
GGTGTGCTGCGTAAAGTTGATGTTGATGCTACTGTTGCTGCTGGTGCTGCTGCTGTTGGTGGTGGTGCTACTGCATACGCTGCTCCTACTCGTCGAAAGCGCTCATCTAGCTGCGAATGTGTCCCGTACGACTCGAACGACGACAACATCGTCACCAGCGACAAGAACCTGAACTACCGAAGCAACAGCATCATCAACAACCACAACCACCGCTGTGTGAACAACCACAACAACGTCAAGTACGACTGCAGCATCGTGAACAACGTCAACGGCGACAACGTCGACAACAGCAACAATTACTACTACTACAGCACGACCGTCAACAACGACAAACAGCAACGCCGTCAACAACTACAACAACTACTACTACTACAACAGCACCATCCACAACACCAACCAGTACGACGTCAACACCAGCAACAAACTACTTCTACTACAGCTGTTTCATCACGGACAGCAACCGAAACGGCGTCAAACAACACACAACAAGCGTCACTACTACGATAGCGTCATCGTCAACGACGAGCAGAACAAAAACAACACCGACAACAACGACATCTACGACTACAACAACAGCATCGTCTTTACAAAAGCAGCAACAACAACAACAACAACGGCAAACAACAACAACATGTTCGCCATCATCAACAACTGCATCAGCAACAACAAAAACAACAGTTCGACAACCATTGGCTCTACAAGCTTGATTTCGCGTGTACTTCGGCAATACATCAGCGCAGCATCACCCCCGTCGTCACTAATGGCATCGTTATCGTCAGCTTCAGGATCAACACCAACATGTGACAGCCCTTCTTGCTATTGTTGTCAGTGGTCGTTGTTGCCTGCTCTCGCGAATGTTCGTCACCGTTGCCTTTGTAGACCTAACATAGTCGAGTGTTATAGCTGCTGCTGCAGCTGCCTGTTTTTTTCCTTCCTTCCTCGATTCCCCGTTCCCGTCAGTCGTTTTAGCTAGCTGCAGGCACTGAAGCTTAACAACAGCAGGGAATAGTGAACTGTCGAATAGTGAAAAGTCGAGCAGGCCAGCCAGCCAGCCAGCCAGCGAGCCAGCCAGCCCTCAATCGCCAGACTGGACAAAACGAGAAAGAATGAACAGTCCAGCTAAAGTGGCCCTCAACCACCAGAACAGACAAACGGAGATTTTAAGTTAGCAAAAAGTCCAGCTAACAGGCCACCCACCTGCCCACCCAACCAGACACACAGCCCCCGCTAGGCCAGACGAAACGCGGGGATGGGAAAATTAAGTTCGAACAAGCGTTGAGTGACGGACAGACTGGCTGCCTGCCTAATTGACTGATCGTCAGACGCCCCTGCTGCCGTCGGGAGCGTCGGCCGCCCCTGCTGTCGCCCGGAGCCATATTGGTTTCGATCTGCCGCCGCCAACGACGCGACTCGTGACGGCGGGCGGCCCCAGTGACTGCTGTTGCTGCTGACATTGAATATGTTTTGCTAGTAGTTTTTTCTTGCCCTTTTTTCTTGTTTTCTTAGAGAAATATATGTTACAACCATTTTCGTCACGGAACTACTTTTGTTTTACTTTATAGTAATGCTACTAAGACTAAGTTAATTGCTTGCATAATATCTATTGTGAAAAACGAAGAAGAGAGGCGGTGCCTTACTACTGAAAGCCATAGGCGGAGATGATCGGCTGGCAGGACGAGGAAGGAGACGTTTAAAGAGGAGATAGTTAAAGGTTGCAACAAATTGGGGGACATCTTCAATGAGAAAATCTTAGACAAGACCCTTTTAAAGGCATAAGAGAAGGCAACGCGAAATTCAGTATACCCTCGGAGAAATGCTCCGCCAAAGTACTAGTGGTCTCCTGATATGACTGCCGCCCGGAGAGATTCCTTTAAAAAACCGGCGCCGGAACACTAAAGCCCGCGGGAACTCCAAAAAAAGGCGAGAACGGAGTTGGCCGAGGAGAAGCGGCGGGAAACGCAGATACAGGACAACGCGCACCAGTCTAAAGATTACCGTCAGAAAGAGTGAGCTTCAGTGTTGGAATCAATTGATCGAGGAAAACGAGCAGGACTTGCAGGAGGAGTCCTAGAATGGTCAAACTGGGCACGACCATATCGACGATCCCACCAGATCTGACGAAAGGATTTTGGTTCACCTTTTTTTTGAAACGCAGACGGAGAAGACACAGACCCGATTGAATAGCCCTAGAATATGCAAACTGGGCACGCCAGCACCGACAATCATACCACATCTGACGGAAAGATTTTGGTTCACGTTTTTTTCAACGCAGACGGGGAAACGCACAGACTCGATTGTGGTGAATGAGGGGTATATTCCACGTGTAACACTCGAGATGGTCTAGCGAGCGGTTGAAAGGATGTCAGAAGTTACGGCCCCAGGTCCTGACGACATATCTTCGAATGGGATCAAATACATAACAAAGGAACACCCAGTACCCTTTAAACCGATCGCAGACTCACTGCTGAGAATGGGACGGTTTTCAGAATATTGCAAGAAGGCTCGCCTGCAAACTTACCCAAAGCCGGGGAGGAAATCTCAGCCTTAGCTTACAGGTCCATCTGTTTTCTTAATACGGTTGCCAGGCCGTGGAGTAGGGCGATAAGGCACACTTAACGACGCAATTGAGGAAACCCAAGTATCGCTCTTTGAGGACCAGCACAGGTTCCGAAAAAGAGGCTCAGCGCTCTAGGTCATCAGGATAAATCAGCAGAAATACTAGCGAATGGCGAGGAGGCGAGACAGAAAGCCCCATAACTCTTAAGCCATGCTTTCTGAAATTGCTGGACGTAAAATGGATTTGACAGCATAAGCTGGAGTGGAGAAGCGATCCTATTGCGGTGGAAAAAGGGATTAGCAGCACAATCGGCGTCTGATAGCCTCTTATCTGGTTAAGCGATGTGTGCGTTACGATGGCAGCGAGTACGCGATGTCTGCAGCCTGCAGCTTACTTCACTCCCTTCAGGGGACATCCAGGCCGAAACTGGACACTGTAATATATTTTTCCAAATTGGGTGGTACGCCTATGTCTCTCTGTCGAGAAGAGAAATGTCTCGGTATTACGCTTCGTGAGAAATTAAAATGGGATAGTCACGTTCGGTCGAGCGTCAGAGTCTGCTGTGTCGTCATGGCATTGCTGGCTCGCCCGACGAAAGCCAAAATCTTCCGTTTTGTTCTAGTCCTTGTGTACAAGGCGCTCGGATTCGATTATCACTTAAGAATCACTACACTAGGGCGCACTTACCTCGGAGCACTAAAGTCGTTACGATCCAGAATAAGGCTGACGTGTCGAGTAATTAGCAAGCCCTTCCCTTAACATCCTCCAATTGACAGGACATTGTATAAAGTAGTAGCGGCCGAGGATTACATCTCAGAGGTAACACGGCGGAGGTACTCGCTGCGAGGGAAAGATTGAAGGCCGGTAGGGCAAAAGGCCCTGATGGCATTCCGGTCTCGGCCACAAAAGGTAATCTTTAAACAGTTTCCGAATGTGGTGGCTACTGTAGCCACACGAATACTCCGCAGCGGCTGCCTCCCCATGGTGTGGAAAAAAGCGGATCTGGTACTTATCCGAAAGGGAATGACTCCTATAGGCCAATCTGCCTAGTTAGCACGCTAGCTAAAGGCATAGAGTCGATAATAGAGTCCTGCGTGCGGTGCTTTGTCGGCCTCCTGTCGCCGACACAATATGGGTTCCGAAAGAGCCGATTAGTCATATCGGCCATAAAGCAGGTGATTACTAAGACGGAAGCCCTGCGCCAATCCTCGTCTCGGACCTAGAGGCTTGCTACTGGTTGTTTTGGCCGACGTTAAAACGCATTCAACAACCTGTTCTGGAAGGTATCTTGGACACTACTCTAGAAGAGAGTCCCGCCCTACCTGCGCCGGGTAATCTCGTCCTACCTAAGCGAGAGGCGCATACTCAGTGAGACTTCCGAGTTCAACGTGACGGCCGGGGTTCCACAGGGCTCGATCGTAAGACCCCTTCTATGAAACCTGGCATACGATGACGTCTTACGTTTAGACGACCTCCCAGAAGGCACTGAACTGCTTGGGAGGGTGAGGACGAATCTGGGTTAGTGAGTTTGTGAGTCGCATACTAGCCACATAAGCTGCTAGTGAAGCATGTGCATCACGCATTCCCGAAACCTTGAAGAAAAAATATCTATGCATAGACCTTTATTGTATTTATTGAGTAAGACATTTGTTTTAATGCTTCATTATTTGTTGAAACAGTCCAGCTCTCCCCTGTGGGACGTACACACTTCCTGCGCATGTAGCACTTTAACCCGGTCTGCCTGGTCTAGCTCAGCAGGCCTCAAACAAACGTGCTAACATAAAGGCACGAACAGTACAGATAGCGCACGTACAAAAAAATAAAACGTCACTGCGCCTCGAAATATTTCGGAGGAGGTAGTGTTCGGAGATGTGCTAGTAGTTAATGATCAAATATTAATAAACGAATTGCGAAACCATTAATAACTGCAGTGATTGCAAGTTCTTTAGCGCGTACGCTAGCCCGTCCTGCTGGCGTAATGTCTCAACACGCACTATTGCAGATTGCAAACAAACACAATGTGTCATATACGGTTTCAAGTGGTAAGTTGCCCTGCTCACGAAACGAGCAAGACCAAAACACACGCACAATTACAGACTATTGTCTTATCTGGGTTTCTGAGATGAAACCCTCAATTGTAATTACTGTTACAATAAACTCTAATAAAAAAAAAAAAAAATTGTCTTATTGATGCGAGCTAGAATGATATTCAAAGACCAAACAGACGGACGGAGAGACAGACAACCGACGAACGATCGCCAACTAGCTGTGATCAACAAGGTATGACAAGTGACGGCAGTTGTTTATGCGGCAACGAACAGCTCAAAGAACGACAACAACACCAACAACAACAACAACAGCAACTGTTCACTACCTGACATGGCCCTCGATGGAGTCGTTGGAATTTGTGAATTGTGTGCGTGGCGAGTTCGTGTTGCCTTTGTCTTGTCCAGAACGACCAGACTCTTTGACGACCGAAAAATGACTTCTATGCACTCCTTTCGAGCGTGTTTCCCCGTGATGCGCGCAAAGTAATGCGCAAGGCGGGCACGCAATTATACCTCGCAAAACCAAACGTGAGTCAGATGTGCAAACTCCTTACGGTAACATTTTCTTGGTCGGTTGACGAGCAAGACGCAAGGCATACGAATATAGCGATACACGTTATAGCGCATATTTGTATCAAATTGTCGTGTTGTCGCGATCGACTGGAGGATGTTAAGGCTTACTACTACTACTACTACTATACTATCACGGATAGATGACTCTAGCACCGATTCTGGACCGACCAAATTAACGCGCCGGGTCTAGTCTCAGCATGATGGGCTGTACCGGTTGATGGATGCCTGCTGCCCTTGCTTACGAGTAGCATAATGCCAAAAGGTGCCCTCTCCATTAGATTGTATGCCTATTAAGCCAAGGCGGCAGCAGCATCAGCATCCGCCAATCGGTACTCGCCTGGCAGTCTAGGGCCCGACCGAGGTTAAGCCGTCGGCCCGGCTAAGAATCGGCCTATCCGTCCAACAACAAATGTAGCCTTAACCTTAACAGTCCTCGAACGGACACGACAATAGCACAATGCGAATGCGCGAATCCCATATAGTCTACGTCGCAGGCCTTAGCTGTCACTGTCAACAAGCCTACGCAATGTGACTAGAGGGAGTTTACACATTTTCAAACACAACTTTGACTTGCGAGAAAAGTGCGCGCCGTACGCATCTTTCGCCACATTTCGGGGAAACACGCGCTGGACAGAGAGCCATATTTACTCCCAAAATAGCAACAGCACAAGCACAACAACACTTAACAACAACAGCAACAACAACAACAATAACCACTAAGCCACATTTTGCGTCTGTGTGTGTGCGTGATTATGTATGCGCACGCGTCATTGTGTTGACAGGGCTATTATTTTTATTATACGGGCGCAGCTCATTGGTCGGGTGTGCCTATTTGAACGTCGCCACGGCCGCCGCATCACTTTGATTTCTCCGTCGTCCGAGTCAGTCGGTAGATTGGTTGTTCCTTCTTCGTTCGTTTGTCTTATTTCGATTCTGGCTGTGTCTGTACGTGCTGATTTGATTGGCACCATGTTGAGGCTACACTGGAGAGAACGCCACGGTGCGGCGCAACTGGCTTGCGGTGCGTTTGACGATGCGAATCGGTTGTTCGTGTGCCTCTGCGCGTCGCTCTCGGCCCTCGTCCGTGCAACTGAGGACGATATGCTGCGTGAAGTTATTGAAGCTCTGCTGCTGCTTCTGTTGATGATGATGGTGATGTTAAAAATACGTTCGTGAGAGCCCTTCTGAGAGCTGTCAATGCGTCACCTACAACTACAACGACAACGGCAAGGTCACCAACAACCTGAACATCCAGCACCCAAACAACAGCATCATCAACTCGAGCAACCGCGGCTGTGTCAACAACAACGACAACGTCTACTACCGCTGCAGCATCGTGAACAACAACAACCAGAACGGTAATGTCGACAACACCAACAACTACTACTACTACGACAGCGTCATCCGCAACAACAACGACGGCGACGTCAACAATAACAACCACTACTTCTACTACAACTGTTTCGTCAAGAACACGAACAGAAACAGCGTGTTCAACAACAACTACTACCACTACTACAACACCGTCGTTGTCAACGACGAGCAGAACAACAAGAACGTCTACAACGACAACCACTACGACTACAACAAAAACAGCGTCCTCATGTCCAGAAACAACGACGACGACACCATCATCAACAACAACTACTTCGTCAGCAACAACAACAGATCGACTACAGCTTGGTCTAGGGGTTTAATTTCACGTCTACTCGGCAGTACAGCAGTGCGGCATCACCTCCCTCCTCCTCCTCCTCCTCATTAATGCCATCGTTGTCGCTTTCAGCATTAGCCGGTGATAGCAACCTTGTCGTTGTTGTCGGTGTCAATGCGTCTAATCTCGCCAATCGGTCGATCGTCATCAGTGGCTTGGTAGGCCTAACAGGCCTAACGCACGGGCGTTCTATGACCCGTCCTGGACCTGGATTAACCCGCGCGCATGCACACCGATCGTTGCCGAGACGACTCGTCAACAGCTTACCTGGCCACTGGCCGTCGTACCTATCTATATCCAGCCACACTCCACCATCCTTCTTCTTTCCTTCGTTGCCCGATTTCCCCACAGTGAACAGTCGAGTAGGCCCTCGCCAGGCTAGACAACCGGGGTTCCGAACCCCCCCCCCCCCAGGGGGGGGGTTCGGTTTTCGAACGCGTGTTGAGAGAGTGACAGGCGAACCTAGCCTGTCTATCGAACTAAACTGTCTGCCTAACTGAGTGAGCAGTGGTAGACAGTGCGGGCGTGGGTGATATTTGTTTCGACGAACCAACAAGATAGTGATTGATTCAATGCTGCTGCTACTGTTGTTGTCGTCGCCGTCGTCATCTACGTCGCTGCCCCGCTGCCTGTTATAGTAGAGTTATCGGCTGCCCCCTGGCGCCGCCCGGAGCTTTCGGACGCCCGCTGTCGCCTTCCGCCCACCACCCGCCGTCCGCCACCCGCCACCGCCATCTTGGTTCGACCTGCCGCCCCTCGTGACGGCCCAGTGACTTGCTGTTGCTGCGGGCATTGATTGATTCTGCTTCGGCTAGTAGCTTATTCTTCCTTGTTTCTTGTTTTCTCATTAAATATACATGTTACGACCATTTATGTTGGAAAGACTTTCGTTCTACTTTGGTGATGCTATCACTATCACTACTACTACTACTACAACGACAACTATTCTTATGTACAACGACCTCAACTACAACAAGAAGTGGTCCTGCTGCCGCTGCTGTAAGTGTTATGATGCATGTAAGTTAGTTATTTGCATATTAAGTTAGTCAATTAGTACTTATACGCGCGTACTACAATTGATGCTACGTGCTACTTACTGCTCATGTTTCTGCTGCCTTAGTTACTGTCATCGTAACAATGACAAAACAACAACACCAACAACAACAACAACAACAACAACAGCAACAATAACAGCAATAACAGAAGCAGCAACAACAACAGCACCACCACAACCAACAACAACAACAAGTATTTGTTCTTATTATGATTCTTGTTGCTATTATTGTGTTTGTTGTTGTCGTGGTTATGGGAATTGTCGCCGTGGGTTTTTCGCTTGCTCAGTGCAGCTTTAAGCGCCGTTTGGTGCCAGTTTGTGGATATTCGAGTTGTTGTTGTTGCTGCTGTGGTAGCTTGTTTATGGTTAAGGGACGTGTTGTCGTCAATGTTGCCGGCCACATTCGATCGGCTGTTTGCTATGTGCCATATAATAATAATATTCGTCCTATACTATAAGGCGATATAGGCGAAATTACTGTTACCAGTTGTAGGATCCAGGCCCAGCCAAAATCACAACAGTTCTGTTAGCGTCAGCAATATTGACAGCAACGGCTATCATGTCCCATCTACGAAAGCGACCGCCACAGGCTCTCAGGTAGAAGGAACAACAATGACAACAGTAGCTAGTATCAAGTCCACGAAGCGAGCATATCAGTAGTCGACAACATCAATAACCAAAAGACAGCAGTACTTTTTGCTACGATTCCGACCCAGCCAACTGCATTCTCTCTTTTCTTCCTACTTACGAGGTTTGTATGGTTACAGGTCGACGAAAGCGCGGTATTCTATAGCTGCTACTTCTCCTCCAACAGAAGACAAGAAGAATTTGTCGAATACCTTGAGGCAGCCGACGTTAGCGTCAGAACACGGGACCATGACGAACCCAGGGGACTTCCGGATACAGCACCTGTGCTCTTAGGAAAGTATCCGCGCCAACATTAGGGGACAATCCCTGATGAAATGACTGGCTGAACGGAGCCTTCTGGCGAGGAACAACCCAAAAGCGGCCGCGACGTTTGCCCGCAAGGGCCAGAAGGCCTTTATCGACCTGACAATTAGCGCCGCGGACACAACCTACAGAGTAGTGGATTGGAAGGTCCATCGGGGGACATTTTCAATGAGAAAAGCTTAGACAAAATCCCTCTAAAAGCATACGAGAAGACAACGCCAGCTTCGGTACACCCGCGGCAGAGAAACGCTGCACTAAAATACTGGTCGCCTTTGAGGAGGCTGCTGCACGGAAAGAGTGCTTTGGAGTTTAGCACCGGCACACTTCAGCCCGCGGGAACGCCGAAAAGGCGATAACGGAATTGACCGAGAAGAAGATGATCTCTAGTCCGAGTACAAAGAAAAGCGCTCGAATGCGAAGACCACCATCAGAAAGGCTAAGCTGGCGCAGAGAAAAAGCTGATTCGGTGCTGGGATCAAATGATCGAGGAGAATGGGCCGGATGCAAGAGTAAGGCCCTGCAAAATCGTAATGGGCATACTGGGCACATTAGCACGATTCCGACGGAGGGATTATGGCTCACCTTTTTCCGACGCAGACGAAGAATGACATACCCGATTGTGGTGAATGAGAGGTATATCTCACTTGTAACACTCGATGAGATCCAGCAGCGGTTGAAGGAGACGGTTTCCAGAATATTGGAAGAAGGCTCGCTTGGCAATTATCCCAAAACCGGGGAGAAAACCATGCTTACAGGCTCATCTGTCTCCTTAACACGTTTGCCAAGGCCGTTGAGGTGATATTCGCAGGCAAACTTAACGTCGCAATCGAGGAAAGGCAAAACCTTCTCTAAGAGGATCAGTACGCGATCCGAAAAGGGGAGGCCAACGCTCCGGGCCATCAGTGAGATACTGACTAAGGCCAAGGAGGCGAAACACAAAAGCTCCAAAGTTTGTAATATTTTGCCCTCTATTATTGCTGGACGTGAAGAATGGGTTTTGCACCGCAAACTGGAGGTGATCCTGATTACGATGGAAAAAAAGGGAGTAGCAGCACCTGCGGCGTCTGATAGTCTAGAACCTGGCTAAACTAAAATGCTGAAACTGGACACGGGAAATATATCTTTCCAGATGGGCGGCACGAGTATCTCTCTCAGTCAGAGAGGTGAAATGTCTCGGTATTACGCTTTGCGCGAGCATGAAATGGGTAGTCACGCTCGGTCAAACGTCAAAGTCTGGTGTGCTATAGTGGCATCGCTGGCCCATCTGGAAAAAAGGCCAAGGTCTCCCGTGTTGTTCTAGTACCCTACACCAATTACTTTTGATCCAGAACAACAGTGTGCTGAATGGCTGAATGAATCTAGAGTTGTCTGTTTTGTCGGGACGACGTGTCGCCATGTTATAGCAGACTACTCAAACTCGATCAGCTGGTCTCAGCGATATGGGATACAACTGAGGGTCCTCAGATTCAGGTTGACCTTACCGCAACACTCTCTGCATGCTGTCAAACGTATATCGAAGCTATCGCAGGACCTCCGAAATACGGAGCCGGTCCTCAAAAACGTTAGGTCGTGGAACTAAATGCAGAAAACATTTGTTCCTAGCTTTTAACTGTGAATTACTGGCATTAGGCAATACGGCATGACTCATGTGATATGTGTATATACGATAGTAAAATGCACATATGTAATATAGGTATATGTACATGTATATAATATTGTCGATCAATTTTATGTATCCAGGTACATGTATTTTCATGATGTGTTTTTTTTTCCGTAATGCTAATGCCCGTGTACGGTTTTTCATGTCATGGCTAATGTTTTAATCCACTCCGGCATTTACCTTGTCTAAATTGGAAACCATACAAACCAATTTAAGAGTGGCCGGTCTGGGTCTCGAACCCAGTCCTCCCGAATGCAAAGCGAAGGCTTTGCCACTTTGCCATCTTGCTCGGTTGCAGAGTGGTTTTGAGAAACCAACACAATCGGTATTTTGAAATAAATTGTGACCTCAGCATATATTGTGAAAAATTGCCTGTAAAAGAGCATGCCAATAAAACGACTGATTGAAGGTTCCGTGCTAGGACCTACGCTGTGGAACCTGGTGCTAGAGATGAGCAGGCCTCGTGAAGTTGAGTTTGTCGCTTATAACGACGACCTGGTATTCTTAGTCACCGCAAGGAACGCGGAGCTATTGGAGGACCGAACAAGAGGTACCCTCTGCATGATGTAACATGCCTTCTAAGCCAAGGTAGCAGACATCCGTCAATTGGAACTGCCCTGGCCCTGGACTAATCCCGGCGCGATAAGTCGTCACCTCGGAATCAGTGGCAGTCACCTATCCGTCATCAACCAATTGTTGTCGTCACCAACCTTAACAGTCCTCAAGCGGAGCATAACAACATGACAAAGCGAATATGCTGGCACGCAATCTACGTCGTATGCCTTACCTCCTTCCAAGCCAACGAACCTTAATATTGAGGCAACTAGAAGGAGTTTACCCATCTGGCCAACTTTCTAGTTGCGAGGGAGTATATGCGCGCAGTATACATCATTCGCACGCATCACGGGCGCCAAAAACACGCACAGGAACGATAGCCAAAGTTACTTCCGAAACAGCAATAACAACCGCTAAGCCACATTGTATGCCTGCCCGGTGTGTGTGCACACACGTCATCGTGTTGACAGGCCCTTCTACTGCGGAGATTATTGTCGTACAGATTATAGAGTGTGCCTTTCTAGACGTCGTTGTCACCGCCGCCGCATCAATTCAGTTTCTCCGGTCGTTCGAGTCGGTCGGTCGATCTTTGGTTCGGTTGTTTTATTTCAATTTGGCTGTACTAAGTTTTTGATGGGCACCATGTTGAAGCTACACAGAGAGAACGCGGCGGTGCGGAACTGGCTCGAGGTTCGTTTGACGATGCGAATCTGTCTATACGCGTGTCTATGCGCGTCGCTGGTCGTCGTCTGTGCGTCTCCTGACGACAATGAAGATGATGGTGTGTTGCGTAAATTTGTTGTTGTTGATGCTGTTGCTGCTACTACTATTGCTGTTGAGTATGACGCCGCTCGCCGAGAGCGCTCCCTTTCTAGCTGTGAATGTGTCACCTACAACTACAACGACAACGGCAAGGTGACCAGCAA
This sequence comes from Dermanyssus gallinae, assembly GCA_003439945.1. Classification (NCBI taxonomy): domain Eukaryota; kingdom Metazoa; phylum Arthropoda; class Arachnida; order Mesostigmata; family Dermanyssidae; genus Dermanyssus; species Dermanyssus gallinae. Next base: position 21,674 of record QVRM01004313.1, on the reverse strand, counting down.
CCAGAACATCCAGCACCCAAACAACAGCATCATCAATGCCAACAACCGCGGCTGTGTCAATAAGAACAACAACGTCTACTACCGCTGCAGCATCGTGAACAACAACAACGAGAACGGCAATGTCGACAACAACAACAACTATTACTACTACGACAGCGTCATCGGCAACAACGACAATGGAGACGTCAACGGCAACAACCACTATTTCTACTACAACTGTTTCATCAAGAACACGAACAAAAACTGCATCTTCAACAACAACTACTACCACTACTACAACAGTGTCGTCGTCAACGACGAGCAGAACAACAACAACATCTACAACGACAACCACTACGACTACAACCAGAAACAGCGTCCTCTTGTCCACAACAACAACAACAACAACACCATCATCAACAACAGCTACAACAGACCGACTACAGTTTGGTCTAAAATTGATTGATTTCGAAGTGTACTTCGGCAGTACAGCAGTGCAGCATCACCTGCTTCGTCACGAATGGCATCGTCGTCATCGGATTCAGGATCAACATCAACATGTGACAACCCTCCTTGCCATTGTTGTCGGTGCCGTTGTTGCTGTCCTAGCCAATGTTCGTCGAAGTTGGCGTTGTAGGCCTAACGGAGACGAGTGTTACGGCTGGTGCTGGTGCTGCTGCTGTTGTTGTTGTCGCCTACTTTGTTTATGACCGACTACCGAGGGCAACCGATCGTTGTCCGGGACGACTTTAACCACAACCCCACCCACTTACCACTACACCTATCATCCCACCACCCTCCCTTCTTCGTTTCAGTCGTTTCCCGATTTCCCGGCCGTCCGCCATTTTGCTGCAGGCACTGTAGCTGAGCGACAACCGGGGAATAGTGAACAGTCGAGCAGGCCAACCAGTCCACCAATCAGCCAAAATGGCCCTCAATCACCACGCCAGACAAACGGGGAAAATGAAGTTAGTGAAAGGGTCCAGTTAAAGGGCCACCCAACTCATCGTTTGCGGGCAGTCGGTTAGGCGCCGCCATCGCCGCAATGACTGCTATTGCTGCTGGCATTGGTTCTAGTTCTGCTAGTCAGATGCTTCTTGCATTCTTCTTATTGAAATATATGTTACAAACATTTTTGTCGGAACTACTTTCGTTTTACTTCGATTACGACTCTAACTGTTCTTATGTACATTAACCACAACAACAACAACAAGAAGAAGTGATCCTGCTGCGGCTGTTGTAAGTGTTGTGATGTCGAGCCCGGTGCTGTGTGGTGCATTCCGCCTGCGCCCAGCGACCGGAGAAGACACATAGATGCGCGAGTTCGAGCCCTCCCCCGTTGCACATTTGTAGTTATGGAAGACCGTCTATGAAACATTGGTTAAAGCAGTCTCGTGGACGTTAAATCTTGGCTGAGGTTCAGCCCGAAAAATATATTTTTTTAAACTGTTAAAAAACACCAAAAACAACAACAACAACAGCAACTATCATATTAGTCGTCATATAATTTAAGGCGAAAGGACTGTTACCAGTAGTAAGATCCAGTCCTAGCCAAAACCACGTTAGCGTCAGCAACATTGACAGCAGCGGCTGTCCTGTCCCAACCACGAAAGCTACAGCCACTGGCTTTAAAGTAGAAAGAACAACAGTGACGACAGTACCCAGTACCAAGCTCACAGAGCAAACGACCCACTGGTACAATTTTCACTACGATTTCCACCCAACCACCCATCTTCTCTCCTTCCTTCCTACTCACGAGGTATGTTTGGTTACAGGTCGACGGAGACGCGGTATTCTACGGCTGCTACTTTTCCCCCAACAGAAGCCAAGAAGAGTTTGTCAAATACCTTAAGGCACTCGACGTCAGCGTTAGAATACGGGACCATCAGACCCAGATTATCTCGGGAAATTTCAACGCCGCATCTGTGCTTTAAGAATGTGGCCACGCTATCCCTGCAGTGACCAGAAGGTCTTCAGCCGACATGATAATTAGCGCCGCGGACTTAGCCTACAGAGTTGTCGATTCGAAGGTTATCGAATACAAGGACAACCTTAGTGACCCCCAATATATAACATTCAAGGTGAAAAACGAAGGAAACCTCAAGATCACAGTGCTCGCTGCTAGGAGCCACAGGCCAAGATGGTTAGCTCGCAGGATGAATAACAAAACGTTTAAGAAGAAGATGGTTAGAAGCGACAACAAATCAATGGACGTTTTCAATGAGAAAAAGCTTAGACAAGACCTAAAAGCATACAAAAAGGCAACGCCAGCTTCGGCATACTCGTGACGGAGAAACGCTGCGGTAAAATACTGGTAGTCCTCCGGGGGCCAAAACACTATAACCCGAGGGAACGCCAAAAAGGCAAGAACGGAATTGGCTGAGTAGAAGCGGCGGGATTGAACAGATGATCTCTGGTCCGATCAAAAGAAGAAAGCGCTCAAACCTGAAGACTACCATTAGAAAGGGTAGGCTTCGGTGCTGGAATCAATTGATTAAGGAGATCGAGCCGGACGTGAGGGAAAAAGCCCTACAAAATTATAATGGGCAAATTGGATCACCAGATCTGACGGAAGGGCTGTTTTCCAGAATATTGAACAAAGACCCGCCTGGCACTTATCCCAGAGCAGGGGTAAAAACCATGCTCGGCCTCAGTCTGCAAGCTCATCCGCCTCCTTAACACGATTGCCAATGCCGTGGAGTAGATACTCGCGGCAACGACGCAATCGAGGTAAAGCAAATCTCGCTCTCAGAGGACCAGCACGGATTTAGTAACGGGAGGTCAACTCTTCAAGTAATCATGAAGAGACTCGCTAGACTCGAGAAGGCGAGACAGAAAAACTTCAAGGTTTGTAATATTTGTCCCTTTTATATTGTTGGATGTCAAGAATGGGTTCGACAGTGCAAACTAGGGACTGCTCCTGAAAGCCGGTGGAGAAAAATTGAGCAGCAGCACCTTCCAGCGTACGGCAGCTTCGTACCTGCTTAAAATAGACCATCCTCCGTCCCCTACATGCTTGGAACTCAACATAAGGTATACCTGCCTAAACTAAAAGGCTAAAACTGAACTCAAGTAATTTATCTTTCCAGATGGGCGGCACGGCTATCCCTCTCAGTCGAGAAGTGAATGTCTCAGTATTACGTTTCATGAGAGCATGAAATGGGATAGTCACGTTTGGTCGAGCGTCAGGGTCTGCTGTGCTGCCGTGGCATCGCTTGCCCGTCTGAGAAAGGCCCAAGTTACCCGCGTTGCTCTAGTTCTTGTGCACAGGGCGCTCTAGGAATCGTATCTCGTGACTTACGAAATCACGAATTAGGGCGCAACTATAAGCCCTATACTCATTACGTCTGATCCAGAGGAATGCTGTGCGAGCCATTACAAGTATGTCTCGTCTGGACGACAGTGTCGCTGTGCTGCAGCAGACTTGGAGTGCTCAAGCTCGATCAGCTGGCACATTTAAATTTAGCCGTGTTTGCCCGTAAAGCGGTTAAACACAAACCACCTCCCGATGGCAAATTCAATTTCTAATTAACCCCTATTAGGTCCCAGCGATATGAGGAACAACTGAGGGTTCCGCAACACTCTCTAGCCTGCATGCTGCCAAACGTGTGAAATGAGCTATTGCAAAAGCTCCGAAATACGGAGTCGGCCGAATCGGCTTTTTTAAAGGACATTTGGTCATGAAACTAAATGCTAAATGACATTAATCCACAGTTAAAAATTAGGCAGAAGACATCTGTTCCTAGTCATTAACTGTGAATTAATGTCATTAGGCCAATACGGAATTACTCCTGTGATATGTGTATATAGTAGAGTGTGTATATGTAATATAGGTATATCTGTATGTATATAGTAATATTGTGGTTACACTTCATGTATGTGGGTACATGTGTTTTGATGATGTGTTATTTTGATAGGTACATTTGTTTGTATAAATATAAAGAATACTGCTCGTGACATATTGCCTAAAAAAAAGTATGTCACTAAAAGATTCTTTCTAACGAACGGGATAGTGAGAAGGGGTCTCGTGGGTGATTTCGACGCCGATTGGCGGCACTTACATTGGTAGAAATCGAGCTGTTGCATAGTTGAGTTTACGAATTGCAATTTGACTGATACATATGAAGGTGGTCTGGAAAAAACACTGTAAGTATTTTGAAATGAATTATGACCTTGGCATGCATTGTGGCAGATTGCCTGTGAAAGGGCAAGCCAATTAAACGACTAATTGAAGGTTCCGTGCCGGGACCTACGCTGTGATACGTAGCCATCCTCCAGCATCAGCGCCTGACTTAATTCGGCTCGAAGGCTCATCAGTATGGGGACCAGTTGCATTTGAGAGGATGAAAAAGCCAAGTAAGGCGCAGATAGTGCTGGCCATAGGGGTCACCAGAACGGTGTTCACAGACGCTGGACTGATAATTGCCCGCATGCTACCCTGGCTAAAACGGATGGAGGAGAATATCTTATAACAAATCAGCATTTAGAAAAGAAGATTCAAGTAAGAAGGCTCTGGAAAACGGGAGGCTGAATGGACTGAATCGAAACGAGAGACACCAGGGTTGTGGGCGAGCTCAATAACCCCAGATCTCATAAAACTGTACTGATCCGAGTACGCGGAAACAACGTGTTAGCTACACCGGATCTGGACGCTGCCAAACCGGTGAACACTCGAGTGTTCAGCCGATTAGAACCGGTCGTGGCAGCTTCTAGATCTATATGGTGAATATCTGGAAGACTGAGGTAGGCATATTGTGTCTTGTGCGACGCCGACGAGACCGATAACGTAGATCACAAGCTTTTCGCCTGCAGTGCGGGGAGAGATAGATCTACTGTTAGGGGTGCTCAGCTCCGAAGAGAGCTAGTACGCGGGTTCTGATTTTGTGAATGTCGTAATAAGAGCGTAGACCAAAAGACCACATTTTTTTTAGTTGGTTTGAGAGTCCTACACTCACCAGACCAAAGAGTATGCATTGTTCATTTTTGTTCCTGGCCCCAATAATGAAAAGCACTGCCTGCTCGCGAAGTCTTTATATTCGAGTTTATGAAGGATATTGCTAATAACTCCACATCTATATATATATATATATATCGTACGTAAGCATATACATGTATGTGGAGAGATATATCGATACGATTATGTATAACACAAGATCATCCTAATTATACCTTTGTACCGGACTTAATTAAACGTTCTCAAAACCGTTAACGTTAGGCGCGCTTGAGCACATGGAGGTCGTCAGCTGTAACTAGAAATGTAACCCTTCAGTCAGGTGTGCCGGAACCTACCTACTCAAACAATTATTTCCGCTAGTTATCTTAAGCTTGAGGGCCAGACGTGCAAGTGCATCTTCTCTGTTCAAGGAACGCTCTAAATGATGCACAAGTGATGGAAATCTTGATCTAAGATGTGCGAACGCGCGTAAAGACAAAACACATTTAGGTCACAATGGAAAAAGCACCATCGGCATGTTGCGTCACAACCTTGTTAATCGTGAAGTTAAAAGCTTCGATGTTCTCAACGAAGCGACCCGAAGACACCAGCCAGTGTTGGCCGCTGTCGATGTTCCCGGTATTTGGTCTGCAATAAAGATTGATCTATCTTTTTCAGACCGAGCGGTAGGCAATTTTGAGGTTGGCTCTGACATCGATACAACTTGTGACCTGCTGGAAAGGACGGTGAAGAATGCAGAGAAACGAAAAAGGCGGAAGAGCCTGCACCCTCAGTCAAGTGCTCGGGCCCTTGCCTCAAGCTTATCATCACTGCAAGCCAGACGGGACTACATTGAGAGAGTAGAAAGGCTCATATAAGACTCTGCTATGAACATAAAAAAAAGACGCGAGGCGAAATAGACGGTGGTTGCCAAAGTGAGCAAACCGAGAGCCCTCAGCTTATATCGTGCTACCTCGTGGGGCGGGAAACCCGCTCAATGACAGAGAGGTAGAGAGAGTCACCTAACTAGTCTCTTATTCAATTGTGACATTGCGGTATGTGGTCGAAGAAGCTCTGTTACTGGAGCAGGTGGGCTTTAGGAGAGGCCGAGGAACCCGTGATAAAATCCAAGTGGGTAGATTCCTCCTGAGGTAGGTAGATGGTGAGCGTGGTGCATAAGACATTAAGCAAAATGTGCGAACCATGTGAGGAGACACGCGATAGTGGTAGTGTGTGCAGACGATGCCGAGGCTGCACATCGCAACCTAGGTGTCACCAAGCGCATTACCTCTAATAGAGGCGTTCCTTATCTCGAAGGGATTTGACATAAACACCAGGAAGACCAAAGAATTAAATTCGGTCGTGGAGGTAGATTGGTCGTCAAAGACCCCATATATTGCTGCGGCCAACCACTGGAGTTCGTTGACTTTTCCTGTACCTTGGCCTTCGCGTTCATTAAACAGAAGCGACGTTAACAACGGATATAAACGAAACATTACAGACGGCACTGGTCTCTCCTTACGGAGAAGTGCAGTCGGTGCTATTTGCGGATATTTCAACTCCCTTAGCTTCGAGCCAATCCCAAGAGATCAGAATCGTGGCCAACCGCATACGATTAAGAAGATCACACTCACTCTCCGCAAGCAGTACGCATACTTATAAAAAGCCGCCCAAAGGTATTCACTCGCATGATGGAAAAAACGCTCACCAGTGGAGACCATCCTAAGCCTTGTAGAACAGCACGTTTGATCCCTTTACCGAAACCCGATAAACCACAAAGAGATCTCTTGGCATACCGCCCTATAAGCTCTCTGTTCTCCTGCCTATCCAAGCCAGCTGAGCACATTCATCATCAACGGACGACTAGTGACATAACTAGAAGACAAGAAGGCGCTGTCGGAAAACCAGCCCCATGGCTTTCGAGCCCGGCACTCTACAAATTATGCTATCACCAAGTTCTAAACATAGCTTTTTTTACAGGGCCGTCTTCTCCGGACGGCAAGTGTAATTAAATTCAATAATTTCTTATTGAGCTTGAAATTTCCGTAATTACACAATTCAAGCAATTGTAACCCTTAAGGGCATTTGGCAGAAAATGCTATCGCCCGTGTCTGTATATAAAATGTATATATGAATGTATATGCATGTCGTGAGTGTGGCTTTGTGCGTACATATATATATATATATATATATATATATATATAGATGACAAACACGCGTCGACAACGTAAAACTGTCATGAAACTATTCGATAAGCCATGGCCGACGAGTCAAAACGCGATCGATGGTGCAACAGGAGATCACGTTTCATCTGGACGCGGCTATCCCGCCTGTCCGCCGGCCCTCTGCAGTGATACGCGGACCAGTCACCAAATGTACATTCCGCGCTACAATTAGTCGTCACTTATCAGTAGTAGAATATTTTCGTTTCATAAAGTACTTTTCTTGACGATATAAGAATATTGGAAAATCGCTGAACTAAGAGTACAGGAACCCAAGGAGACTATGTCAAAAAATAAGAAAATTATTGTTATATATATATATATTATTTTTTATATGTATGTATATATATTTTTTTCTTGAAGTCTCCAAGTAGCAATGTTGCGCTACTTGCCAAACAATGTTTTTCACATGTTACCCAAGACTTCATTAAGTTTTTGACAAGACAAGAGGCTGGAGTATTTCTGATGGATGGCATTCTCATGGCCAAAATGTACAACGCGCTTATCCGCCAACACATTCAGCTTAAGAGAGTCGGACCACTTGTAAAGCGTATTAACCGTATCCTGCAACTGTAAGCGGTCTTTGTGTGTGTAAGCTTGAAAATCTGTTTTGCCGTATACTTTAACATTATCCGCATTTATGTACCCGCCACGATAGAATCGTTTCAATAAACACTATTTAGCTGGACGATATGGGAATTTCCTTGTTTCTTAAGTCAGTTTTGCCTGTCAGACTTGCAACAGACAAGTAAAGCGATCAAAACTGAATTCATTTTACGAGCTTTATAATTGTCAGTGTAAAACACGTCGCTCAGTACTGGGTCTCGAAATATGTCCCCGCTTGAGTACTGCACGATCTATCGCCGACATGAAAATCTTCTACACGACCGAGTCTTTATCTCGTCTAAATCTGAAATATCAAGCTAACGAGTGACATATGGAGAGTTCAAGCTGCTTGAACGACGGAAGTCACTCTGTCTGGGGTATCGATTGTCCGAGATTTCTACCTTCTTAGATGTCAACCTCAGTTACGACTGCAGGCTGACGTAACTATCCTGAGTTTACGTTTCAACCAGACTCCGCAGACGATTCCTCGTACGACGGATAGGTTTGTGCAAAAAGGTTTTTAAATATTTCTGGTTTCTCATAATCGTAGAAAACGAATCCGCCGTCGGACGCATGATTCGCTCGAACTATTCGCTCGAGCTGCGACCCTTTTGCGGGCAGGCTGAGGTTGACGCGCTACTCCAAATCATGGTGTGTTCTTCTTAAGTCCTCAGTTGAGTGCGCGCTTTGCTGGGCGAGTGTCGTGCTCCCCATAATAGTCGCTTGGAGTAGACGCACGTATCCATGAGGAAACGAAGTACGAAGGCTCCGCCTAGCCCATGCATCTGAACTTCGAAGAATTCAAAACCATTTTAAAGGAGGTTGTTTTAGATAGGTCTGCTTTTTAAGGATGGTATTTAGATAGGTTTGTTGTTTTAAGGATGTTATTTAGGTAGGTCTGTTTTTAAAGGAGGTAATTTAGATAGATCTGTTAGACGGCACACACAAAGCTTCGTGTTATCTATCAGACCTATCTCCAGCGATCTAATCCGCATTGTGACCAGTATCGATACCTACCGCACCTGGCGCCTGAACAGGCTGACTCTGCAACGTCATCTATGCGTCGTATTGGAACTCTGAACTGGTGATTGTACATAACGCAGCAGATACAACTTTATCGGCTGTTGCATATATACTATTGGCTTTTATTTATATAATTTCACTATGTTAGCACTTTGGAGTGGACAATTGTCTCCGCGCGAACGTGTGATCACGGGTTCTCTAACCCTGGGTTAGCCCAGGCGCTGTTGCATATTGAACATAACAACAAAAACTACTATAAACACTTTATTTGTAGTAAATTTTGCAAAATACTATTTTGCAGAATTTACTAGAAATAAAGTGCGCTGCCGACACATTAGGCGAAATAGAAACTTAGGATAGGATTATGTGCATTTGTTATTGTAACAGTGTATCTATCAGATTGTGGAAATTCGTACTGGCTAACCGTTTTTTAGTACGCGGGATTACTATGTCCAGTAGTGCATTATCATTGTGAATATACAAGCGGCTTATTTCGTTTAAGTTCTTAAGATTACCGTTTTCCTGCCACGAGTTTACCGGTCGAAACGCTCGATGGTAATGCGCATGCAAAGCCTATTCACGCTATTCACGAAAGAGAACACAGGTTCAAGCGTTTTTTGATGGGTGTATTTCGCTCGGGGTGCAGTCAAATGCTAGACGCTCACGCATCTCTGTAATTTCTACTTGAATTTTTAATGCGAGTACGGACGCACCGTAGTGTCCACAAATCTCAAATGAAAACTTGACTTTAATAGTCACATTGCCGAACTAGGTAAGGTTCATCTAAAGTGGTGAATACGTAGTTTTCGCTGATTTATCCTAGCAACCATATACGTTGTTTAAGGGGTATAAGGCCGCTTATACACCCTCATGCATGCATGGTGCTTGCCTGTTGCAATGTTAACTTAACCGAATGACCGATGTTCTTGTTATGTATAGTAGCGACATATTTTGCGATGTGCCCACGGAGTTTTTAAGTCCCGACTTTTCCGGACACTCAACTGTTTTTACGATGGATCACAGTGTGGCTCTAACCAAGTCAAGTATTTGCTATCGTACTTTTATTGTAGTTCCGGGGTACTTACCGATCTCTAGGTGCGTCAAATGGATGCTCCATTTTGCTCCTGATAGAAGAGTATTCTTCTGAGATGATGATATATTGCAGATAAAGTGGGCGGCTCCCCGTAGGACAGTTATTATGCGCAGATCAGCCTCTTGGCCACGCCGGTTGCGGCCTTGAGTCTAGGCCAGACTCACAATTAGTACGATTGGCCTTTGGAACGCGGTAGCCTTTCCATCCCGGTTGCCTAAATTTACAGAATCCGTAGATGAGTGAACACGTTGCATTAAAGAGCCCCTCTAAATCCTATCTAATAGCCATCAAATTTTGGTTCACGCATAAAATGCAGGAAGCGCTGTATAGCCACTATTTGTCAAATGCAATTAGCTTACTCTGAATCAAAATATACAGCCGTATTCCTAATGCACTTCTACCGTGCTGATTATATCTGCTAGTGGTGTGATTATAAAAGTGTGCGGTGTTAAAGCGGGCGTATTTGTAGGCAAACTACCCTGTAGTACTTAAAGAAGGTTTCCAAACGAGGAAACTAACTTTGTCAATGGGCAATTGTGTGATATCAAATCAACTAACTTGTGCCGTCGATGTATATTTCTTGTGCACAGCGGCCGATTCGATAGAATTTTCGCTTCATTAGATTAATCAAAACAATGTACAATAAAACGCAAACAACAAAAATACCCGCGTCGGCCCTCTTGAGCTTGAATTGCTGCAAAGGATCACAGCAACAGAACGCAATCCAGTAATCTTAGGCTTCAGTATCTCGGACAATACAATCATGGCGACTCAGACTTTTCTTTTTCTAGCAGTTTTATTTCACCTAGCAGTGTTGCTTAAACTATTCTTAAATCATATTTGACGTTGCGCGTCGGGCCGTAGTGCCCCGGTCTAGGTTGACGCTCACAATTGTTTTTTTTTGTGCGCCATTTGTAGTACATTTGTTTTTGTTTTTTTGGTTTTAGCAGCGTATATGGCTCTATTTGTTCAGTGGCGTGAACGCTGTGTTGGCCAACGAGAGAGACTGCTTTAACAGAACATCAGAAAGTGTTCCGCGCAAAAATATGCCCTCTGCAATTTAAGGTGTTTAAAGTTACGAACACAGTTAATCTTAGCCTTGGCTCGCTATTTGCTTCATATCCCCCAAAGTTGCGGCCATAAGCGGAGATGACGATACGGCAAAAAGCGATTGTTTAGCAGCCATGTCTAGACGGCGTAACTTTCCACTGAGGCGCTTCACTACAGTCATATTTAACGTTGTTTGTACATATGAAATTTCAAGTTGCAGTCATACTTGTTTTAGGCTTGGATATACTATGAATAAGAAAAAAACGATATCATCAACGAACACAGTCATTACTCTGTGGAGCGTCAATGTACATGACTAAGCGATGCACATGCCTATACATGTAGCATCTCTCAATGATACCTATATATATATGCAGTAACCGCCTGGCTGAGCTTACATTTCCCATTTGCCTTAGTGTAACCAACATCGTTACATTTGGTGGCGATGCGATTTGGTTGCTTCGTTTCAATATTGGGTAAAAAAACTGCATACTTATGTTAAACTAGTGGACATTGGATAGGCGTACCAATAATATATGTTTAACTTTGACTTACGGAATAAAAAGTAATACAATAAAAAACATACAAAATCTTAATTTCTCGACGAAGTCCCTAAAGCGACGAAGTCCTTTGTCTATATACTCGTACACACACTAGGTAAAACATATTATAAGCAAAAATATCCATGTATTTATGAAGCTAGGTGACGCTATATTTGATAAAACAGCCCGTTGTATCCCTTCATTTGCAGTTGAGGCACTTTTAGTTTAAACTAAATTAACGTAAAATATCTTCTTTCTTTAATTTCACAGCTGATGTTTGCTATAATGATGTTTAAAGAAGAAATACGTAACTGCTAATAGATGACGCTGTGCGTTTGTAATTTTATCAAACATAAGCTGGGCAATTTAATCTAGAATGCGTGTTTGCATGAGTATTGTGGGCAACCGTAACCGAGAGATTTTGCCAGACAATCTTTAGGAATACGCGAAGTCACTTATCACTTGAGCTTTCAACTATAACTGATGTTATAGTTTATTTTGAAAAACTGACAAAATAAATTATAAGACGTTTTTCTCAAGTACTGAATAGAACAAGCTACATTTGTCTACAATAATTGAAAGATGCATATGGAAAATCATCGCCGTTGCATTACATACAGATGCCATAAAACAAATCCAAAAGTGCAGTGAAAAATCGATTCCAATCAGCTATGAGTTCTGTCCGGTACACATTTTTCTGAATCATCAGCATCATAACCCGCATCGCTTCCGGCTCACAACGAGGGGGAGGTGGTTGGTGTACCCCACCCATGCAACCTGTGAACGCTCCACTAAGCGGCGTGAGCACGCTTTGTCGTGGACGCCATTCACGTCACTTCGCCACCAGCGATGTTATCTTTTGCGCTCTTCACTTGGGCCACTCTTCACTTGGAGTGAAAGAACCTGTCGGTGTCAGTCGGGATAGCCTGCTGAGGCCAGACTCAGAAAAACTCTCACCACGTACAAACGTGATCGTCACCTAGTCTGGGGTGTTACGATAACGTATACACTAGCCCGAAGCTACGTTTAACGCTCGAGCCGTAATGCTCTTGCGGACGCTCGGCTAGCCGAGAGCCGACAATTGACGAAATACAAACATTTATTATTATTTATCTTATTATTATTGAGAATTAAAAACATATTTTGTGTCTTTAGTGAAATTAATTATGAACTTGGTTCGACGGGATTATTTCATTTGAAAAGCAAGTGTTCATTATGATATTTGTTTGTAATTTATTTATAATCTATACAAATATGAGCATTATTTTTAGGTTTGCCTTTTAATTATCTGTTTGTATCTTGCAGCGCACACGAAAGTATACGTAAGTGTGCACGTAACACTATTATACTTAAAAAAAGACTGCAGCAGTTCTAGATGTACTCGTCTATGTAACAATTGTTTTCAATAATGCGCACAGTCAAGATAATAAACCTTTTGTGAACGTGTTTGAGTACATCTAGTACATTGATATGATACAATAACGACGATAAATTGCTGCCTGCCGCAAGGATGTGAGGTTAGGACATAGCTTTGAAATCATCAGGATCTTCTTTTTAAAAAATATAGAAGCATCATGTAGTAAGCTTGACTTGTTTTAGGAAGTCGGAGATCTATGAATCAAACAGTCACTTAAGAGCTTACAAGCAATAGAACAATAGAACTCTCTGTGCAAGATGACGATAGCCTGACGTTCACTAAAGATGTCGGTTCTACGATATATATATATATATATATATATATATATATGTACATGCGTGCGGATCTCCTAGCTCTTTTGGTAACAGTTGTCTTACCTGGTTCGGCAAGGTGATCGAACTACGCGCGTCGCCTATGGTCACCTTTGTGGTGGCGGTAACAGAATCGTCGATCGGGGGTCCGATCGTTTTATACGAAACAACGATCGAACATCAGATGTCACAAGTTCCGAGTCATCACGTACATGGTTCGACCATGTAGCCGCATTCAGCACGCACTCCGTCCGCCTCACCACGCTTCACGCATCAGTCAAACGAAGAAGCCGGCAACACGCCTACACAAACACACACACACACAAACAAACAAACACTCACACACACACAGATGAGGAGCAGAGCAGTACGCGAAGAACTTTCGAATGTTCGGAAATCGAGCCAGACCACCCACCCGACAAAACGACATGTTCCATTACGAAGCTATTCGAATCAAGCCGAGTCCGTCGCCGTCAATGCCACATGTTGCAGGAGGGAGGATGCGGATGAGGAGGAGGAGGAGGAGGAGAGAGAGAGTTAAATATATATATATATATATATATATATATATATATATATATATATATATATATAAATATATATATATATATATATATATAGAATGAGAAAAGATATGGGAGAGAGACGACTGCGACAACGCAACAACGCCTGCGATACGACCGAGACGCCTGGCGACGCTGATGGCGTGCTCTTCGATAGCAAACAGCGCGTCGCTGTAGTTGTAGCTGTTGTAGCTGTGGTTCTTCGAACGCGCTAATACTCACAATCACTGCTAACTACGGACAGCCGGCAGGCACACCAACACAGGCAGCAAACAGTGTTCGCTGCGTCGACGCTGCGCGCTCGCGTGACCTCTGCTAGCAGTGCAAGTGCCGGTGCGAGTGCCGATGCCGAGAGTTCGTCGGAGTCTCGGGGGGTCGCTAATCGCTCGACACTTGACCGGTTGGTTAGTAAGTAGTAGGTGGATGCTCGTAGACGTGGAAATAATTATTAACGTAGTAGATGCCGTACAGTAGTAACCGTATATTACGTATAATAATGATTAGGAGGAGAATGATGATGATGATGATGATGACGACGACGACGACGACGTGATTCCTGCATCTGACTCTCGTATCTCCTTGCCTGACTCTGTGTGTCTCTTCTACTGTCGGACAGGCGTTCGGCCGGTTCGTCGAACAGTCTGACGTTCTGCGATTCGAACGTGGAACGAGCCGCGCGACCGCCAAGCCGAGAAGAACATCTGATGCCGTCTCCGTCGACACGTTGTTGTTGTTGATGTTGCTGTTAGTGTGATTGTTGCTGTTGTTGTTGATGCGGTTAATGTTAATGTTATTGTTGTTGTTGTTGTTGTTGCTGCTTCCTACCACTGGTTGATCGGTTGTCTCCGGTGCTCTTTCCGCTAGGCATTTTGCGATCTCTTTGTGCGCCCACCTCACTATGTCCTTATCTGCACGTGTTTAACCCCCTCTATCTCTCTCTCTCTCTCGCGCTCTCTGTATGTGTCTGTCTCTAGCTCTCGCCCCCAGTATATCTCGATCGAGCGGTCGTTTGCTTTTGCTTTAGTTTCCGTTCCCTCCTCTCGTCCGCCTCGTGAGCCCTCGCCTTCAGATAACAACTAACCTCTCTCCTACCTTGACGGGCGACCCTCCTCAGCACGGTGAGCCACTACAGGCAGAGAGTGTGCTCTATGCGCAAAAAAAAACAACAAAAACAGCAGCAGCAGCAGCCAAAAGAAGCGTAACAGCGTGAATGGTGCAATGCCAGTTGCCGGTGTGATAACCCCACGCAGCGCTGGATAAACGCCCAGCAAATGAAAAAATATAGAAGGAACGGCACAATAAAGCAAGAGAAGGTTGCCAACGCAATGCAAATCGGTTAATGAGTGAATGAACACGCTGAATGCAAACCTTACAACGTGAGAGAAAAGATATTTTTTCTTTATATTTATATAGTGTCTGGTTTCAATGGAAGCTTATAATATATAGTACTTACTTGTATACGTTATAGTAATTGCTATGGAATATTAACCCCCGCCTACGATCAGTATTTCCACCAACCTCGCCCGTGTTTCCATGACGATTTAACATAGTACTACTGCCAGAACGATCCAGATATTTTGTGACAAATGTAGCAGATATGTGGAGACATACTTTAATATCGACCTTAATTGACGCTTTTCGATCCACGCGTGTATATATATATATATATATATATATATATATATATATGATAATATTTCATTTAAACCAAAAGCTAGACATTGCACCTATCAAATACTATAATGCGTCTAGACACGCTAGCGTAAGGAGTACTTATCGAGGCTCGGTAAGAACGCAGTTCTTTTTACTGCAGCCGTAAGCCATCGTACTAGTTTCCAAAATAGCTTATATTGTTTTCTGTAATCGTCTCCCATATATCTTCCGCCAAATGTGCTCTGGCGATACGTTTTCTAGAAATGTGCACTAAGTTAGACTAAGCAATTTTTCAGTTTTGCCGGTAAAGTCGGCGACACTTGGCCTGGTATTTCTCGCATATTACCTACGATACTTACTACATACGTGGGTGTCACGCCGTGAGAACCCAACACTGTGCGTAAATTATGGTAATAGCCATGCACCATATGCGTTTGTCACTTCACTGAAGTATTGCCAGCCCCTGCATAATTAGCCGCTCGGGATGAATTCTTATTGTGCGTTATATAAACTGCCAAACGCGTCCGGTGTGTAGTGAAGCTGTAAGCCCAGATACGGAATATAGCTTTATCACTGCAAGATATTAATCATAACTTGATCGTGAGGTGTTGATTACATGGACAATGTAGCCAACAGGTAAGTTGCGCCAAGGTGCTCCAGATGCATGCACCCACAATAACGCAGGAGTATATACAGGGTGTCCGCAAACTTATCAAAAGCGATATATAGGGAATTGTAAAGCTCGTTAAAGCAAATATTTTTCTCTGTGGTTTCTAAGAAGGCTTGTTTCGGGGTGAGAGTAAAATTTTTGACACTGTTGTTGCTGTCCGACATTGGGGCACAAAATGTGCAAATGCAAGACAACCAGTCCTTCTATGCAGAAACTAAGCATATTGTGATCTAGAGTGATTTATCTGATGGAGTAGGTTAGTTATGCATGCACTCAATCTCGATATACCGTTTGAAACACCTTAACTACTCCGCAACCACGGATCAGATCGTCATAAAGTTGGTATCAAATACGTCCAGAAATTCATATTTGCTTCTATGTGTTAGTTTTTGACCGGATGGGATTTTGTTTCGACCTTAGGTCTCACCCAAAGAAAACCCACAGTCAAGGAAAGTGTTGTTGTCGTTAAATTACCGGGGTTTGTGCTTAACCATAGCTTGTTGCGTTGTTCACTGTGGCCCGCTCGAACTCACGGAGTTAATGGTAGCGCAGATCCACAACTGTAAGCAAGGAGAATACGCGAGCGCTTCGGTGCACGGAAAGCCTATATATATATATATATATATATATATATATATATATATATAAATATATATACACCTGACAAATCATGCGTGTCACTAATTAAATAACGAGGCATTTGAAAAACAAAAAACATCTCGCTGTCCCTATGTACTGTCTACACTCAAGGAAACGGACTTGGATAGAACGACGCGGAAAAAACCCTTTTGAGCTAGTCTCACTTTGTGAAGGTACATAGGAAGTGTAGCATGAGTTAGATATTTGTCATCAATGGAATACCACTACTCCTATTGTTTATGTACTTACTCAAGTAGCAGTGGTCTTCCCATGTCTTAGACAAAAACATAGTTATTTGTGTGACCCTGGTACTCCAATTTGATACAAAGGGCTCGATCTCGCCCGTTGAGCTCCCGCTTACAGCAAATCAACACGGCATTAACCGTTCCTTGGGATTGAGGAGGTCCGTCAGGTTCTACGGGCACTTCCTAAGGAAATTGCTTTAGTCAGACATGCCTATTGTGAGCACTAGTGTCAGTTTAACCTTCATAATGAGATTTTAAATAGCGAGCGCATGTCCAGATCTTGGCCAGAGCATATCTTCAGGATCGCTTTTATATTCAATGGCAAGTTCATTGATAACAAAAGCAACCCTAATTTCTGTAGATAGAATATGGTTTTGTTTGTTCGAGGTGAGTACAAAGCTTTTTAGTTGCTATGTCCGCAACCATGGTGCCATCAAGCGCAGAACATCTATGATATGTGTATATACTATTCTACTACCTACCTAAGCCGCGCCCCGGGCCCACTGCTTTTTGGGCTGAATCTCAGCCAAGATTTAACGTCCACGGAACTGCTTTTCGCAATGCTTCATAGTCGGACTCCCATTAATACAAATATGCAATGGTGGGGCTCGAATCCACGCATCTATCACTGCATGATCAATTGGGAGAAAATATTTTACAGGCCAAAGACGAAATACGAAATCTAAAGATCTTCAAGTTACGTCACCATTGAGATGGGGTCGCTTGCTATAGTCGTCAAGTGTACGTAACGAGGCACATCGTATATGGCTGCAATCACTTAGTGTGCTTGAACACTGAGTTCCTGCGAGCCATACCGACACGATCGTATCGTGTCGCCAGATTTTTCTTTATTAAACCAGTCGCCGAGCCACATTTTTCTTTAGGGAACGGGTTTTGGGGTTAGCCAATTCTTGTATGAATAGGGTAGTTCATATCTTAGAGGGGAGGAGTTTAATGACACTGGAATTATAACTTCGATGGGGTTTACTTAGGACGAGAGTGTTTGAGGCTTATACATTGAAGTGGACAGAAATATTGAAGGAAATCGTTTTAGGAATATATACTATGGTAGCGATGACAAGCACGGCCTGGCCAGCAGCCGGATATAAAGACAGACATTTAACTACGGCGTTTGCAGCCCACGGGTTTTCATCACGTGTTATGCATTACGCACGGAAGAATTCCACGATCCTTAGGAGTGTTGCAGGTGAAGACCCAATTACGTGAAGGAAGCACTAGTTGTGTCTGATGTATATGTTTATAATTTCACCCAATCTGGGTGTTAATAAATTATAATAAAATCTATCAAAGTATTCGACTATTTTATTATTAAGCGTAATACTCTTCGTAACAGAAGCTTCTGTTCTCCTTACCGAAATGACTATGTTCGCCATATGCAATCGCTTATATATATATATATATATATATATATATATATATGCATGTGCGAATAACCTCAGTGCTGCTTCTACGCCCTTAGGCTGGTTTGCAGGGCCAGAAACCTCTAACACTTGTTCGAGTAGGTAGGATTTATTGGTCGACCCGAGAGCTTGGCTTTAAACCCAGCCGTGACCCGACTGCGTTTGCAGTTCAAACCCAACTTTAACGGCGTTTGATATCCTCTGACAAGGTGTTAGTCTGATAAAGGCTCGATGGTGTTAACTGAGCGGGGGTTCGGCACATTCAATGTAACGTTTCAACGGATACAATGTATCCGCGGCGGTGTATCTAGCGTTCCACTAATGTAAGCCTACTACTGTAGTTAATAGTAGATTTACGTGTTTATCCGCTGCTGCTGCTGCTGCGTACGTACGCAGGGCGGTGCTAAGACCCCGCCTGAAGCGGTGAGGAAATGTTTCACAATTGTTACTGCCGTATCGAGAGGACGGTTTCTATTACATTATGGTAAGTAGACCGCTAACGTAGCAGTATACTGTCAGGTAGAAAGTACATTAAGTGTGAACTTCTAATTGCTTGCCTTGCAAGTTAATCTGTCGTGGAACTGACGGAGATGACAGCTTTATGAGTAGGTTACCAATACTCCTTCATTTTAGCTAATACAAATTGCAGGTACAATATATAAGACGCTATTCCATAGGACATACTAGAAAGTCGACACCTCACAAAGCTTAAACATTAGCGTTTCACTGGTCAAAACGTCACATCAGCAATATAACTAATCTCAACGTCACCCCGTTTTAGATTGTAAACGTTTGTACTTATTATATAACTCGGACGAACGCACACCAGGTAGAAATGTATGCCAATGTTGCTCACTATCAGTCCATTCCCGTAATTGAGGCTCTAAACTATAGAATGATAACATTATGTTTCCTTGAATATTTTTTATCTAATTTTTTGAGAAGGCACAACCACTTGTTGGTAGAACTTGATCCTGTAGGAGCTCTTGCGGCTGAAACTCATTGTTGCGCCTGTTGACAATATGTCACAATGAAACACCGCATGGAGCACATGGCTTAAGTGCTTGCTGTTAAGATCCGACAGTTAACTAGACGAATGGCTGCTGCATATGTTTGCACGACCATTTCGGTCAAAATGAATGTTGTTGCGCTTCGCTGATCAACTAACGGATGCACCAGCTATTTGTCTTATGGAAGTAGATAACACCTAATTTGACGGGCGGCAAAAGAAAGCAAGGACAACAATGATAACAACAACAGACAGCAGAAACAACACGTGTTTTGGTACACACTGGTATTACCGAGCAAGATGCTTAGTGGCAACAGCCTTTGCCTTGCATTCGGGAGGTCTGGGTTCGAGAGCCAGACCGGCCAATCCTAATTGGTTTTCATGGTTCCCAATTTAAACAAAGTGAATGCCAGAGTGGATTAAAAATCGACCATGATCGAAAAAAAAAGGGAGCACAGATGCCTCAATAAAAGAGATGGTGCATTACCATCCAACCGGCAGCTTGGGCGGATAAGTAGCGTGTCATGCGCCACGTGGTACACCCTCTCTGGCCCTTGGCCTCCCTACGCCGGCTGGGTCTGCCCCGGTTGGGGTTTCCCTTTCCGATCGGCCGGGTCCTTTCTCGGCACAGAGTTCGGAGTTGGCGCGCGAGTTCATCAGTGGATCGTTGGCGTTGTTGCTGCCGCCGCCGCCGCTGCTGCTCACATAAGCAAGCGCGGCACAGTGCACATACCCTTGACTTCCTCCGCATTGCATACGTTTCCTAGATATTTTCTATAACTCAGGTCGTCTGAGCTTTTGCGTCTGTACTGCTGTAATCATCACTACAGACATCGTACGTTACGTGTCGTTATCGCCACGTTCATCGGCTCCGACCTACAGTGACTGGTGTTATTGTGTGAAGACCTCAGCGACAATAGAAATCTACCACCTCATTGGCGGGCATCGTCTGCTTTGTTTGTCAATCCCGCCAGTGTAACTTAATGAAAATAGGAATGGACGAACTCCAACTAACGTCCGGCTATTCTGCAGGTTTCAGGAATTCGCGTATTTAAGTCTGGTGCGTCCAGCGATCATGTGGTGCACCAATGTGGAGTGTCAGTTTGCCGGTTTTTGAAATTCCGACCATCTCGTTAGATTGAGGACAAACGAGCATCCGGCAAGCCACATGGAGCACAGCTTCCAACTTCAACGAACGAATGTCGTTCCCCCAGTCGAGTGATGTTTCGGGAGTGCGGCCGGGCTTCTTAACGGTCCGATGTATCAATAACATTGATAACGTGTCACAGCAACAGCAACAACAGCAGAAAGAAAAATGTTGACAAACCACACTAACAACAACAACACCAAATGCGTCACCACTCAGCGGAAAACACAGCAGCAGATGAAATAAAGGTATGCTGTTTAGACTCAAAACGTTTAGTTGTAGGACTACCATTACTAACGGCGTACAGTTAGTTTATACGCTGTACTATAGTACAGTGTACAGTGTTTGCGTTTTTCACTGTTGGGCTCTGTCGAGTATAAGGGATCATCAGGGCACTGTTGCGTTCCCCCGCAAGCCCGCAATCAATTTTGGCTAGGGCTGAACACAAATTCGCTCGATTTTTACTCGATGTAGCCGGTCTGTTAATAATCGCAAAATGTATTGCTTCATTGGTAGTAAACTCAGTCGTGAGCACAGAGAAGATTGTTGTTGTTGTTGTCAGCCGCTGTTATAGTTGTTGTTGTTGCCGTTGTTATAGATGTTTCTACTGTGATTGCTGTTATTGCTGGGTGGTCACAATGTTGTGACGTTATACTAATGGCGCCAAGCTCAGTGAGCACCAAGTTTGTCGTGTTAGAGGAGGGAGTTGGTCCAATGGTGTACAATGGGTCGACATCGAGACATACGACGTGATTACACAATCCAACGGGTGCTCTCATGATCAATATTACCTGATTATAAGCAACATTGTGCACAATACGAATTTGTTCAGCTGCCTTTGAGCACTGCGGAAGGACTTGTGGTACTATAAGATATATTGAATGCATCACCCTTGTCGCCTACGTACGTGTCGCCTATAAGATAGTTTGAACGTATCACCTATCGTGGTCTATTGTCGTCTCTTTGTTTTGAATTGTCTTATGGATTATATATGGGATATATAGGATATATATATCTATATCTATATATATATATATATATTCATCCCAATTCATCGCACCCAGTCTAAATTCTAAGCAAACATGATTAAAATATAATAATTTGTCACATTATCATACACATTTGTGTACACTATTTCTTAGAAGACAGAG
>QVRM01004312.1:0-94941 GCA_003439945.1 Dermanyssus gallinae | reverse complement strand
CCGAGTGACTACACGCCGTACGCTACCAGTAGCCTGCGTGACGTATATAATAGATTCGCAAGCGTCCGCCGCATATACGTCGTATAAGTTCACTACTTGTGCTGCCGATTCTGGTTCTGCTGCTGCTGCTGCAGTGGAGCCTATCGTCTGCTTTACCGTCTAGCTTTGTAACTCGCGTTATTTAAGCGGAGCCGTTGTCACCGTCTATTTGTTTGTAGCCGCTGTCCTGCGGCTCTGCCATGCGTCACACTCATGTGTGACGTATAGCATGTGGATCACATTTGGATGGCGATCTCCCACCGGCTAAAGGGAGGGAGAGACGGTGGGATTGAGTGAGAGAGTATGAGAGAGAGAGAGACAGAGAGAGATAGGAACACGGCACATTGATAGGCACCCCGTTGAGTCGGCTGAAACGGCAGACGCTTGCCGGCGGACCCGACCCACGGCCCAGCCCACCTTCTCTCTCTCTTCATGTATCTCTCCCGGTGGCTTGCGTTCTCCCACTCTCTATGATGCTCTCTCTCTCATTAGCTCCCTCCACACACATACATACAAATATATATATATCTATATACATATGTGTGTATAGTTCCCCCTCTCTCTTACCTATATGTGTCTGCTCATCGCTTCTGCAACCGAACGAAACAAAGTTGCAGTCGTCCGCCGCTACCTATCCGTCGTGTTCAGATGGGGCCGTTTTCCGTCCACCGCCGTCCGGACGAATGTAACGCCAATTACGACGGCGCGGCGGCCTGTGAATTCGTCGCTGTCACCGCCTGTGTCATTCGGTGATACGATAAGTAGCTGCCGTCGCCGCCGCCGCAGGCAACTCTGGGCGCGCGCAGGTAATTTTGTTTATTTATCATTTTGCTAATGCTCATTGTTCTGTTTATCCTTTTCCCCTTCTTCTTTTCGCTGGCGTCTCTCTCTCTCTTTCTCTCGGCTCCTGTTAGGTCTCTTCTGCTGCTCACCGTGTCCGTCGTTGTCGTCAACGAAAGGTGCAGCCGTTGTTGTTGTCTTTGTTGTTGTTCTTGTTGTTGTTGCTGTCCTCGACTTCATGGTCGTATTTTACGGTTGCAGTCTTCGCAGGACGCGCGCGAACGAAGTCGAACGGGTGACGCGGTGTCCTTTTGCTGAGGCGGGTCACCTTTTGCTTTGCTAACAACAATGATCTTGACCGCTGTGCTTGGAGACAGAATCGCTGTCTCACTACTCACTCACGCTCAACAAGTAGCGCACCGCTCACGTCATTTTGTTACGCCACTTAGAGGCCTCGAAGGCATGTCTTAAAGGTGGTTTCATCCTTGAACAAATGTATATATATGCATATATATATATATATATATAAGTTATAGTTTAATGTCCACTGATAGATGGCTTGCAAGGCGATAATATATATATATATATATACATATAAATAAATGCTCATTGGATCAGTCAGAACGTTTACTTGAATTCATAACGCAAATTCAGAAATTCACTCTATTTATATACAACTATCGTCAGACACTCCCTCTATTCATTCAAAAGATCTCGTTTACAAACTGTCGCAGTTTTTTTTTCAGAACTAGTACTTACTCTAAAGTGAATGGATTAGCTAATAATTTGAAGTGGCAAGGCCAGGACTGTAATGTGGGTGCAGTGCCATCCTCAGCAGCTTATGGCAGGTCGCCTCATATGTCTACGGGCGCACGCTTAATCTAATCAACTTTTCAGGTAGACCCTTCAAGCCAAAATTTAACGTCCACGGGCTGCTTTTCGCATTACTTCAAAGATGAACCCCCATAAATACAAATATGCGACGGTGGGGCTCGAACCCGCGCACCTATGTGTCTCCTCCGGTCGCGAGGCGCAGGCGAATGCACCCACCGCGCCACCGGGCTCGACACTACTGCACTCAACTAGTTAAGATCGGGCCGTCTGCCTCGTGCCCTTACCTCGAGGTGTTCGCACACAAATAGCATGTGATCTACGTCGTCGGCTGTGCAGATGTCACACACGACTCATGTGTTTATGCCAATATTGTAAGAGGTCTAGAAGATGCCACGATCAGTGAAAGCTTGGATTAGGTGGCACTTAATTTCTACGTATATATATATTATATATATTATATATTTATATATATATATATATATATATATATATATATATATATATAAATATATATTATATATATATATATATATGCTACCTCCATGTTAGCAACAATTGAGACATTAACTAATCACGTTGTTGACGATGATGCTCGTGGTGATTGCGATTAATTCATGATGTCGGGGACGTGTTACGGCTGAGGCATGGGACATACCGACAAATCTACAGAAACGGGTCTATGATGTCATTATTTGTCTTTTGAGGCGCGTGAAGTTTCTTTTGAAGAATAAAATAATACAATAATAATACAATAATAACAGTACTACTGATTGTGATGGATACCGTGATGACGACAACGATAATGACGATAATGGTCATAATCATAATTACTATTAACTGTTCGCCAACGTCGGTCTTCAGTGCGACGGCTGAAATTAAGATATCACATTTGCACACACACACACACACCCCATCAGCGTCGCCAGCATCACCGTTTTTATCCCTACCGTCACGACATGATGGCTAGCGTAGCTGGACAAAATCCAAGAAAATGCCACCCGTTGTTGACGTTTTCCCCTTATTCTCCCCCGTTTGCCTCCGACGTGTTTTTCTTCGCCACCTCCTCGTCTTCCCCTTTGTCGAAGTGTTCCTCCCGTTCCACGTCTTTTCTCTTGTTGTTGTCGTGGTACTTCTTCTTGTTTTTGTCTTGCCGCTCATTGGCCTACGGGATTCGGTAGCTACTCTTTGTAGCCACGATCGTCGGAAAGCTCAACGGAACGCCACAACGGTTAAACGTCACCACGATCGCTATCATCATCACCGTTACCATCACCACCACTACCTTCACCACCATCGAATCGCATCATTCATGGCCCGTCATGGCTCTGGTCGAAGCTATGGTCGCAGCCACGCTCGATCCGTCGTCGACCGTTATTCGAATAGCGCAGCGAACGCCCAACCGATCTTTTCCAGCTGATGATCGCTTGCGTTCTTGACTGATGTTCGGCAGTGCGCGGCGATTTTGCTGACGTCTCACTTCGTCGTCATGATGGTCGCCAGGCGTACCATCTATCCAGCTCCGCCTTTCGACGCTAGCGGCGGCGACAACGGGATCATGAACACTGCGACATCTTCAGTCCACCATCGGACGTCGTCTAAGTCGGCATTCGGCATTCGCGTTGAAGGCATGGCCCGTTACAAGTAGCTGAATATGGCGCTTCGATGAGAACGGCTGGCGATTTGCCCCAGAGCTTGGGATGGCCATCTTGAGGGGATCATCAGTAAGATGCGCGAATACATAATCGACACATGCTCGACACGCGTTATTCTTGCTCCTGCTGCCCTGGCAAGCATGCGAAGAAAAGAGGCACCACTCAAGGACTATTTGGATGTCCTCGCTCTAGTGTTCCTTGTTCAACTAGTACTGTTGCGCCTTTTCGTTACCATGTTCTCCACCGAGAATGAATGACGTTCTGAGTCGGTCGTCAAACATCTTCGGCGGTAAACCAGCAATGCGTGAAGAGAGTGACGTTTCTGACCGCTTCGACAATGCGAAAGGTGCCTACATTCGAATTCAACGAATTGTAACGTATAATAGTACTCGTACACAATGAAAGCACCTCTATTGCAAATAAAATGGCAGTGTCATAATACTTGCAGGACTATTTAGCAACAATCTTTGCACGACGACGCAACGCATGTATCGCATAAGTATGGTCTTATATTACGCGTTTTTCCGGTGCAGGCTTATAAACATGTGCGCCTACGGAAAGTCCCATCAAAATTGCTACAACATACTGCTGACAGGGGTGGCACTACGTGGCCATTTCCAGCTGAAAATAATTAATTAATTCACTTGTTTCACCTGCTTGGTCAATATAGGACAATCATATAAGATCATGGTTAAACAATTATACGTGAAATATCAAGAGCCAACTAGCTGCCTAAGGCTGCTTGAGGTTCGGCAATTCTCAACCAGATACAGTGTGCATTCATCAGCGCCAAATTTGCATAGACAACCCTTCTCCGGCACGTAAAATTCTGGCGTCTACAGAGATTATGATGTAAGCCATGCACAGCATATCGCATGATCAGATGAAGGGGCTCTAGCAGGGAGTCCTTCCAGAACTAAGACTTTCATCGCCTATGTATTTTAGAAATCGCTCGGTACCTGTCGCATCTTCTCAGAGAAGTGCGTCCAAAACTCCTGAAGAAGCGGGAGTGAGAGACAGACAAAAAACCGCAGCTAGATCATCGATAATTTGCAGGGCGCCCGAGAATGTGTAAACCGGGCGGTTACGCAAGCTGCGGGGTAACCCGGAAGACCTTTTCAGTATGGTTGCCTTGATTTTATCAAGATCTTCCACTTGTCCGATTATCAAGTCGTCCCAAGGGTGATCCCAATTGAAGCGACTGAGGCCACCTTGATATTAAATTGGGGTAATGCATTGACCAAGTACAATCTCTGGGGATTTATGATTTTTGCGATGCGTTCGGCGATGTGAATTCCAAATGCTGTTTCTTTGCCAGTAAACGTAATGCCCAGAGAGCGGAGTGGGTTCGCGTACTTTATCAGGGGGTTCCGGAGCAAAAGCCGATCATGAGCGGCTAGTCGCACTCTTGCTCGGAGCTTAATCACTTTTGTTTTGACTTTTTTTCATTACCGCTAAGCTGGTTGTTGAAGCAAAATTGATACAGGGTGTTCAGAGCGCTCTGAAGGTCGCCCCGTACTAAACTGCATAGGACGATGTCGTCTGCATACAGCACTACGCCGACGGTGTTGGCGATTCTTGATCTGCTCTGGAAGAACACTTAGCAGAACAGAAAAGAGTAAGAAGCTAACGTTATCTCCCTGAGAGTAGGTTCTCACACCCCGCCATCGAGAATGATCGGATTAGCTTGGCGCATTGCTGCTAGGAGTCCCATTATTCTTTGACCAATACTACAACGGCCAAGCTACTTCAATACAATGTTTCTTGGTGCGACTTTAAAGGCAAACTTCAGACCTCTACAGATACTGCGTGCAGGTTTTTTTCTTGAGACAGCCTTATTTAGTGTTAAAATGCCTTGTAGTCTATCATCGTTATTTTTTCTTGTCGAAACCAGTGTTGTTCCGGGAGATCGTACTCTTGACTTTCAGTAGAAAAAGGCATGCACGTGAGCACACTGGATAAGAACATGTACACGCAGCTCGTATTACGCACTTAGAGATTAGCTCTTCCCCTGTGTATCACTTCAAACATGCGCTCAGTCCTAGATAACCAGGCTGATGCCGTTTGCGAGACACTGGTTAAGCAAGGTGTTCCACAGTGGCGTGAGACGAAGAGCGGCTTTGGGTTGTTTGCTCGCTTGTTCTTCATAAGTCAGGGCATTTAGAAGTTGTAGCGCAAGCTCCTTCTACTGGCGAGTAGAATAATTTTTGGCGATGATGTGGGAGGGATTAGTGAACTGCCTGTGAACATCCCGTCGAAGTAGCTACGTAGCTCGTATGCAGGTAGACGAGAGCTTGTGAAATTTCTAGTTTATTTTAGATAGACGCTTCGCATGTCGTTAGCATTAGCGTCTGTTCTGCCCTTTCTGTAAATCCGCCTATAGTCTTTGCGCAAACTGCAATGCGCTGCAAGTCGCGTGATTTTGTTCTCGCGCGAATGTCATGGAAAGCTGGTTGGAACCATTGGACATGCCATGAAACAGTCCGAGTAGGCTTTTCTCTGGGGCCCAGTGAGTCCGTAAAGTACCTTGCGATTAAAAAGTCGAAACGAACACATGAACCATACTCAAAAATAGTTAATTACTTATTTTTAAAAATAACTAACGAGTTAGCTTAAGCAACAAACAACCATTGAGTTTAAATTATTCGCAATAGTCGCTTTGTCTGCTGTCCAGAGTTTGCTTTGCACTGGCGTATTGAGGCCACGTTTCTCTAGCAAAAAAGACAGCATCTTTTAAACAGTCGAAAAACGTTTATGTACAACTAGCAATCTACTCATTGGAGTTCGTGGCACGTGGGCAGGACTCTAGCGGTGCAACTCAAAATCGTATCATGATCGCGATACGTCGGTAGAGCATTCAACCCGAACCTTTAATATAACAGCGGTGAATAAAACCAGGAATGTAACACATCCACTGCGATAGCAGAAACATCAAAGGTCACAAATTAGATAAAGTAGCAAGAACAACGACAACAACATTTATGACGACGATGATAAAAACTATTCAACCTATATATAGGTACTTATTAGCCACTGCGTTATTCCCCCCCCCCTCCCCCCGTTATGAAAGGGGTAGATTGTGTACACACTCTTATCGAGCAAATAGCAAATCAATCAATTACTCAGTAACCAATCAATCAATTACTCAGTAATTACACAGAAACAACAGCGCAGCCAGCAGTTCGAGTTGAACGCCAAACTAGAACGTTTGTTATGACTGCTACGCTTGAGGCAACTAACATTGCATACATCTTTTCATATTGTATATGAATACAGCAATATGAACAGCAGCCACGCCACGTGTCATATCAGAAGAAATGATAGCTACAACGACGATCAATAGAACAACAACAGCAGCAAAAATAAATCTTGTCTTGGTTTAGGGCAGATATAGTGTCGCGGCGGAATCTAACCCGTGGAGGGACCCGACGTGATGTCACGGTCCCCGAGAGACGCCGTGTCGTGTCTTGCAGGCAACAAAAGCAAGAAGAACCAAAAGCTGATAAACGATAGAGAACGACAGATTAAGTAACAATGGCAGTAACCAAAGCAACCATTGGAACGGAAACAGCAACAACGGCTACAACAAAAAAAACAACAACAGCAATAGCAACAACAACAACAACAACTTTATCACCACCGCTGACGACGTAACAGCCGATAGCATGACCGTGTGTGAGAGACATGACGACATGACCTTAAAAAGCAAATTCATTGCCTACGCGCAGGTGAGACTTCCGACAGGATCACATAGTGGCGCGCATTTCACGGGATTGCACGGAGCAACAGTGCTGCTATTGTTGTTGTTGTTGTTGTTGTTGCTGTTGCTGACTCAGACGTGTATTTCGACCGTACTGTGCCAATGAACACACTATTACTATTATTATTATTATAAGTATTACTACTACTACCACTAGTACTGTTGCGATTATTGTTACACACGGCTGCTGTAATCGCAGTTGTAATTTATTTGTCTCCGAATCGAAAGCGAGCGATATCAAATTGGAAATGCCAGCACAACACCTCCACAATCCACAGGTTCTCGCGGACTTCATCTGTGCTGGCCGACACATCATCATCATCATCGTCGTCATCTATCTGGATAGCTGGACGACATCGGACGAATCGGACTACAGACAAACTACGACCGATTTAAGATCCAACTCGCCAACACCTCAGTTGCGTCGTCCGTTGTGGTGTCGCGGGTCGCCTCAATTTCTTTTCCCAAGCGCGGACAAAATCGCGCCCACGCGCAGTAGGTGTCTCCTTCATCGTAACTACGTCGCGCTCCTTCAGCCGCACACAGCCCGCAATTCTGCAATCATCAGCAACTTTCCGCAGCTCGGGCTTTATTAAGAGCCAACGCGGGAAATGGCGGAAGGTCTTGTTAATGTTGTTGTTGTTGTTGCTGCTGTTGTCGTTGTTATTGTTGTTACTGCTGTTGTTGTTGCTGTTGTTGCTGTTCATATTACAGATGCGCTTTGCTATTCTTACCAATGCTAGCGTTGTGTTCCTGCCGCTGTCGCTAGGTCGCGGGCATTACGAGATGACGCCTCGCAATGTCGGACGCCGTCACGGTCACGTAGTTCCTGAACTTTGTCATCGCTGTTGTTCATGGATCAAGCGACTGTCCAGCACTCACTGGCGACACTGGCGGCAGCGGCTAGAGACAATCATCAATACAACAGGCAATGGGTGGCCATCCGGCACGCAGGCGGCCATAGACAGAGTGCTGACGTGCGTGAACAATAAGTGTTTTGTTCTCCGAAAGGATTTCGCTGACCTCGACCACGGTTTGCCGCACCTCACGTCACCTCACCTCATGCCGCCGCCGCCGCAGCCATCATCGTCTTCATCGTCGTCGGCCGGACAGTCAGTTTGTATTCGGCCTGCTGGCGGCTAAGCTCTGAGAGCGTGTACGTACGTCTAAGTCTGATTGAACGCTTACAGCGAAGGATCTTTGCTTTTCGCTTTTTGTTTCGTTGTTTCGTCCGAAGACAATTACCACCACCGGCGAACGGTCACACTTGCTACAATCTTAGGCGTAGCAACAACAACAACAATAACAACAACAACAACGACAACAGCTGAATGAAACAACAATTTTGAAAAACACAACAGCAATGGCAACAACAGCAATAATGGCAACAACAACAATGGCAAAATAGCAACAACAGCGTGTAGCCGGCACGATCAATCAGTAGCTCAACAGAAACAATAGCCACAATACGAGCAACCATTCATACACAAAGATGAGCAAATAAGAGGCGAATACTTACGGATGCAGGTGAAAACCACTAAAAAATAGACAATGGTCATTTCTGCTCATTCAATCTACGATTTGTCAAGCAAAGATTAAGCACGGCCAAACAATTCATCGATGTGTCGCGCAATTATAATCTCTTTTAAGCCTGCAAATTAGATACATGGACCGAAAATTCACAGAAATTAAAGGTCATCACAACGCAATAATAGAATATTATCTATTTACATAATTCACGTATATACATCATCGATGCCGATTAACCAAGCAAGTAGTGAGAGTCGTAGAAAAATACAAGAATGGCCCACTTTAGACCAGCCGGTACTAAATAAACAACGCATGGCGCATCGAAACGTATGAATGGGGTGTCTGCTATCTTCGTATACAGTCGTCCGAAATTGCACTCTCCACTATACTTGCATACGCACCCATCGATTTCATATTAAACTCCTTTCAACTATTTGAGGTGATGTCCACCATGTCATGCTATTCGGCATTACATATGCCATGTCGCAATCTGATTGCCTAATGACAGCCGGGACGTCACTGTTATTCCTAGATAGCAAAAGTGATTGACGAGTTCAATATTTATTTCCTTAACTACAATCAAATGCACCAATCGTCTGTGACGTACGATACACTTTGACAAAATAGTATTCTTTTTGTTTTGGCAATGTTGATTGTCACTTGGCTTTCTTGGCACCAATCTGAGGCTTCCCATAGATAAAACTGCAGGTGGTCTCGTGCCTTTGCGAGAACTACTAAGTCGTTCGGCATAAAAGCGCATGTGTCGCTTTTAACAATTCCGGAGGGCGTGCGCGCAAGACCAGCTGTATAGTATGAAAGGAATGGAAAGGAAGAACGGGCTTGAAGAGTCACCCTGAGCTGAACTCCAGGTTACCTGTGCTAAACTGGTCCTGTTGACAATAAATGAGCCCAATTCTCTAATAGTACTCAATATCACCTACAGAATAGCCGCAGATTCATAATTATATATAGCTCCCGCTATTGAAAAATCTAGTTTGAAGTACTCAAATGTGTTTGTCTCTTATCTAAACGCAGGTCAAATGCAGTTTAGAATTTCCTAATCAGTCTATAGACTATTAAATATTATATATATATATATATTATATATAATATGTATTATATATTATATATATGTATCACATCTCTCATCTCTGCTCTCTCTGGCCTTCTCTATCTATCTCTCTTCTCTCCTATATATCACTCATATGTGCAAAGATAATAAGTTTATATATATTACATGAATGTAAATAACTAATCATTCTAACTAGATGTATTGATATATATCGCATGAAGAAGCCTACTAAAAAACGAACAGGGAGTACCAAATGCTTTGTTGTGCGGCACAGACTTACGCAAGAACGGTTCAATTTCGTTGCTGGCATTGGCATGGGTGCTAGGCATTTGTAGGCATACGCTTCATTTCGTGTGGCTGCGGAAGACCTCTTAATGCTTTATTTTTGAAATATGAATGCCTCTTTTTGTCGTTGTGTTGACGAACAATGCCACGTAAATCGTGTCCTCGTCTGATAAGAAAAGGTACATGGTACAAACTCACCCACTGTGTACGTTTTAATAGAGTTTTGCGCGGCACGCAAAGCTACGGCCCACCCTTGCGCACATTGGATAGCATGATAGTGACGATGATGACGAAGACACTTTTTTCGTATCTTGACGGCGGCTTTCCGGACAATTCGGTAACAACGAAGTTCACTTGTTGACACCAATGACAAATTGCCGAATCAATGTTGCAGCTTTTACTACAACTAGTATGGCTATTAAATGCCGTGTTATTGTTGCTACTACACGTAGTATGGCTATTAAATGCCGTGTTATTGTTACGGTAGTACTTGTAAAATAGTTCAAAGTTTTCGTCTTCGATAGATAGCACTGCTATCTATTGATGCGTTTACTAATGTCTGCCCCATGCCCCTGCTACTGCTGCAGTTGTTACTTCTGTCCTGGCGTCCTTCTGTTCGACTGTGGTTCGGGCTGTGAGGATTGGCGACGTTTATAAATCACGGTCGCTTCGCAGTACAACTGCTTCTGTTGGCCATCATGATGCATCATCGCGCCACTACTCCATCAACAAGCTCCCCCCTGGCAAATCAAAGTAGCACTTGGATGCCAGCGTTTGCAGCACAAACGCAGTCCTTAGTGCCAAAAATTGTAGTCGAAAGTCAACTAGCTAAAAGCCTTCGTCTTCCCATCAGAGTTTTCAAGGATCAGCGGGTGGGCCTACAAAGTAGCCATAGGCTGTGTGTGCCGGGATGATTCCAGAGTATCTTTTCATAGCGAAAGTTGTTCCCATTTCCACTTGTGTCGATGTTGTTGTTGTTGTTGTCCGCATCATCATTTGGCTACCATCGTCCTCGCCGTAGTCGAAGTCGAACCCGTTATGATTCGTGAGATACGAGTCTCTCTCGAAGCCTCTCTCTATCAATAGACCGCTACCCGTGAGGACAATGACACCAACTTTGGGAGCAACCGAACAACGTCAGCGTCAACAACAACAACTACAAAAACGACAACAATAACGACGACGACAACAACAACTACAAAAACAACAACAATAACAACAACAACGACAGTTATTACCTCTGAACTCAAGATGGTACCCAAAAAGTCTAGTTCGGGTCGAACACTTTCATCCTCGACAGAACGACAGAAAGAGCAAGTTAGAAAGTATGAACGCGACTGAAGAACACAGAGTACACATGATCTAGAAGAGGTGCGCAATGAAGTTGCACGACCGCCTCTGGGGATGCCTATTTGCCAGAATAATAAGATGAAATAAGATTTGTTTAGATCATACATTGAAACCGTGGCCGTTGTTTTCGTGACTGGCGGCGGCCGCAGGTCACGCTAGAGCATCGTCATAGGGTACGTCCGAGTTTCCCAATTACAAAACCACAAAGCATGGCATGTTTATGAACGTCTCCGGCCAGCAAGTACACGCTGAGATTGACGCATTGAAAGCTACTATTCCCCGCAGTAGGGTGACCAATGCCACGATCGTTACACGGGCTTCTCACTGCACCGGGCTTTTCGGCGCTCGCCGAGCCAATGGGGCCAGCGTCAACAGGAGAGCTTGAGTCGACCCACCACAGTAAGGAAGAATACTCCAGAAAAGCTAGGCTAACCGAGAAAACAAAAAGAAATGCTGATCGATTTGTGTTTAGATTTTTAGGACTGAACACAACAAAAGCCTGGCATGCAACAGACCACGTGTAGATGCGGCAGTACAAACGCTCACGATAAATATGAAAGAGAAAGATAGGGGAAAAATTGATGAAGTATGAAACACGGCCATCGCCATTGCCTAGACACTTGACTAGACAAGATCGACGCGGTCCAAAGAAAAAAAGATGTAAAGATGGCCAGGCTGCCTCGTCGAAACCAAGGCTTGCGTTACCCGTGAACAACTCATACTCGTATTTTAGCCTTAATCCCCACATCTAAGTGTACTCGTATACATAGGTGCCTACGAGAAAGATATGGGATTATGGTTGGTAAAATATGGCTCTGAGTCGGTCAGGTAACGTATCCGTTGCCGAGTAATTTATATATACACACGCATTTTTTTAGATATACACACGCATGCATCGGCATACAGCGTGTATATACACATACATTCATCACAGTTAAATACACAATTTCATCAAAAACACAGAGTTATGAGCATATGAGACCACACACACACATAAAGCATACGTATATCTCTAGAACAAACATGCGTTATACTCTCATTGTAATCGATTGCGCCAAATACGTCAAAAGCGTGTACAATGCGGCGAGCAATCGCGCCTGATTTCCTGACTCATGTATTGCGTCGGCCCTCTGTTTCAGGTAGAAGGCTGTCAAGAGAGCGAGTTTAAATGCGAACACTCACTACAATAAGAGCCACGGCCGTAACACTGGCAGACGTAATATGTGTCACTGATTCGTGACTATGGTGTTTCATAGTAGCGACACAGTCGAGTGTATATATATATATATATATACTGTGATTAGAAGTGCAATAACTATTGTTGGCTACTTTGACGGAATTTATCTAATGCCATCTGGTGTTCATCGTCACGGTCGTATTTACATATTACACACGGTGTCGACACACAGGAGATAAATAGATTGTAATAGCCATTTGTGTGTGCAAATTGTTGTATTGTCGCTACGGTCGAACAACGTAGACATGTGTTTCTGCATTTCATTCCCCGCATCAAAGAGTAGCAAAATAAAGACACGTGTTAAGCAAATCTAGCCTCCAGCAGCAGCGGAAACAGCGTATATATATATATATATATATATATATATATATACACACTTCTGCTCCATAAATGCAACCGACGTATATATTTTCCGACCTACTGATCTTCTTGTGGGATCAAACAGTGGTACCTTGGCTCAGGTTTAACGGGCCACGAGTGCTTACCACTTTTGTTGTCCTTAGACAAATCGCATCTCAGTTCGTGTGAGGGAGTTATCCAAGCAACAACCAATTTGGTAAGACCTAGGTTGGAGTGGAGTTAGGAGATAGCGCGTAAAAACGGTCTCAGGCGAGCGAATTCTAGATTAGAGAATACAGACTAGAGAAGATTTGCGTGAAACTTAGGGGCCCTGCAAACTTAGGGGCGGCCAACTTAAGACCAAGTCGAACAGTCTAACAAAATGAAGTTCTAAACACTCAATCTCAAAGTAGACTTGGTAGAGACAAAAATACTAGTATAATATATAGATACATAGAAACATAGAGAGAGATAGACAGATAGTCTTTTGGGTCTGCTGAATGGCCGTAATAAGAGATCTAATCACCTCACCGTAGGCTTCCCTCTCGAGACTCTCCTTCTCTCTCTATCTCTCTCAATTTATCTGTGGGTTGTGATTCTTGCTGTTGTCTTTGGCAGTGATTGTTGTTGTCGTCGTTGCTGTGGATGCGGTCGCTGCCTGTTTGTGGTGGCGATTATCCGTCCTGCCCGACGATGAAATGAGCAGGGCGTTCGTCGGCAGCCAGTTAGAGTCTCATTACCACCCCGCCGATGAATTGGGACATCATCGCTGACCGTAGCGTCTAGATGACGTATTGATCTAGAAGATGATCTACTACGGATAATCTGCCAGCAATGCCGATCAAAGACGCCCAAAGAACGGATCAGCAATAAATCGAATTGGTCGAGCAATAACAGCAGCAGCAACAACAACAACAACAGCGATAACAACAACAACAACGGCAATAACAACAACAGCAACAACGACAACAGCTGAGAAATGCGGCGCATTGCTCGGTTGTTGCTGTTGCTGCCGTCTTTATTGCGCACACACACAAGACGTCACTTACAATGAATGGACAAAGAGACGCTTGCTCACCGGCTCGCCAATGGTCAATGTGGGGTGTCCAGCAGAGGAACTAAAGAACCAGCTCAACGAAGTCCATGGTACGCGAGCGGTGGTGCCCGGAAACTTCTACTGGAAATAGTACGAGCTCCATTGTGAGGCTCCAGAATTGTGTCAACAGGACACAGCCATCCGTTGTGAGGCTCCAGAATTGTGTCAACAGGACACAGCCATCCGTTGTGAGGCTCCAGAATTGTGTCAACAGGACACAGCCATCCGTTGTGAGGCTCCAGAATTGTGTCAACAGGACACAGCCATCCGTTGTGAGGCTCTAGAATTGTGTCAACAGGACACAGCCAGCTAGATGTGTCGTTGCGTTGTAGTACGTTTATCAGCCCTGAGTTAGGCTCGTTCAGCTTTGGGCTTTTGGGCAGAGCACGTCTACATAAGTCACTGTACAACCCTGTATTATGGGGTTGTTGTGGTTAGCTCAGCGTGCATTTCCCAAGAAAGTGCTCGTCTAAATTTGCATGCAAATTTGGGATGCACAGTCAAACGGGTGCACAGAACCTAGGTGAATCACTTGACCACGCATACTTCCGGGACGCAATAAGGGCTGCCTGACAGGATGACTGCTAGTGGAGAGAGCACGGACAATAGATCAAGGAACTTTTCTCAGACCTCAGGAGATCTAGAATCCGAACGGCAGACTGGGACATGTGTGTTCTCTGTCCGTCAATTTGTCCGGAAATTAGACGATGTATAGCGCTCCTTATATCGCTGTATAGTCCTGGAATGAGCCAAGGCTGCCGTCGCCACGCTAGCGGGACGCCGTCTGTATCTAAGAGAAGTGGTGGTACATATGATGTAATCGGAAGAAAGGTGGAGGCATGGCAGTACTTAATGCCATTATGGAGCTAAATAAAAAATCCTAGAGCGGACCAGGAGGAAAAGGATAGTCGGCGTCCTGGTAGAGCAGCAGGTAGAGATGAGGAGCGGAGGAAGAGATGGAGAAGCTAGCTAGACCTTTAACGCGGTTCAGACATGAAAAATAAAAAAAAATGGCGTAACGGAATCTAAATGTTTGCAAACTGAAACTGCAAAAAATATTTTTTGGCTAGCCAACGTTGGATATATTTCACATAAAACCGTAAAGATTGTCCCAAGCGCGCCGGTATGTCCGCCAACTTCAACAACAAACAACAACTCTACGCCAACTCTCGAGCAGATTTTCCGGAACATTTCTCAAATGTTAAATACCTTAGTATGTCAACATTCCAGGCATTCTTAAGCTATAATTTATCCGGTGCTCACCAAAATTCTGATTGCATAGCCAATAACCAGATAGGCTTACACAGGCTTCAATCTGTCTCTGCCTGTATCATTGTTGAGAGCTGTTTTTCACAAAAGCATAGTATTATGTTATAATACACGTGTGCATACACTCCTTTCTGTGGGCAATAAAGGTGCATTTATGCAATACTATATATATATATATATATATATATATATACCCGTCAAATAAAGGTCGATTGCCTAACAATTGTATAAGCGCAATAAAATGATCATTACCTACTCCGTCGTTTACCGCTACGTGTATACTCTGAGGGCAGTTAAAGACGAGTGGATTGATCTGTTGCCGATCGACGTGTCGGAGTCGTCACTACTTCACGACAAATCCCCGTCTTGGGTTGCTAGCTAAAGGAGGAATAGAGGCAGGGTAGATATCTACATCTGTGGATGGAAAAGACAGGGTCAATGTCCGATCGAATCACGCGAGCCATAACCGCAATGGTGTTCTTAATTTTTTCCTCTTTCACTTGCCTTCTTCCGCTTAACTAATCGCTCTCGTATTATATTTTCTTAGCAGCGTGTGATACACAGAGACAGAGAGACACATTAATAGACACTCATCTATCGGTCTCCTCTTTAGTCTCGAAGAAGAATTGACGCTTATCGGGCATGCGACGGCCTGGGTGCGCTAGTCCGTCTGTGGTGACCTTTGTGTCGGGGGGTGCATCGACCAGTTCGTTAGACAGGTGACGAATCGTCACCAGCATCATCTTGACCACCTTCACCTTGTACGTTTATGATCCTCACGAATGTCTACTAATTCCACTATCTTCACCATGGCTCCTACATTCACCTTTTTCGCTGTCCACACGATCTTCAAAACCTCGAAGATGTTCATTATCTCCGTTCGGATCTTACCGCCGGCGAGACATACCCGCGTTTCCAGCTTTGCCCGTTCCATTGTACCGAGAATCTACTTTTTCTTTTCCGAGAGCCTGCGAGAGGCGTTTGGCGCGCCCGTGTTGTTCTCCGTGGACTTGCCCGTGAGCACATCTCCAGAGCCTCTCGTCGCGTTTTGCCACTGGAACAGAAACTTACGCACGCTGGGTAGGCCCGTATTCAGCGTGCGGTCTGCGCACGAGTCAATTCTCAGTGGGCGTATGTGGAGCTGGCAGATTTCCCAAAACGCCATGATCACCTTGAGAATAACTCGAACCCGTTGAGCCCGCCGCAGACGATTCTAATTCGATGAGAAAAGGTATGAGAGTGATAGAGCCCCGTGCAGAGCGACGGACTCAGCCACGGGCGACACTTAATGATACGTCTTGATTTGAGTATCGGGACGTAAAGTTGTTGGGCATGATGCTGCAAACTAATTGAAGATCTGAAGGGCTTCCTCCATGGGCCCGGCCCAGGAGAGAAGTATCTTGGATGTACCTTGTCCGTGTAAACGAAGCTCATATTTCCATTGTTGAGGTATAGGTGAAGAGCGGAACAATTGCTCCGCTTGCTTCTGATAATATGACTGCTACTAGGTTCGATCCCATCAAACTAGTGAAAGCTCATCAGCACTAGCGAAAAAAGGTACTGGCAAACGGTGTTTGTTCACCTTCTGTTCTCGTCAACGACCCGCCAATCGTCAATAGTTGAGCATTCATCGGGTCTTTTTTAGAGGTTTTTCTTCGTATCGCCTCAGTAACATCCCTCAGCATTATTCATTGCAATCACAATAATCATCTTCATCGTTGTCGCGGTCGTCGTCGTCATCATCATCAACACATCACAACTTGCCAAGGGGCTTTTATAGCGGCTGAGATACTCGGGCAATCGGTTTTCGTGTTTATGCCTTTGCCATCTCGTGTGAATAGGTTGCCGCATCATAGCTCCGACTACAACACTACTCTTATCAACAACAGCAATAACACTACTCTCATCAACAACAACAGCAACAACAGTACTCTCGACAACAAACAGCAACAGCAGTACTCTCTGCAACAACAACAACAAAAACAACAACCACAACAACACAAATAACATCGACACCAACACTAATGGCATGATCTATGGCTACCTAGGTTAACCTCGCACCGAAGTTTTATAGCCCTATAGTCCGCAGTATCGTGCGGGGCTGGTGTTTACCGTCTCGATTGCTGCCTGATGGTGGGGAAATGAGATGTCGAACTCGACCGGACGAAACCAGCCCAGACCCAATATGTTGGTGGTTAGCCTGCTAGCTATTAACACATTAGCGCCAGCTCTCACGTCCTGACGAGGCGAGTATTACGAGCCAAAGACGGCATGCAGACAACGGCTGACGGATAACGATGACCAATAATTGACAGTCCTTACCGTCTGACCTCTGACAGCCGGTAGCCCGTAGCGGCCGCAGAAAAAGATACAATGTATCTTCGCCGGTCAAACGGCGATGCATCAGCACGCTCGGGCCACCCACGCGATTCGGGCAACCGTTCGAACAATGCATATATATATATATATATATATATATTTATATATATATATATATATATATATTGTGTAAGCTACATGTTTGCACAAGCCCGTTTGAGTGCTGCCACAGTTGCTTACGACGTATGCCTTGCTAGTGAGCGGAGATTAGCGGAGATTACTTGGGTGATCTTTGTGGAAGAAGTGGCAAAGTTTTGTATTACTTGAAGCGGACCTGCTTGCGGCAGTTGCTGTTTCGCTACTATCAGGTAGACAGGTAAAAAACAGGCGGGGATGGGGTCGAATCGGAAACGCTACGAGTCAGTTCAGACAATGCTGAGGTCGCGACCTCTTTGAAAAGGCGCCGCTGCCTCTCGAAGGTAATATAATAATGACGATGATGATAACATTTTCACGGCGCGAGAAGACAATAATAGCTGCATAAACACTATTCTTATGTTTTTTTTTCTTGAGATTACACAATATATTTATTATAATTTAGAAGAATATATAAAATGCTTCACGGCGTTGCTGCTCGTCGTTCTTATTGTTGTTTTTATTATTAGTATGTGTTTGTTATTGCTGCTGCTGCTGTTTTTGTTGTGAGAGATTACAATCTATGACCACCAACGGTAGCGTTCGGCCTAAGATGAAACTAGCAAAGCAGGCGAAAAAAGAGAACATACACCTAGCTATCCCTTTGCTTCTGTTTTTTTCTATTTTGTTTTGTGGCCGAGTGCTGTTATATATATATATATATATATATATATATATATATATACTGTCAGTGATGAATTTGACGTATTATGATAGTGTTCATACACATATAACAGCGGAATGATTTAACGAACTACTGGACGCTGGAACGTGGCCGGAAGGGATGCACGGAGCCCTTTTGAGAAAACAACTACAACTATTTAGGATATACGGCGCAGAGGAAACGATGACCGCAAGGATTAAACGCAGCAGACAAACTAATGACAATGACAATATCACTGGAACATCTTCGAGAGATTGACACGAGGCGCTAAAGCAGCCCGCAACACAGCAAGTACACAAAGCAGTCACAATCAATAATCAGCGAGATACAACTGACCCAACCAACTACCGCGAAATTACACTAATAAGTGTCCTTTATAATTTGTTAACTTTACTTGTTGTAGAACGCTTATACGACGCCGTAGGCCCACATTTACAATGTG
This sequence comes from Dermanyssus gallinae, assembly GCA_003439945.1. Lineage (NCBI taxonomy): Eukaryota > Metazoa > Arthropoda > Arachnida > Mesostigmata > Dermanyssidae > Dermanyssus > Dermanyssus gallinae. The sequence continues at coordinate 76,078 of QVRM01004312.1, read as the reverse complement.
AACAACATAGATTCCTAAGACGTCGATCTGCGTCCGACGCTGTTGCCTCTTTTTAGACATAAAGTGTCGCTAAAATCAAAAAGTTATCCATTCGTTAAAACTGCATTCGACTGCGTTAGAAGACAAACACGCTTTTAAGTGCTTCAATTTACCTGATTTGATGTGGAGGGAACTATGTATAATTTGGTACACGGCATGCTGCAAGTGAACTTAAAATACTTTCAAGAACGAGGCTGAATATGTTAACAGGTCAGTGGCACAGAGAACTGGTGTCGTTCAGGAAGACTGTGTAAGTCCGTTTGTTTTTCAACCTACATAAAGCTGACATGGCGAACGGTATCGCCGACGTTTGCATGGGAATTATGCTGCAAACGCACATTAGTAGAAGAGTTAGCACTGGACAAGACCCCGTTCAGTACACAAACCTTAGAAGCCTACACAGAATTTAGAAAACATCGCAGCATAGCGTTTGTAATAGGTAAATATATTTGGAAGGAATTTATTATGAAATCGACGAGTACGTATGTAAATATTGTGGAGGGTGCAATATCGGACGTTACTACATATTCACCTGCGTGTCTATCGAAGATTCGTCACTACAGGTAGGTGTCAAGCATATTGCTAGCTTACAAATTGACATATGAACGATCGTACTTAATTACCAATGTATGGTGAATATATAATATATATATATATGCGATGTTTCGTTATTAGGTTATACGCATTTGAAGTGGTGGAACTTGTGCAGAAATTCACTTACTTTCGATGAGAATTGGTGGAGAAACCAAACATGTTGTCGTATTCGGCAAAAAAATCTGCTTCTTGAAAAATACTTCTGGCTACAAGAAGGCAATTAGTCACACTGAGAACTGCTTGCACAAATGAGGGTCCTGGGGTGTCCACGTTTGTAATTTTTGCGTTCCATAATTTAAAAAGTTAGTATTACAATCAACGCCCATAAAACTATTAAAAATTAATGATCGAATCCCTATGATGATGTGTTCGAAAGAACGATTTTCTAGTATGCAGAGAAGGACTAAAAGATAAAGCGTAAAAGCAAAAGCAAATATAACAACTAGCACTCGGACCCAACACGTTTAAGAAAATATCCGGAAACAATAAGAGAGCAATATAAGCTATAAAGAAACAAGACCAACAACAAAAACGATAACAGTAATTGACAGGCGCCGATGCATATGGACGAAAGAAAATGGGAAAAAGGAGGAATATTGGGTGGGAGTTTGAGGTATATATATATATATATATATATATATATATATATATATATATAGAGAGAGAGAGAGAGAGAGAGAGCGAGAGAGAAAGCGATGCATTAGTGGATAGTCCATGCTCTAGGAATAGAATCAAAGGCCAGAGATGCCTTTCGGAAAATCGTTTACATGATCTCCGCCTTAGAGATTACTTACGAAAGCCTGCTACTGCTGCCGCTGCCGTCTCCATTCCGTCTGGCTCAGAGTGCATTCAGATACACAAGGGCGTCCGCTCGCATACTGGCATAATACGGTAGCGACTATAAATGCATTGCAACCCACAACGATGCATTATTAGGCTTTATGAGTCTGTGCGTGTACGTATGTATGGTGTATGGTGTAGAGAGAGCCTGAATGCGTAAACATTTACGAACAAAGAAGAAACAGCATCCCACGTAGATGATGCAGATACGCCGGGTGGTTGGTTGGTTGGTTGGTTACGCGCCGATACGCAGCCGCAGGGTACACTCATCTGTCGTGTCACGATAGTAACCGTGGTAGAGCGAGGTTAAAGGCCTCGCAAAGGCACCGCCCGCAAGACATAACCTCACAGCACCGGTGGGCGAGCGGTCGATCAACGGAGCTGACAGGCCAAGGGTAACACTTTTTTTGCAGAATGCGACGATGCTTAATCGTTGTTTACCGCTTACGCACGATAAACCCTTTTATATATTGTATATGCGTGTTATCCAGTTCACGTATTGATCATATATGTATGTATATATACATATATATATATATATAAAACCATTCCATTTGACCACGCATCCAAGTACCATGTAGACACTGCGGCAGTACCCGGCACCTAATCAAGGGTCGTAAGAACGCTCCGAAATGCGCATGCTATGGACTTGCACGCCGACCAGTCTCCCCTCGTGCCCGATTAACGTCATTGCGTCATGTCGAATGCGACTACCCCGCGGCCACTGACCAAGTGGCCTTTTTGTTAGCCGAGGGAATCTCTGAACGTGACACTGCCTCTCGGCAGATAGGCAGTGTCGCGATAAATTAACAAACATATCATCAAGGCTACAGTAATCTACTACATGGAATTGCATAACGAAAATCGTCTAATGTCGTCGGGAAAAAGCCGAAAACGGGAACGACGAAGACAAAAAGATTGAGAGGCCAAGAAAAACGTACAGTGACCATGGGCTAATTTCAATCCGACTCGCGAAATCGCCTACGACTCCTGGCTAGCTCAACGGGTGGAGCCAATCACCTTCACAGACATGACGAGCTGATACTTGGATTTTTGCGTACTCATAAACATAGTCGTATTCATACGCCCGTAAATCCTACCTCTTGCCGTTCGATTGGCAATTCTTTTTTCAATCAGTAAGGTTGTCGGCTAAACGCCAATTGCGCCGTTCTAGCCTAACATGGATATCTAGATGACGTTGCAATAGTTTTTCTGTAATCATCGAACGCTACTTTGATTGCCAGTGTCATTATATGTGTTGAATTTTTTTTCCTTACTGAATGTATGTTTACAACCATTTCCATCAGAACTTTTCTTGTTCTACTCTGCTAACTAACGATAGTAAGACATTACAGCGTCATAGCGCGGAACACTGAACACAACAAACCTGTGTCGCGACACCCGATGATACATCGGATGTCGCGGCACAGAACGCCGAGAAGAAACAAATGTAAGAGATTACCTTGGCTAGGTCTTATGCATATAGACCAATGCAAACCGGGTGACACGGCTAGATTGATGAGAGTTTCTTTAAACGGTTTGCCCAGCATCAGGTGCCTGACCTCCTCCGTTCCCGCTTACGAGAGCCGCTGCGGCGGCTGCTTTGCACAAATGAGCAGACCTAAGCGCCGACGGTTGAATGGTGAGAGATCCATTTTGACAGATGAACCTTCAGTACACTGTTAAACTAGTAAACCCAAAGTGTACACGCGACTACAGATAGGGCATATATGGATCTATCCGCATATATATTTATATATGTGTATATCTATATATATACATATTTATATATAGTGTGTATATATATATATATATACATATTTATATATGTGTGTTATATATATATATATACATATTTATATATGTGCATATATATATAACTTTAGGTTTCGCTGGTCCGCACGACTTCCGCTGGCTGTTGATTGAAGCCGAAAGGCGGTATCGCCTTCACAAGTCGTATGTCTATATGTCACTGGCTAATAGCAACAGCCCACGCTAGCGAAAGACGTCTCGACAAGAGATCATTAGTAGCAGTCGTCGGTGTGTGTGTGTACCGAATAGTATTCGAGATTGTCAACAGGGATAACTGTAGCAGCTAACAGATGTAGTACTAGGTGAGGTCATAATGGTGCTGCCATGATGCATAGGAGAAAGCGTCGTTGGAGTGTGAAGGAGGCCGGTCGAAGTCGTCCTCGTGACTGACCCAAGCCAGCCATGGGCTACGACGAAGCTGCGCTAGGCCATTGGACTCCAACTTGGCCGACCACGTCTCTTTTTTGGCACAGACAGTTTGGTACTCGGTCCGAACTAGCCGGTTTGTCTGCCAGATACGTTTATGCGTACCTAAACAGATAAGGGTCGATCATCAGAACAGAGAGGAGATGTCATTCAACTACTTTAAACAGGTGCGGTCGTGACGCGTCACACGCGGTTCGTATGCGCTGAATGTATATATATATATATATATATATATAGTTAGCCATCAGTGAACATCGTCCAAAAACCGATTTGCTCAAAGACCCGATCAGTCTTGAGCTCGCTTTGCCCGCAACGTAGCAGGCTGCAACAAGTTGCTGCAAAGCTTTGGTCACGCAGGACGCAAGACTCTTTACCCTAGGCTTTATCTTTAGACCACATACACGGACAATCAACACCTCGTCTATCTTATATACATATATATATCTGGGAAACAGTTGCTTGTTTATATACATTATGTTTATATGTAACCGAGCAAGGTGGCTTAGTGGCAAAAGCCTTTGCCTTGCATTCGGGAGGCCTGGGTTCAAGACCCAGACCGGCCACTCCTAAATTGGTTTTCATGGTTCCCAATTTAAACAAGGTGAACGCCGGAGTGGATTAAAAATCGACCATGATCGAAAAAAAAAAAAAAGGGGGAGCACAGATATCTCAATAAAAAGAGATAGTGCATTACCATCCAACCTTCCATTAAAAAACAAATAAAAAAAGATATACATATATATATATATATATACATATATATATATATATATATATATATATATATATGTAGACAGGCTGGCTAGCTAACGCACGTGCAAGCATATGCGCATTATCCCCGAATGTGTTTCGTGCGCAGGTTGCCCAAAACAGACAAAACAGAAGAGAACATCTGCAGCAGAAAAACATACGGAAGGTGCGAACACAAACGAAAAAAACACCCCGTTAGAAACCGACAAACGCTAATCGCGCCAGATCATAGCGCCGGAACGTTTGTATCTAGAGGCTATAACGTTGGGGACAAGAACCGCCAATGTTGGTAAGCCTTCACAGCGTTTCATCCTTTTGCGAATGAACGGTGTTTACAAACGTAACTGATTAGAGTGGTGTTACCGTTAGCAGCTGCTCGCTTGCTATTCCGCTAGTGCTACTAGAGCGACTACAATGTACAAGAGGTCCTAGAGTCGGAAGAGTTTGCCACCTTTACTTTCGGCCAACTTTCGCCCTAGTCAAGCGTTTACATTGCAACCTATAGCCTGTACCTTGAGCAACACCGTCACCATCGCAATCACCACCATCAGCATCGGCATCACCATCATATTCCCTCTCATTTCCCTTCGTCTTCCCACTCTTCTTGATCGTCGACATCAGTAATGTCGCTGTCTGGTCATCTTCATATCATAGCTACTGTTTGGAGAGTTGCAGTGATTATAGACATCAAATCTAGGTCATCATCGTCGTCATCTTCATCATAATCTGGCTTCAGTTCAACGCCAACGTTTTCCAGCCAGCAAGATAGCCAGGCTGGCCATCAGTCAGAAAGTGCCCGATCGAAAGACGACGGCGACGACGACTACGAGGCAGCAGCATTAGCATTCCTTAAATCTTACTGTCAGCGTGTCGATGTACGAGTTTATTTCCATCTCTATCTATCTATCTATCTACCGTTCGGATGAGTTGAGCCGTCAACATGATGAAACGGCCAGCGGCCAACATATCTCTACCGGGAAAGCCAAGCCAACCAGCTTCTGCTGCGGTCGCTTTTCTGGTTGTTGTTGTTCTTGTTGTTTTTGTTGTTGTTGGTGTTGTTAGAGTTGCTATAATTGTTGTTATGATTGCCGTGATTGTTGTTGTTGCCATGATTGCTGTGATTGTCGTTGTTGCCATGATTGCTATGATTATTGCTGTTATGATTTCTATGATTGTTGTTGTTGTTATTGTCGTTGTTGCTTTTTGTTAGTTGTTACCCACCCCGAAGCTAAACTCAGCAGATGTGACTTGTGACGTTTTGACTAGCGCCACTAGCCCACATGTCTAGTCAACCGACTGCACACTGCATACAGCGGTGGCACAGTGTACACGTGCAGGTGAACAACGACAGAGAGAGAGAGAACAAGAACTATGGTGATATCGCGCATCTATCGCCTGCCTGCTAGCTAGAGAAACCTAGATTCTACTGGGCTTAGCTACTGCTCTGGTACTACCAAACTGGCCTCTGTCTTTCATCGCGTGCGGCAGGAAGTTGAGATGAAGAACACCCCTCACGAGAACTCGAGACGAGAGTGAGTCGTGTGACTGTGAGTGAGTGAATGAATGAGTCGTCAAGAAACCTCGTTCTCTCGGAGGTGACGTCGTCGCGACCTCGTGGCGATCACCGTCGCCTGCCAGTCTCACTGATTCCTCGACCGATTTCCTCAGGCCTTTCGAGATTGGTCCCTTCGATCAGTAAGGGCCATCGCCGCCGCTGATTTACGGGACGACGGCGATGATGTTGTTGTGATCAGGCTTGCTTCCTCCAATGTCAATGTTGGCCATGTCCGAGAGAAAGGTCCATTGTTGTTGATCGACACCGTTACGTATGATGATTGTGCTTATCTTCTAGTAACACGTTCTTTTTAGCAGCAGCAGCACCAGCAACAGCAGTCACCCGTATCAGCAGCAGCAGCTGCGGCTAACTGCCTGTTTGCTAGCTCGGTGGCTTGCGCAGGTGTTCAATGACCTTTACAGTAGCGACTATGCATTCGTCAAAAGATGTCTCGAGATCAAATCTCCATCAATAGGAAGCGAACGGCAACAACAACAACAGCAACAACGACAACAACAACAACGACGACAGCAACAACACAACAACAACAACCAACAACAACAATACAACAACAACAACAACAACAACAACAACAACAACAACAACACAACAACAACAAACAACAACAACAACAACAACACAACAACAACAACAACACAACAACAACAACAACAACAACAACAACAACAACGATGGTGATTAAGATGATGACAACCGTAACCAACGCGAGAGGCGGTGGAAAAGCAGGAGAGACCTAGGCGGTAATGCCGTCGCTGTTTTCATCCTCGGTAGGTTGCAATAGGTCGAACCGTGTCGAGCCCGGTGGTGGCGTGGTGCGGCTTCGCCTGTGCCTTGCGACCGGACGAGGTACATAGGTGCAGCACGCGGGTCCGATTCTCGCCGTTGGTGCACATTTGCAGTTATGGGGTCTGTCTGACAAAGCAATGCGAAAGCAATTCCATACACGTTACCTTCTTATATTCTACTCTTCCGTTGGCTGACTCTCAGCTAACGGAAGAATTTAATTTCGAATCGCCGCACACCTGCGCAGACCACCGACCACAGAACAGCTCAGCTGACGAAAATATCATATTCGTGCACGTCTCGGCCGTTGTGTTTGTTGATGTTGTTGTTTCTGGTAATCGCTGATATCGCTTATGTAGTCATAGCTGATATTGATATTGTTATTGTTGTTGTTGTTGCTGCTGCATTGTGTTGCCCAGGTGATTATTGTTGTTGACATATCTTCATTCCTTCTATTTTTGCTCTCATTGTTTTTGGATTTGTTTTTTTTCCTCTCTCTGATGCGTTGTTGTTATTGTTATTGCCGTGTTCGTTGTTTTTGCCGTTGTTATTGTTGCTGTTGTTGTCAAATATTCTGTTTTTGAAACAACTGGTTTTCGTGCTCCGAAAGCGTTCTCTGCTACCTCTAGTCGGTATCGTTGCTAACTTGCTCTCCTCGTGTTAAAAACAATGTTACTCATTTAGGCACCTGCGAATCGATTAGAGGGTTCAAGTAGACACGATGCTGTGGAAGTAACGTGATGCGACTGACCCACCTTAATAGCTTCCTACGATACGCGTAATATTGGTATGACATTCGATCTCATATGTAACGAAAGCGTGCGCGTAATATATTAAGTGATCATCAACTTACGTAGTGTTATTACATTGACTACAAATAAAGCAGTATCAACTTACATAGACTATTACATTGACTAAAAACATTACACATTTACTCCTTAAGTGTAAAAATATACCACTTCAAATTCGGCCAAAGACAATTAAGGATCATTCTGCGATAACGCTCGCCATTCACCGTTAAGTGAAAAAGGGTTTAATGATTCCTTTGGCATGTGTAACGACTCTTCGTGAATCACTTAACGGTTCTAATTACCCAGATGCGACATGTTGGTTTATTCACAACTCAATTCAGATAGAGATAGGCTTTGCGGAAAAATATTTGTTTTCTAAATCCGGCATCACGCTGCATAATCTCAGAAGCCCAATTTGTGAAGTCTAACCGCTCTTGATAAACCGTGGCTTGGGCCCTGACGTCAACTGAACTTTATGGGCACATCGCTAACTCCGACCTCAAAATACATCAGGTTGAGTTACGCAGAAGACCCAATTGTTGGCTGTGTCAATGAATTTATGTTTCCGGACATTGTTTTACATTGTCGGCTACAGCGGCGATATTTAGGCGGCACAAGTTCAAAAATGGTACTCATTTAAGGTTATGTCGACCGTAAATTGTGCAAAGGCTCGTCGGCATGTCCGTTTCCCCCTTTTCTGATAAACCTTCGCAATCTCAACAAGTTTATCCGCTCAGCAATACCCGTGTTAAATTTGGCACCCCTACCCTGTTGCACTTAGAAGAAGAGCAGATTGCAAAGAAGGCAAAGCTGACCGCGCGAACTTTTGAAAAATTCAGGCTGATTATTCGAACACCCCATATATATGTGTATATCATCACATTAATTTCACTCATATGATGTATGCATATAACAATGACACTTAGATAAATGTCATATACTTTCGACTTGTTATTATATATATATATATATATATATATATATATATATATATATATATATATATATATATATATATATATATATATATATATATATGAAGTCATCTTATCTAGTAGTGATTACGTTAGCGGAGCATAGGATCCACGAATTCCACGATTTGGAAGGCATGCCCTGTACAATTATGGAAGCTTGCAATGCAAACATTAACCGCGTGCGCTGCAAGTCCACACTGCACCTTACAGATGTCGCTTCTGACAACGTGGCGTTTAAGAAAGCAGAAAGCCAGAGGGCCGCAGCCAGGGGGAGGAAAAAATAAAGGTAGGAAGTATAAAGGACACGCTGGTTTTCGGGATAGGTCTCAGCCATGTCTGACTTCCGAGGTCTCTGAACCCTTCACTGAATCTCCTCACCATCGTCAGCCTGCCAGCATACCTGGTGCTCACATCCTGTAGTCCGGTCTCTTACGAGAGCTCTCGACGACGGCGTGCATTGCGATCTACTTACTATTCTTGTTACTATTACTGTAACCATGCCTAGCTAGGTGGGGTCCTGAAGACCTGTTAGTTATTTAATATTACTAGTTTTACGATTTGCGTCGGTGGTTGCGTGGTTCGTGTTGCCAAACGCGTCTTGCGCACCTTACTCACTCGCCACCCTCGACACGGCTGCACGCCGCGCTACCGCGACCACTCATAATGATGGCGTACGGTCGCGCTCGTAGTTTATCGGTCTTTCTCGCGATTTATCAATATATACACACATACATCTATGTCTGATAATATGTCTGATATCAGACTTCTTTAAACAACATTAGATCATGCCACGCATCGGCTGGCGGTCAACAAATCATAGGAGGACGAAAGAAACGTCATATAAACACCACGATGCTACAACGCTAATGGGTGGTTGTGTCTGCATGCGCATTACTGTATTTATATATATATATATATATAACTGGTCGGTAATTGTGCGGTTATGTAAACAAATTATCAAACTAAAAGGAGGATCATTGCAGCGCCCACGTGAGACATGCCCTCGTATACACATGCAACATAAATACATGCATACACATGAATAAATGCGAATGAAACTAGCGGAAAAAAAGGCGACGCGACGCACGCCGTCATGCGAGTTTCAAACCGTGAACGCGATTACTTAAAGAACGAAACGAGCCTGAATTGATAGAGCCAGCGAGTGCGCGTGTTCGCGCTGAATGTAGCAAATCGCCGTCGACTAGGAGATAATGTCGATAAAAGTCGACAATGACAGCAACACCACCAACAATAAGAACATCAACAACAAAACAGCGAGAGCAACAACAATAACAACAACAGCAACACGAGAACAACCACAACAACAACAACAACACGAGAACAACCACAACAACAAATGCGATAACAACAACAGTTGGGACAACAACAACAACGACAACGACAACAGCGACGACGACGAAGAAGGCCAAATAGATACAAATACTTTTTTATGGTTATGCGTGTGTGTGTGTGATCGTTAGAGACTCTCTCTTGCTCCCCATCTTCTTTTCTCTTCTTTTGTTCGTACTCTCGTGTGACATTTGCCCCCTCGGTTATCTCACTCTGTCGCTTTTCGCTGTCGACGGGCTGTCGGCCCGCCTGTTTGAAAAGCAAGCGGCGGCACAGGTTCCCGACGCCTATTGTAACAGAATGACTGACGACCACGATAGCTACTCATAGACACCGAGACACCGACATAAGTGACAGTATTTGTATACAACATATATATATATATTATATATCTATATATATACGTATATATATATATATTATATATTATATATATATATATATATATATATATATATACACGTATATATATATATATATATCGTGTAATTAAGATTTGTGTTGGCCCACGATCGACGACCGTTGATGACGGCTCCGGTTCTTTGCCACGATCTTCTATTGAAACAACGGGATACAACGAGCATTGCCGCCAGTCGCCACTCTGCTCCAATGATGATGATGAGGTTAGATAAAGAGAACGCATTATATATATATATATTGCCCCTTTTGAAGAAACGCAGACGCATTTGATTATATATATATATATATATATATATATATTATATATATGTATTGCTATCGTATTGTTTGACATCTTTTGATTGAGGAACACGTTTTTTGTGTACCTCTTAGCTTCAAAGCTGAGATGTAGATATACACACACTAATGCACACACCCATATATATATATATAATATATATATATATATATATATATATATATATATATATATATATATATATTATATATATATACATATAACATATACATATGTGTGTGTTAGCGTGCGTACCTGAGTAGTCCCGAAAAAAGTCACTTAGTCGGTACTTCTGTGACTAAAGGGGAGCGCGCAAAACAAAACATCAACAAGTCGCTGTAATAAGGCTCCAATTACTGCCTGCTACACCGGGCGGTGTGGCACGATGAAACACCACGCGCGTTTCTCGTCCACGATCATAATCTCTCTCTCGCTCTCTCTGTCCAACGCACACTCTCGCCGCACACGCGCTTCTGTCCCACGCGAGCCCTCTGTTTTTTTGGCTTTGTTCCCTTCTCGTCTCTAAGAGACAGAGGTCGGTCGGAGCGCAGCAGAAAATGAGAAGAGCACAGTACTCACTCATCGGATAGATACATGGATGGACGGACGAACGGACGAGGAAACAGACGAACAAACAGTCCACACTACCACTAAATCCACTATAAAGACGAGCCGCCGGCGACGATGGCCAGGTGGGCATCAACCGGGGAACGTCCACTCCAGAGACTAAGCACCCGGCGAACAGCCAACATGGTGACTTCGGCCGGTCAGAAGCGCGATAGTGCGAGGCCGCTAAACAACGACAACGATGTCCAGTTACTGCTCTTCTCACTCAACTACACTAATGGTGACACTTGCTTAGAAACATCAACCGCAGCAGCAGCAACAGCAACAACAACAACATACAAGATCATACCGGATATGTCATTGTGTATAAATGTGTGTTGATCAGTTTGGTAATCTTATATATGTATATATATATATATATATATATATATACACACACAGATATATACACACATACCCCAGGTCCAAAATATTTTAGGTTCATTTGTATATATAAAAGGGGTAACAATTGCCCCCTTATGAACGATATATATATATATATATATATATCGTTCAAAGGGGACAATTGTTACCTCTTTTATATAGGCAAATGAACCTATTGAATATTTTAGGTTAATTTGCCTATATAAAAGAGGTAACAATTGCCCCCTTATGAACGATATATATATATATATATATATATATACTATATGTCTTTATCATACACGTAATCGTAATCATAGTGCGAAAATACATCAAGAACGTTCCACGACTCATGATACGTAAAAGACTACATATTCGTATGTATATCATTTACACGGAAATCTTCATTTAAACAAATGCATTTGCTCGCATACGTAGCACACGATATCATAGAGATGGAGGATTTAGAGCCACAACTACAACAGTGCAGCGATGACACTAGACTAGCTACAGGAAACAGAATAACAATGTTATGAGCAAATGGACGCTCACAATAATAGCGAACGAGAAAACGAAGTAAATCTTCAACAAAAACGGGAAACAACGACAACAGAAGCACCATCAGCCTAGTTGATGTGACAACATCAACAGCAAAAAAAAGCAGTCAAAGTGCACAGTTTTAGCCTTTCTTCGTTAAGGCATTGCTCTTTCTGTTGCTGCGAAGGGACGTCTTGAGCAAGGGCTATGTCGTCGGCCAGTATCAGTCAAGAAGTTACGAAAGATAATCTCATTAGAAGGGAACGCACACACTGCTTGTTTCTTACGCAGTCAATGCTCACATAAGTGATCAAGTAAGGTAGACCTCTCACGCCCGTTCACGCCGCTAAGTGCAATTAACTCTAGTGTACTGCATATGTGGGTCTGCAGTGCATTGTGAGTGTCCATAAGCGGTACAGCGTGGTACAAAATGCTCAGCATGGAAAAACACTGACGTTTTCGTTTCCACGGAGACCCCACTAGCAGATGATCGGACGACAACAGACGACAATGGGAAATGATGGCGCACGCTGAATGAAGACGTTGTCGACTACTCTAACAAAAACGGTTTGAAAAAGTCCAAGCTTTGCTATAAATGTTTCCAAAAAAACGAGCAGACGGGTACTGGTTCAAGTATCCGTCTGCTCGTTTGCTTTGAAGTTAGAAAAAAGACTCAGAATACGAAAGTGGGGTCGTGGTTTTTCTATCCGCGCGCTGTTTATGCCCGCGCATTTAGTGACTTCCCGCCTTCCTATCCTACAATAATACGACTGATTTAGATCACCGAACTGAGTGTGAATATAACGTTATGTTGTTTGTCGCATTGGACAAAGTCACTGGCTCCCCTCTCTCTCTGGTCTCATTTATGCTACCGAAATGTCGGCGTCGGTAGCATCTGATATTCTTCGGTAGAATAGATTTCTCTAAATTCTTCCTAGAGTACCTCTCTCTTGCTTCGTGCACGATGTGTCACGGACAAAAATCTATCAGCACCACCACCATCACCGCAACAACAACAACAACACTAAAAATAAGAGCGATAACAAGAACAACAATAATAACAAGAACAACAATAATATTTAATGCTGAAATCTTACCTCGGTGTTGGCGACCAAAGATTTAAAAATGGTTGTGTCTCGACCATTTCTAAATGCTGGTATTGCTACTATTGTTGTTGTTGTTGTTGCTACGAATATTTTTACTGTTACGATTTGTACCAGAATTAAAGCATGCTTAAGGAGGTTGTTTTTAATTCTAGACCATGCTCCGCTACGTGCTACGTATATCCGCAATGCACTGAGGACCGGACACGATGAGATATCTAGGGTTTCCCCAACAATCCTTGTGACAGCATGGCCGCTGACTCTCACCGGTATGGTACATCATCTATTCTCAAGAAGCATCGCTTCAAAAAAATCGATCAACAACATCGGGATCGAACCGGCGACACGCCGGTAGGTGACAACTATGACTAGCGCATTGGTCCCCTAGACCACGCCGCCACCTACGATTGATACTGGCAGAGTACCAATCGTAGGTGGCGATTGGTACTCTGCCAGTACCAGTTTTTACACACGTTTACTGCTCAGTGCTCAAACGGTGACCGATGCGTCGTCAAAAGCCAGCGTCAGCTAACGCAACCACTGACTTGAGCTTATGCTGTTGTTGTCATTGTTGTTGTTGTAGGGGGTGTTGTTTTTGTTGTTATCGTTGGTAGGGGTGTATGGCGTGCTCATGCCGTAGATCTCGTCGGCACGTCGATCTGCAAAAGTTAGGATCAGATTGACCAGCGTTATGACATGGCACGACGCACGTGTCGCCAATGACTCGAGGGTGGGTCGAGGACACCGAAACAGAGACGATGCGCGCGTCCAGCGGCACAGCTCCACAAACGTAGAGTTGTAGACGTTCAACAAGAGATGTCGGTGGTCATTTGCACACAACAGACACCACTGATTTCGCTCCTTTGTTGTTGTTGTTGTTGTTGTTGTTGTTGTTGTTGTTGTTGTCGTCGTTATTGTTGTTGTCGTTGTTGCCCTTGTGTCTGTTGTTGTCTTCATCATAGATGCTACTTGTGTCGTAATTGTTGTTGCTGTTGTTGTTGTTGTTGTTGTTGTTGTTGTTGTTGTTGTTGTTGTTGTTGTTGTCGCTACCGCTCTTTTGTTTGCACAGTGATTGATTTTCGATACACTTTCTATAACGGAGCATGCGTGCTATTTGTATATAGCCGTTGTAGAGTTCAAGTATCCAGTATTCGCTCGGTACGCAAAGCACTTGGCTTTTTCTTTCATTTGATGGTGCTTGGTTGATACTCGATATAAGGTTGATGTATTGTTGCGCTCGCGTTAATGATTGACTTTTGTGGCTCCGTTACCCCTTTTGGCCGTTTTCGAGGCGACATTTAACACGGTGTTATTCGATAAAAGCAATATTTCACAGCAGCGGCAATAACTGCAAAAAGACGACAACGACAAGGATCGTGACGACAACAATAACGGCAACAACAACAATAACAAAGAGAAGAAAAACAACAACAACAACAACAAAAACAACAACATCTTCTCCTCTATATGTGCAACGAAGGTCTCGGTTGAGGGGGTCACTGTGATACCGATAAACTTATTTAAATAGCTCATGTCCTGTCCATTTAATCTAAGTGTATCGGTTACAGCCAGCCTGCCCACGTGTCTGAAATTCATAGCTTCTGTCTTCTGCATAACTGTTTCGAGGACTACTACGTTCGCCATTAACTTTGTGACACATGCGTTTGTAAATATTGTTTTGATATATGTGTAAGACACCATGGTAGTGAGTGCAATGCAGTCTCCTCGCTAACAAGGCTGGCACTAAGCGAGTTTTAATTTTAATATAATTACGGGGCTGTAGTGATATCGATCATCTTATTGTATGTTTTACCCAATCTGGTGTGGAAATAAATCATGTGTTATATATATATATATATATATATATATATATATATATATATATATATATATATATATATATATATATATAGGCCTTTTCTTTGCTTCCTATGGCATGCTTATGGTTGCACGGCGCTATGGTTTTAATGATGAAAATGACAGAGCTCTTCTCGCCAGTGAGGTCCACCTTCCTAGTGATGAAAGGATGTCTAGCGAGCGATGATGCAAAGGGAGCGGAATGTGAATGGAGTCTGCCGACTTTTGACATGGTACGTATCTTGCTCGTGCACGGCAATCTGCCAGTATATATATATATATATATATATATATATATATATATATATATATATATATATATATATACAGTATCGATAACATTTGGCAAAGTCATTAGAAAGAAAAAAGCTATAGCACAAAACGCCAATATGTCAAGACTGTCACTTGAGCGGAGGAGCGGAGTGGCGGAAGCAGATTTGTTACACGTGCCGCGCGATCGTGTCAAAGCACAATATTTCAAAAGTGAGTGGCGGCATCCGCCCAGTGTTACGGACGCTTTCACACTTTCCTTGATGAGGGTTACTTACTTGCGCCATTTTGATTAATTTGCTAAGAAGACTAATGATGTAGAGAAAGAAGAGAAGATCAGGAAAGGATCAATGCGCGCGAGAGGTCAAGGTTTGAACCGTCGTTCCCCAAGCATCACTGTGCTATACGCTAGTATTTCGTCGTTGTCGCCGTCGCCAAATTGGAGCAAGTGAGTTATTTTCCTAATGTTTGTCATTTTTTCTAAAAAAGTTTCACCTCATCTGTCTTCACTCCCCTTCTCTCTCTCTCTCACACACACACACATCCTCTTTCTTAGACTCTGTTGCTTTCATTCTTGATATACTACGGGTTTGCTTGCTGTTTTGTTATCTCTTTCAATCCTCGTCGTCGTCGTCGCCGAATAATTCAGTTTCTTTTTTTCTAATTAGGCTGCCCATCCGATTCTTGATACCGCCAGCTCGATTTTATCTCCTTTTCCTCTACCCTTTGTTCTCCCCCTGTTCCCTGCCCTCGTTCTTCCCAGTCCATTGTGACGGCTCATCCAACGACTTCATTGAAGTGGCGCCTTGCGATTTGATTCGAGAACCTCGGAGGGCTGTTGCCCTGCTGCTGTTGTTGCTCAGAGCGCCTTGGTTGTCGTCGTCGTTTGGCCCTCGTATTTTTCCCATCAATTTCCCTTCTCCTTTTCCTGCTTATCGCGGTCGGCGTTGCTGCTGCTGCGCCCGCACCGACCGGTCTCGTTGCTCTCAGCTCATTCGCTTTTGTGTCAATTGATTTGTTCGACACTTGTTTGATAGAACGAGAGAATGACTTTCTCCCCTTCTTTCTCTCTCCCCCACTGTGCCTCCTCCTTGTTCCGCTTTCCTGCTTTCCTTGTTGCTCCCTTGTTGTGTGCGCTTGGGTTTACGCGTATATAAATGGTAGAATCAGTATTAGTAGTAGTAGTAGCAGCAGCAGCAGAAGTCGAAGTAGTAGCAGTATAGTAGAGATTGAGGTTGTAGTTGTAGTTGGACGCCAATCCTAATGGCAGCAACAACAGCAGCAGCAGCAATAGTCGAAGTCGGCGACGACACAAGATTGATGCCGCCTTCGTTGCCTGACTGACTGACTAACTGACTGACTCCCTGTCGTCCATCAGAGTGCCGAAATCGGTCGCCTGTTCGTTGGCTTGTTCGAAGAAAGTCAGCCAGAGAGAGAGAAAGAGATACCCAAGCGAAGAGCACGAAGCAACGACAACAACAGTAACCCAAAAAAAACACAGTAGAATGAAGAAGCGAAAAGAGGAGCAAGGCGTTGAGCAAGAACAGCAGCAGCAAACCACCCCTTTATCGGCCTTCTTGTTTTGGGCCGGTGGGGAACAAGGGGGTGTGTGGGGTGGGCAGGCAGCAGGCATTCCCCCCTGATACGGCTACAGCTACTGTGACTGCTGATGTTTCTGCTGGGGACATCGCCGCCGCCGACGACGACAACGACGACACCGCCACTATACGCTGTTTTTCAACGTCTTTCTTTTTTGAGTTGACGGTCATAACGACGACACGCCGAAAAAAAGAAAGAGCAGAACCTCCGTCACCCCTACGGCTGGGCAGCAGCAGCAGGTTGCGACTACTACCTACAACACCAACAATAGCGACGACGACGACAATAACAACGGCGACAACAACAACAACAACAACAACAACGACGACGGCGACAACAACGCCGACAACAACAGCGACAACAACAACGCCGACAACAACAACAACAACAACAACGACGGCGACAACAACAACAACAACAACAACAACAACAACAACAACAGCAACAACAACAACAACAACAACAACAACAACAACAACAACAACAACAACAACAGCAACAACAACAACAACAACAACAACAACAACAACAACAACAACAACAACAACAACAACAACAACAACAACAACAACAACAACAACAACAACAACAACAACAACAACAACAACAACAACAACAACAACAACAACAACAACAACAACAACAACAACAACAACAACAACAATAGCGACAATGACAACAAAAACAACGACGGCGACGACAACAACAACTATAACAAATACAACGACGGCGACGACAACAACAACAATAACAACAACAACAATAATGACAACGACGTCAAACTCGGCATGGGGCGGTCGAGGGGGAGGAAGGAGAAGAATGCTTGTCGAAGCAAACGCCCGCCGCAACGCAAGCTGTGCTCCTGCGTCTACTACGTCTAATCGATCTGATTAGAACCATTTCGAGATTGGAACGTCGTTGCCCTTGTTAATGTTGTTGCTACTGCTGTAGTTGTTGTCGTTGTTGTTGTTGTGGTTGCCTGTCGGCTGTAGGAAACGGGGTGAAATACCGAGGAAGAGAAGGCCAAAAGCAACGAAAGCACGTAAAGAAGACGCAGTTGGATAAGGACACAGCGAATGAGATGGCGGACAAGGACCTCGAGGGACAATAACTTCTGCAACAACAACAACAACAATAACAATAACAACGTACTCAGTGCGTTAACGTGGTTTGTTCAACAACAGTAACTACTTCCCAGTTACTCAATGTGTGCTAAAATGAACAGAACTCATAACTTTCCTTGACTGTCTTTCAACTTTATTCTGCTGCTTAGCAAATATCCACTAAACACGCTAGAGATTGCACTAAATTTACTAGATCTTATTCTGCTTTTTAAGTCTTATATTTATCTTTTCAAATCATTGCATTTGTAATGTTTTGTGCTATGCCGAGGCACATATGCACTTGTGTGTGAGCATGCTCTGCTGAAGTAACTGTTCGAGTACAAATGAATTTGCTTTTCGCGGGTTTTTTTCGGCAGAGTTTTGCATTGTCTATATTAACGGATGATGTTAATAATAATAATAATAATAATTGTAAGCTGAAGGTAAACGCGTCCACACAAACAGAAATTTCAGCTATGCCAACGTAATAATAATAATAATAACGAATTACGTTACAGTTAGCCTAGCAACGTAACAATGAGAATAACAATAAACGCCAATATTACAGTACATTGACGGTAAAACAGCGAGCGATACGACAACAACAACAACAACAACAACAACAAAAGCGTTGTCGAACATCAGTCACACAACAAGAACATCAGCCTACAAACGTTAACGGCAGCAACAACAACAACAACAACAACAACAACAATAACGACAGCGAGAACAACAACAATCACGGTAGCAACTACGACAACAACGACAGCAACAACAACAACAACAACAATAACGGCAGCAACAACAACAATAATAGTAGCAACCGATAGTAATAGTGGGACTCGCACCGAAATACGGCGATGCCATCCACGTAGACTGCGTGTGCAAGGCTCGTTAACAGCCATCGCCGACGTTGTTGTTGTCGTCGTTGTCACACGACTTCAATCATTCCATGATCACTCGTGTCATGCATCCGCTGGTCACATTCAGAATCGGAACTACCCCGCCGTACGCTCTCAATAATGGCCCTGCAAATGCAGATAACTGTGATGTGCAGTGCAACGACAACAACCCTTGCAGCGGCCGACAATAGTCGACGACCGTTAACAATATTTGTGCCTGCAAACATAGCATCCAATTTTATATATATAGCGACACAATTCTTGTTGTTTTATACGTATTTGTTGTTTTTTCTTCTTCTTCTAGGTAATCGTGTAGAGCCGATAGGTCGGCAGGCATGAGATGGACTACAAGCGGACAGAACTGTCACTTTCTCACCAAGAGAAGACAATAATGGGACAACTATAGTTGATCGTTTATCGCACTATTTTGTGTCGCTTTATGAACGTTTGATGACAAAGTGCCTCTGTTTAGACGGCTCTGGCGGGCGGGAAGACGGCCGGAGGCGGGTCTTTCTCCGGTTGAGCGTTGCCTGTGGCCAGTATGGCCAGGCTGACTACGGCCCACGGCTACGAGCAAAGCCTAACGCATCTCATTGATCCTTTCGCATTAACGACAACATTACGGTGCAGCTACAATTACTACTATGGTTACTTTTACGTCAACGTAGAGTAGCTATACTGACAGTATCGCAACAATGGCGGCAACAGCAACAATAACAATAACGGCGAGAATAAAAATAATAATAACAACAACAACAACAACAAGTTGTTACTGTTGTTGTTCTGATTGCTGTGGTCGCTGTCCTACAGTGAAGAGAATTGTTATGATACTAGCGTCGTTGTTTTGATTTTTTTCACCAACTTAGTAAGCTTAACACAATTTGCAAATGTCGAGAATGATCTAAAGCCTCCTGAAGGCCTGATGTTGTCATTGATGCTGTTGTGGTAGTGCTGCTTTCAATTCGTTCGTTATTAGTGCGGCTAAGTTGTATTGCATTGCCTAAATGTGATGCGCCAAAGAAAGGTAACCTAGTAATGTTGTTGTAGGCAATAAGCGCAAATGAAGCGTAACGTCACGCCGTTTGGTATCAAAAGCCAAAAGTTATGAAGTTTAGTCGCGGCGGGCGTACGTTAGTGGTTTATAGTGACTCGCCCTGCGCATCCACTTTAACACAACAAGTTTTACTCTACATGTTAAAGGAGAGGTATACCAAGCCCATCGTTCACGGATAAACAGAACCCCTGTCACATTTCAATGTACCTTATGTTGTATCTTTAAGTTATTCTTGTAATCTTGAAAGTACAGCGGTCATACTTCCACTGCAAAAACGATTTCCGATTTTGGCTTCTAGCATGGGCAGAAATTGGGAAACCTATCATAATGATACCTGTTCCGCGTTAAACAAGTGTACACACTTTTCTTTTTACGAAAATAACTCCCCTAGCACGCACCGTCAGAAGCTCCTGTATATCTATGCTACCTCAGATATACCCTGAGGATTGTCTTACTGATACTCAATTTACAGTGTCACAGGTGAATCAGACAAAATAAAATTTACGGATAACTAACACAGAACCTTACTGCCGACCAACGGAAAATACAATTTATAAGCTCGTTGATATACCCACAAGTCTCCTACACGGAGAGTATCATCACTCTTCAGCGATATGTCATGACGCTAAAAACACAAACAGCAAAAGCAAGAAAAACAGCAACCGTTTAGTGTGGCTGGTGTTTCTCTTGCTAAACATCATTAAAGATACGCTGTGCTTACACTTTCTGTACAGCAGTGTTATCGCACTGACACCACCGCAAACGTGCCCCGCCAGTCCGAATAACGAGAGAAGACGGCACAGAAGCACCCCCGTCCGACCCGCTATCACGGACCGGAACGAGGCCACTAGACTACCCTTAATGGTGAGATGGGAATGAATTCGCAATAAACTCGCAATTACTACACGCCGCGGTACATCTTAGCGTGTATACACGCTAGAGTTTTTGAGAAGGCTAGATCCACACCAGGGTGCATCCACCACTTGTGTGCCTGTGAAGGGCAGCACCCAAATAATAATGAGCATGTGCCAGTCGGACCAGGCCAGGGACATGAGCCGTGAGCATAAACTGAGGTTAGGGGCAGTCATCTACTCTTGTTAAGAACAAGCCTAGTTCTCGAATAGACTGGCGCAACAATGAATACACGTTATTTGCGGGTCACGTTTTTGATATCATATGCCCTGCCCTCTCCTATATTATCTCAGGTTACGACTTGTGTTACGACTATACTATCCTCCGTCCCCTACGGGCTTGGCACTTAACCTGAGGTATATCTTCAACGCACCGAGAGCCGGACATGTTAAGGTATCTAGGGTTTTTCCAACAGTCCTTGTGATAGCATGGCCGCTATCTCTCAGCGGTATGGTTTATCATCTATCCTCAATGAGCATCGCTAAAAGAAAATTCGACCAACAACAGGGATCGAACCGGCGCCACCCCGGTAGATGACATGCGCACTAGTCCCCCTTGTGTTAGAACTGGGAATGTGCAACTCTGCCTGGCCAACTTTCAAAAGACATAGACAAGGAAAAACGTGCCCACAGCGCCCATAACTCGCGCGCACCGCGGAAAGTCACGCCAAATGAGAGTCATGTATTACTCTCCCACTGAGGGCGACAATGAGGGTGATAATTAGGATTCCACGTACCAGAAGGTCTGACAACTTGATGCTGAACTGCGGCCACCAAATTTAATTCGGAAGAAAAACAATTTTAGTGCTTACATTTAGCAACAGATAGTTTCGTATACCCTTAACCGTATTATAAAACGTCATGTTGTTTATGCAGAACAAAAGTAAACCGTTGGGAATGGTGTCCAACGCAAACAACATACAGGCAAACGCCCGCCCTATAATAGTTATGATTCCAGCTATTATTCGACAGACAGAAATTAAAGAATCAACCGCTTAAACATTAAGCCGCTCGTCAAGTTGACATCAAATCGTGATGGTTACAATAGCCACAGCAAGATTAGCATAATCAGGTAATCATAGTATTAGCCTTTGTAATCGCGATATAGTCCGCTACATTACAGCATAGCTGATGCCGAGCTGCAGGTGGAGCCAAAACACGACAAACTGGATACTAGAAATGCGCCCAAATATGTGGCCGCATTTGCCTGTATAATGTATACAGGTATATAAAGAAGGGAAGAGCGATCAATGGTTTTACCAGGTACGATAACACCAGTCAGGCTGTTTAAGTAACAAGCGTTAACAGAACATGCTTCCGAATCGAGACATGCTTATAATGCTTCCTTTCAGAATGAAACTATCTTAGTCATAACACACTCGATAGTTTCCAGTTTTATCTATACTTCTCGATAGTTTTGCACAGTTCACATGCTCTTTTCACCTTCTTATTCTGGTAGATGAAATAAAATTGCACCTACTTAGTCGAAGCTTTGCTGCACTGGACCTCGCAGATCAAATTTGTAAAAAAACATCGGTTTCGCTAACTGCTTTACAAAATGTGAACATAAATACTTATCGTAAGAGCAAATCAATACTAGTACCACTTTACAAAAATGGGAAATATTTATACGAATATATTTGAAAGAAAATTATCAGTGAAGCATTCAAATGTATTCTCAAATTATTCGTGAGTTTAAGATCTGGGCTGGACACTCTTAATTTGGTTTACATGATTTCCAATTTAGACACGGTAAATGCCGGAGTGGACTGAGATATGCCATGATCGGACAAAAAAGCGGAGAGCACAGATGTCTCAATCTAAGTTATTACAGCTAAGCGTGGGTAGCAATTCTAGCAAAACCGATTCGTTTTGACTCGTTACTCAAGATCAATTGACGTGGTCTTAATAACCGTGTGCCCGCTATATGATCGAGGACCATGGGTTCGAACGCACACAATTACTGGTCATGTTTCAGATAGCAACACCACTCCTTTTTCAGACACCTAACAGCATTGGTTCAAACAAGACAGTTACATGTGTACCCAACTGCTCGAGGACTCCGGCGCGTAATAATAAATATCGGTCTAAGCATATAGCACGCTTTGATTTTTCGACGTGGGCTTTCGATTGAGTTGACTACGGGAAGCAACTGACCAGAACGGCGGTCCGAAGGCACTGCTTGGTGTCGCGTTTAACTCTAAGAGCATCTTTAGGACCTTTAGAGCTAAACTAAAGGAACTTTTTCTTTTGTTGCGGTTTTTTCACCCTCCGAAGCCTCGAAAGGTTCGCTCCTAAAATGAACCTCTACTGTACGCTAAGGTTGACTGACTTCAGAAAATGTTACGAGTCGTTGTAATATTTCACGTAACACTTTCGTGGCCCCGAATATGCGTTTTTACAAACAGATAGTGCGTAGAGGTAAGCTTGATCTATAGTCTGGTATACGACTAAAAAAGCTCTGAAGAAGTGTCTGTATTACAAGCGCCGGGGATTGGACTTTTCTGAATATTGTGAATAACCCTGTTGCTTTGAGAGTTGCCAAGGACGTGTGTAATTGCAGTGCCTATCTTAAAGCTTAACAAGAGTTAAACTTCTAGAATATCAATTATTGCCGACAAATACAGCGCCGTCGGTAGCATTAATAACGAAGATAACAATAGCAAGGAAGATAATCAATGTCTAAACAAACACATAACATCAATATCGTATCGATCATAACAACAATAACAACGGCAAATATAACCATACAAAACACAATAACAACAACAAAGCAACGACAACAGCAAATGCTTCCAATCTTTCTGCAAAAGCGACAATAACAACACAAAGCCATAGATAGAAATAACGTTTTACAGAAAATGACCGCCAGCGTTTGTGGCGTGACTGAAGCCAATTAGATATAATACAGTATGGAAGGGGGATATGCTTTTTGTCATGTTGTTGCTACTCTTGTTTCGATTGTGGTTGGATTTTTACTTTTTTCCATCTGTTGCGCGCGATACGAAAGTTTACGCAAACTTGCTGTTTGTACCAGGCGGTTCCATTCAGAGGCGTCGTAAATAGTCGTCGAGAATGGACAGTGCAATCTGGAGACACTGATACAATTCGTGATGGAAACGCACGTGCGGCTGACGGCTTTGATAGCGACGAAGCTGTTTTTGGTTTGCCGAGCAACGTGACAACAGAGAAAAACGCGTGAAAACAGACCGCGATCCGTACATAGACCGGCTCGGCAGAAGAGCTCAACATGCCAAATCCATCAGATGGTCAACGTGTTTGCTGCGCGCCAACCGCGCCGCCCGGGTTGGGTGAGTAGACCCCTTGAACGGTCGTCGAAACGATGAAAAAGAAATTATGCATAGCGGCACCGGCAAACCATTTGTCAGTTTGCAACCTGAACCGATTTGAAATGAACGCCACTTAACGATGCGGAGACGATATGCGCCAAAGGCCAACCCTCGAACAGCGATCATTGCGCAAGTGTCGTATGACCGAAACGAGCGCTTTTAAAGTTTATGTCCTGGCTCTAGCAAAACGGCCACGCTAGGAAACAAGAAGTTCCACAGTTGCTATTTCCACCAGTTCCAGGTGGAATCTTTCATTACAGTGTTTCCTTGTTTGCTTTCCTTTAACTAGACGCATGCATTTGTGTGCCTGCTTTTGACGCGAACAGACCTCTCGTGGCATAGAGAGGAGTTCTCTCAAGATATACGTTACTATAGAAGCGGATAACCGCAAAGTAGTGAGCGGGGTCAACTCAGGTCGTGCGTAGATGCGAAGCTTCAACAATTTTTCAATTCTAAAACGAAAGTGGTGCTACGGCACCGAGCTTACAACAAGGACATCATAAACGCATTTTTTCTCGCTTTCCTTGTGTAAATGTTTACACTAATTTTACACTAAAATGATGCAGATGCAAATAGCATAGACATGTGAAAAAGTAAGTACTAGAAACCTAGACAGTGGCTAACCCAGAATCTTCGACGGGCTCACGACACTCCCCTCCAAGAGGATTCCAGGGTCCCTGGGCCAAGCGATAAAAGGTCAAAGTTTTCCCCGCCGATCTATACGGCATCCGATATAAGGTATAAACGTACCGTTATGACCTACGAATAGCATAAAATATTACTATTGGTCCTCTATAACCACATAGTGGTATTCAATTATTCATATACTATAATGCACACGTATTATAACAGGTGTACTTTTAATTGTAATTCATAAAGCAGATTGTTGCTTAATGAAGAGCAAATTAATTTTTATGCCTTTAAAAATGACTGCCACGTAATGTGAGTACAACATAACTGCAACACTAAATTCAACGCGAACGAACTCGTTTTTAGAGAGATGTTCAAAGAGTGATTGGTATACGTGAAAAAAATGCGCCAACATTGCAAAACGAACGAGCACTAACGAACAAGCTTATATATATATATATATATATATATATATATGTATATATACACACATATATATATATATATATATATATATATATATATATATATATATATATATATATGGCGTATGTCTGCTGTAGCGTAGCCTACAAAGTACCTAGACGTTTGCAGAAGAAGAAAGAGTCACCTACACTCACCGAGATCGCTGCGGACCTCTTGCGTTCCCTCGACGTTTCCGTTGGCCATCATCTTTAGGTTGTATCCGTTTTTCGAGTATAGCTGTACAAAACGTCCCAACTTCGGGCTGCTCTTCCCGCCGGCCATGTGATGGTGCCGATGTCGGATAGGATGGCGGCCTGGCAACACCATTTGTTTCTTGTGTTTCGGCTTCTTCACTGCACCGCTACCTACGCCGCTACCACCACCACCACCTCCACTCGCACCGCTATCTCTACTGACGGCGCTGCCGCCATTAATAATACTACTATTATTACTTTTACTAATGTGACTACTACTACTACTTCTGGTACTATTACTTCGACTTCGACTGTGGGCCTGTCGGAGAAGCGGCGGACCCGGCCGCGTTTTTCGGACTCCAGCCGCAGCGGGAGCGGCTCCTCGATCAGCTGGCGTCTGCCTGTCGGGCATGTCGTTGCTGTGGCGGGCAGCCTGGAATGGTCCGCGGCCCGCACCAGGACGCACTTTCGAGGAGGCGGCACCTCGATTGCGATGGGGACGCGGCAGCCCCCCATGATGTGGTCGCACGTTGTCACCAGGCGTCGCTGTCGGACGCCGACGGGCCTCCTGGACTTGCCGCTGTCGATCTTGCTGCTTCTGCTGCTGCTGCCGCTGTTTTTGTTGTTTCTGCTGTGGTTGTTGTTGTTGTTCATCCCATAGCTCACCTCCGTTCTCCTGAGTCGCTGAGTCAACGATTGCCTGATCAGACGGGTAGTCTTCGTCGCTCTCGCGCGACGCCGACAATGAAGAAGCGTCGTCGTCGTCATCATCTTCGTCGCTGAAGATGACTGACGGCTCATCATCGTCGACCTCGCCGTCGAGATCCTCATCATCATCATGATCGTTGTCGTCGTCTTTATCATCATTATCATCATCAGTAGCGTCATCTGCGTCACCACGATCCTCGTCGACCTGCTTGAGCTTGAGCTCCCTGAACGTCGAGAACGAGCTGGTGGAGGAGGTGCCTAACATTGCACGACGCTTTCCTGCTGCACGTGGGCCGTTTTCAGCCTTCGTCGTCTTCGCCATTGCCACCTGCTCAGCCGCCGTGCTCTCCCCCGCTGCTGCCGCCACCCCCGATGTCGTTGTCCAGTATTGTTGTCCACCATAGACGTCTGTGCCGGGTCGTACAAGCAGGTCGTTGTCGGCCGTCTTCTCGTCTAAACGGCTGTCTCTGCCCACAGAACGCTTCGCAGAGAGAGAGCTACCGCCGCTCTGCTGGTGGTGGTGCTGCTGCTGGTGATGGTAGTGGTGGTGGTGGTGATGATGCTGGTGATGCCGGTGGTGGAGGTGCAGGTGGAGCTCCTTGACCACCGCCGCCGCCTCCGCCGTTGAAGCCGTGACCCCAGGTGGGTGGTTGGATCTCCGGATCGGTGCCCCCCGCGTGTAGCCGGCCCCCGCCAGCAGAAGCAGGCCGGCGACGAGGACGACGACGGATTCGCGGGAGGCCGTCTTGTCACAGCATTCCGCGCCCAACGTGAATAGCTGGTCTGCCCCTCGAGTGGCCCGATCCCCCCTTGGTTTCAAGTGGCCTCGACAGCGCGGCCACCCGTGGGTGTATCCCTACCTCGGCTCGACGGGCCGACGCCTCTCTGCCGCTTCGAGACCGCGTAGAGACGTCTAATAAACGGCAGACGCGTGGGAATTGGGCACACGTACGAATCCGCAACACGAGCAATAACCTTCGATAACAAATGCGGCGATGGTAGGTTCTGTACACATAAGCTTATGTACATGCACATCTATATATAGCGATAGCGGGGAAAAAAGACTTCCGGAGTGCGTCTTCAATCGGTGTAGCACGACACTAAAGTTGTGCTTGTTGGCGTCAAAAAAAATGACGACGCCGACAACGATGACACAGAGTCACAGTCACGATGGCGAGGCTTTAATGTTCATCCACATGTGTTTTTGTTAGCGAGACGCACTTCACTTAACCTGAATACCTCATTCGCTCATTCATCACAATGCACACGCTCCGGGCATTCCGAAGTCCGCCTACGTCGACCATATTCACTTGAAGCAAGGTGCATTTCTCCAAGCACGTGCACGTATTGCGCACACGCTACGCCAGATGCTAGATTTGTCGTTGTCGCCGCCGCACGAATCAATTGATTGCTGTACTAATGCTAGGCGCATTACAAGTCGACACCTCACAATGATGTCTTCTATCACCCCGATCTACCCCGTCCAGTTGACAACGTTCCTCGAAAACGAGGCGGTCCTGCGTTTTATACAAGGCCCACGTGCCTCCCTGAGGTCACGTGAGTTTCTTGGCGAGGTTAGAAACAAAAACAACACCAACACTACCAACAACAACAACAACGATGACGCGCGCACCCAACAGCTGACAGCTATCCAATTGCCCTTCTTAAAAACGCAAGCGTCAGACTCATTGGTCGCTGGTTCATTCAACCCGTCGTCGCTAGCTATCGCTGATGCGGTTGATTGATCGAGCACCCACCTCGGTGTTGTCACCACATCTGACCTGCTATTGTTGCTCGGGTATCGAATGCTCGCCCCCGGTCGTGAAGTATCTTGCTCGCGCAGAAATCGCAGCGACGGAAACCATTCCGATCGTAGGCGGGTTCAAAACCAACGAGTCACCCACCACACAATGTTTCATGCTTGTCGAGCGTCGCGCACGTAATGAAAACGAGCACGTTTATATGTGTGACTATGAGTGATACAGATGATGGATGGTGAAGCTGGCCGTAGTGATGGTGATGGTGGTGGTTGTGAAGAGATGACGACAAAGTTGAGGATGGTGGTCGTTCTGGAAAAGAAGATAACAAGGAAGATCGAGCCTTTCCTCGCGCTCTTTACCTCATCTGTGGGATCTAACGGTGGGAAACGATTTAACGCGCTTCACGGTTCGGTCGTTGCGAACCTCAAAAGTGCTAAGAGGACGATGGTTCGCCGACGGACCACGATACACAATCGCTACCAGAGGGCACAGTACAGACACCAGTGCCACTGATGTGATTCACCTCTGATGTGATCAATGGAACCGGCAGGATTGAACAGCATGATTGTCGTCGTACTTCTTCATCCATCATCTAGTTATCAATCTCTCTCTATCGAATCTCTATCCATCAGTATACCGTCACGGTCGCTGTACTTCGTTGTGATGACGATCGTGTTGTGCTCGTTGTCGTCGGCGATTTGACTCGCGCACGAGAGACTCGAGAGATAGCCGAGATCAATCAGGCGACAGCGTTTTGCATAACAGGCGACCTGACTCGACCTGTCTTGCTTGACTCAGTGAGAGTCAACGGGAGCTTGTCGTCAGAAGTAGTAGTAGTAGTAGTCAAGCTCGTCGATAACTCTCGTCAAATTAGCTTCCTGATTCTCGATTGACCAATGAACCACCACGTTAGTTAATCACACTAGTCACACGAGCGAGCGAGCGAGCCAGTAGGCGGGTAGCAGGCATCAATCTGCCGGCTCGACGTGCACCACCTGCATCTACTGCATCTGGTGATCTGGCCGACCCATCGTGGTGGCGAACGCATGCACGGTCTGCCCGCGCCCATGTGCTAAAGTCGCCGCCGCCGCTGCGGTTGCCGCTGCTGCTGCTGCTGCCGCTGCGGCCGCAGTTCGTATGCCGCCTCGCGTGTGACGCGCCCTCGCCGAGTGGGTGAGTCGCACGGCCCTCGCCAACTGACAAACCGACCGACACGCTGTGGCGGGGCCAATGCCCTCTCCACCGAAGCCGCTACCCATCACTGCCCGATTGTGACGCAACAACAACACGGAGCACAGATCCTTGACCACAAGAATAAGATCGTCGGGAGATTTGCCCGCCGTCAGCCAGACAAACAGACCACGAGCGAGTCTAGCTAGATCGTTATACTAATACATATATATGTATATATACATAAATGTATATATATACATATATATATTATATATATATATATATATATATATATATATATATATATATATATATATATATATTTACATTTATATATATAGAAATTTATTTACAACATTATTAATTAATTATTATTCATTTACATACGTTTGCACACTCGGCAGTACTCGCCTTAATAAAAATGGTGGTAAAAAGGTGTCACGTGAGGTTAATAATTAGCTGTCCGTGTCCTTGCTTGATGGTAGCCCCCGCTCTTATGGACCCGGTGCGAGCGGTATATCCTCAAGGTTCCTTGCAACCTTAAAACGGTAAGATCCATAAGATTCCTCTTCGTGACGCCGAGCCCCAAGAGCGTACTCGCAGATTCAGAGTCCCATACACCACTCATAGAGATAGTGATGTGTCCGAATCTGCGAGGTTTTGGCGGATCGGGGAGCGCCTCTCTTAGGAACTCGATGTCATATTTAGTGATCTTGTCATTCTTGTCATTATATATATATATATATATATATATATATGACGTTTAATATTTATTAGTTTCGTTCGACGTCCGTGCCACAGGGCTTAAGGGCCATTGCGAGCGCCGATACATGTTTTGTACTGAATATATGTTAAATAAATATGTATGTTGTATTAAAAAATATATATAATTTTTGTTAGGTATATTGTAAAAGATGTATTAATATACACATGCCAGGCCCGTAGTCTATTATATAGATCCAAAAGTTTCCATTCCGAGGATAATCTCCTTTCCGATGTCATCATAATATACAATCATACGCTATTGGGACCCCTCCATTGGAGTGAGACACCCTAACAAAGTTACTTCTAGGCATGACGATGCGTGGTACCTGGCGCAAAAGTTACCGCACATCTACTGAAGATACAGGTATCACACGACACATAAAACCCTACTGTTCTGCAGAGAATATGGTAATACCCATGAACCGCAATGTGCATGTGTTTTTGATTGATGTATCAAGGAGCTGGTGCCATGGGAAAGAGATTAATATACGGCGGGGTGGCGCAGGTGGCAAACGTCACAACGAAGGGCAGCTTTATTATCACTGCTGTGCGTAACGCTGCATTGTCGCACTTCTAACTACATGCAGCCTTGTACGAATATGCTCTACTCGCACTTAGAGAAGGTTCGAAGTGCCAGCCACCCCGTGCTTTCAAAGTGCCATTTTATAGAGTGGGACAATTAATCTCAGTCCTTATTAACTGGTGTATTTCTTCCTCCTCCTTTTGTTTCTTATTGCTGCGCACTCTGAACTTTTTAATGCCGGTAATTACTCGAGGCCGGTATAGAACTCCCCGTATATCGGTCGTTCACCTAACGTCCTTCGGTTGGTGCACGAAGCGCTATAATACCGATTCTCACTAGAGCTCGGTATAATACTGCCTTATCTCCTTTCTACTTCTTTATTTTTATGTATGTAAATACGTAACTATAAAATCGGATATTAAAGTGAAACTGACAGGAGAACATTAGCAACCGTTAGATATATATATTTTTTTTAGATTTGCATGCGCTAATTTGACCGGGCAAGCAAACAAGCAATTTGTAAGCTGAAACGTGGTCACGGCCCTCCAAGCATTGAATCGCTGGCTCCGACATTTTCTCGCACCCTCGCATGTGCCACGCATGTCCCACCAATTTTAACATGTGACTGTTAGCGATCTCTATTATACGTGTGACTAGCTCTAAGTTCTTTCTTGTCTGAAGTTAAATGGCGCCTACAACAACAAAATCTGGTCTTAGTTGTGACAGGGGTTAATACAGAGTGGAGTTGAAAGCCGTTTTCCACGTTAGCCGCACTTCCATTGCCTCAATTGTCGCTCATATACTTTATCATATCAAAAAGGCCAAACAAGTCACATATTGTTGGAGCTACGGCGCCAGAAGCCGATTTAGCCATCTTTAGTAGGGCTCATGGCTTACATGGGAATGAACGTGTAGAAACATTGCTTTAAAATTAATGCATTGTTTTTACAATTATGTCAAAGATTAGGTCAAAGCTGGCACAAGTACGCACATATCGGTAGAATACGGGTATACTGGGTATCACAACGTTATGATTATTTGAAATTAAGCCGAAAGATTATACACTAATTTCTCAAGTGCATTGCGTTGAGATGCAATGTTTCGGTGTTCGTTATCTACAGGAACAAGTAGACTGTCATATGCTGAAATAGTTTATAAGCAGCGGGTATGTGCCGAAGTTTTTGAATGTTAGAAAGAGCAACGTTTAACGTTGCAGGACAGCAGGATCCTTAAGGTGCCAATGTTTACGTTATAAACCACTCTTTCGTGTGACGCATACTCCGAAAAACCCGCTGCCAACGGGAGTTTAATCGTCTTGTCTGCCTACCGTTTTAGTGAGCTGACACTGCCATTGTAGACTCGCTTACTAAAGTTCCTGTAAGCGAATGGTGTAATGACACACACTTTTATCTTCATATATATATATATATATATATATATATATATCGAAGCGTCGTCTTAGCTCCTCGGCGAACAGGAGGGTGTCCGTGAGGAGATAGACAAGTCGGTTGCGGGCTGAACGATGGAGGCCCATGACTCGCTTGAGGTACGCTGCCTTCAGATTATTTAGATGCTCAAGGCTGGCTGGAGTGAGATCGTTCCAGATTATTTCGATACCGTAGGCGGCCATTGGAGCAATCTTTAGATCAAACAGTTTCAGTGCCGTTGGGATGGACAACAGCTGCGGCTTTCTAATTGTGGTCATTGCTACCAGCGCCTTTCTGCATCTTTCTTTGGTATGCTGCAGGAAACATCGGCCGTTTGACGTTAGAAGCAGTCCCAAGTAGGGAAACTTACTAACGTGAGGAAACTCAAAACCGGCCAAGCGAGGTCCATCGTCAGCAGCTAAGCGCCCGTCTCTTCTAAACTTCATGGCCACTGTCTTCGTAAGATTTTTAGTTAGTCTAAGCTCAGACGTGGCCGCGTGAAGTCTGGCCAGGGTCTGTTGAACCTTAAAAAGCGACTCTTCCCATAGATGACGAGATCATCTGCGTATTAGTATTTATAGAATTACTAGTTAATAATCCTAAACATGGATTTAGTGACGGGTAACCTACGCAACGACTGACGATTGCCCATATTGGTCAACTCTTCAGTAAGAACTTCGCGCGTATCGACTGTGATTGATATCGTTCAGTCCAATAATTATCTAGTAGCAAGCAAACGAAATAATTCTAGTGGAAGTCAATGGACAAGCTGCTTAAATCGATAACGGTTCCATTCAGAAGTTTTTCCTTTTGCCTTTGCAATCTGTTATGTATGTTTACCTTAAGTAACTCTTAGATTTATCATTAGATGTTCTTTAAATTAGAATAAGATAGTTTAAAATGCTGCATCTTTATGACATGCATGATGATAAGTCCGTTCTGACTTCACACAAGGCTGTATCCTTAAAGGATTATGTCAAAACACCTCTACTGCATCAGCCTTGGTTAGTCCAATAACGAAAATATGTGCATTTTGTCAAACAAACATTCAGAAGTGTGGCTTTTTCGCAGAAAGTCAAGGCAACGGTTCAAACCAGCCGAACTTTTGGACACCCCACTCGAAAGTGCCAGATCTAGAGGATTATGTGGACAGTATAGTATAATAATTAGTCTACTGGTTAGGAAAACACGCAGTGTTGCGCCCTTATCCTTTGCTTCAAGTGGCATTGGAAAAAAATGCATGCACGTACCGAGCAAACATGCTCACTTATCTGACTGCTCTGGTACTTAGGTAAAGGAAGCAGTATGTGCACACCGCACACCTTTGAGGGGTGCATTACGTGGAATATCGAGAGATCACTCTCTGCACGCAGCCTCAAGCGCGGTCCCTTCGTAATGCGAGTTGCTAGCTGTTACAGGTGCTCCTCGATGATTCGCACATCTAGACTCTGATTCAAAACTTCGCGGATTCAGTTCAAGCCACAAAGTGCACTGCGGCCGCGCTAGTCTATAGAGAGAAGCGTGAGGTGAAGTAATATGGGGGAAAGGTAAAGGGTGAAGTATTTTGGCAAAGACGTATGGGGTGACCTTGTATAGTGGAGAGGTATGAGGTAAAGTATTTGTGAGGGAGAATTTGGGGTGAAATAGGGTGTGAAATAATATGAGAGAGGCGTAAGAGATGAAGTAATAAATTGAGACGATTCCTAACTCCGATAAGGCCTCTACGGGTATGGGTGCTTGTGGGTATTAGACGTGGTGGAACGAGTAGAGTTTTACACTACTGCATAACGCCGGTCTTCTATATATACGTCTGTAAATTATTGTAAAAAAAGTTAATATGATTTGCTTATTCAAGGCTGTAAAGGCAGGCGAATTATATCGATGGCCTGCATTCGGTATATATAGGCCTAACCCGGTATCATTTAGATCAATTGTCATTGTTTCTACGTTAAGTGCCGAAGTAATAACAATCGGCCACGACCCAATAAAAAGCTAAACAAAGGCACATCACAGCATACATCCTAAAGGTGTCTTTGTCTACTTGTCGATCATCTCGTAGCGTAGTGCTGACATGTATGTATGAAGACAAAACGAAGATACTATTACTAGTCTACCTATGGAAAGCTTTTTTTAATCTTTTGCCCGAGTCTACAAACCAGAGGAGCAGTACAGTCTTAACGGCGTTGCGGTTTGCCTGGGTGAAACTCCCTTCGTATGAAGATTATCACTGTCCAATATTTTCGCTTCCCCACAAGATACCTATTTTATGCACATTACTTAATTTGAGCCGAAGCGCTGTTACTAGAAACATTACTTCTCTACAACGTACTACAAGCTCGCCAATTGCTCAGCGGCCGCCATGCGGGGAAGATGAATTGCCGAATCCGACCACACGGAACCATTTGGGGTCTATTGCGCCACTCGCCCACCAGCTCGAGGCTCCTAAGTGAGACAGGATAACGTTCCGGTCGAAGGCACCCAACGACGAGTGAGTCCGACTGAATAATGAGGAATAAGTAACTTTCTCTACATTCCACCCCACCCCCCTCGACGACATCTCTCGCTTCAAATCACTTCCCGGCCAGGTTGGGTTCGAAAAAGGTCCAGTGGCGACGCTCAGAAGTGCATTCGCCCTTAACGAGGCAGACTGTAGCAACTGAGTCGCCGCCGGGCAGGCAATGGCCCCGCAGCAGGGGGCCATCTCAGTTGCCCGTTTCTAAGACGGGCGGACAGGGAGAGCGAAGATTCCTTTGTCTGCGAAAGTGAATGCCGCGCGTTGGAGCAACCAGCCCTCCTCCGGAACATGTGCGCCCTACCCTACGGCCCGGTCGACTGAACGCCTTAAGGAGATAATGGGTTTCAAATTCGGGCTTCACCTTGAGTCACTGGCGCCACGCCGTGGGAGCCGAGGGCTGGCATTCTTCTCATTCCGCATTACATGCATGACCTAGTGCGCCAAAGTGGTTTCGTGTTTTCGTGGCGGATGGCCAGGGCACTTCAGAACTTGAAACGCTTACAGCGAAAATGTAGGCACACGGGTAAACTGACTGTTTGTTGTATAAATCTAGATAGCGGCTTGTAAACTGTAAACATTTCGCAGCTTCTGTTTGCGCAGTTATGCCAGTAATGATTCAGTCAGACGTTTATTTTTGCGGCCTAACGTCTCTCGAAGGCACATCCAGTCGTGTCAGTGTTAAAAACGATACCACCCTTTATACGACCCGAATAAATGTTTGGCAGGGGCTCTTGGTACTATTGTCACCTTAAAAGGCATGTTATTGTATACGGTTTACGTCGAAACAGTCCAGCTAGATAAAAATGATCTAACATTTACCTAATTAGAAAACTTTCAACACAATTCGAGCTTAAGTGGCCTGATTGATCCAGACAGCCTGTTATAAGACAATGCAAACTCGCCGCGTTCATGGAACGGAGGTGAAACATTCATAAAGCAAAGTGCCGTTTTTGCGATTCAGCGTAGAGTTCCGCGACGACAGAAACCGCAAACGTTCGTTGTCAAAAATATCGTTTTCTCTTAAGCCGAAAACGAAACTCCTCTAATAATGTCTAGCCTCCATGTCACACAAACACTGGGGTCGCAGAAAGAACACGTGGGGAGTAATTCATGTCACATATGTCGGACACGGATAGGTCAAGCCATCGACTCAGGTCGGGGGACGGGGACACGACTGGTTTTTAGTGGGTTGGAGCTCCACACTGCCGGCCCACTCCTGCAGAGAGCTTCCCTGCAGTGGGGGTTGTGTGTGCAACCGCATTTTCCAGTGTCCATCGACTAATGATGTCACATTGAGAATCGCAGTGTGTATAGACATCTGCTCGGTCCGTCATGTTAAACCAGTAATGATTTAGCTTTGAAGTCTGACAATACAGCTGTGTAGTGTTTTGGTTCGAGAAAAGTTAGTGTATTGTAGTTTCGTTAACCCTTTGTCAACCGGCCAAGATGGCTTAGTGGCAAAGCCTTTGCCTTGCATTCGGGAGGCCTGGGTTGGAGACCCAGACCGGCAATGAAAAAAACCGTACACGGACGTAAGCCTTACGAAAAAAACGTTAAAAAAGCCTCTTTCCAGTCGAGAGCCCATGTAAAGCATTCCCATGTCTAGCCATTATTGGTGTTGATTGTTGTTGATGAGCACTTGATGAAGTTCCAACAGTACATATGTATACTTATGATACCGGTTCCTGCTTGTACGGGAGAGCCTTGCGTTGTACAGGGAGGAGGAGCCTTCGCTTTTTGGTGGTTGATACAGTATGCGGGAGAGTGAAAGTATTGCGAATCGGTCGCATGTCTTTCCACAGGGAAATACCATCGCGCGCAAGGTGGCCGCCTGTCAACAGAGACCATAAAACATGTATGATGCCCGTAAACCTGCTTTACAACGACGTCTTCTTAAACTGCTTCCACGCTCAATTACCAACAAGCAAAACGTCGTGTGCACTTCAAATAGACGACAAAGGGAAGGTGCCCTCGCAGTACCTAGTTGGTAAGTTGCTTACGGTCTACTGTTGCCGAAGTATTTGGCTTTAGAGAGACTTTTAATTTTTCGTTTATTCATTATTACATCACCTTATGGTATTCTTACAATTACATTACGTTACACATGTTATTTGGGTCTCGAAAAAGGCATTCGTTTTCGTTAATCTTGAATATATGTAGACTATGTTGTGAGTTCATATCTAAAAAGTACCACCGACATCACTCCAGAATAGCTGGCAAAGAAACAAGTACAGGTATATTACCTGATGGCATAGTTTATGGCACAATTTTTTACGGTGGAACCTATGGACAGAGGAGCAGTGAGAACTGGCACTGCTCGAATCGAAACTCGGTTCTATCTGTGAATTGACCAACATTGCCGGGGTTCTGTAACACGCTTCGAGCACTTCCCTCATCTTATGCTTAAAACGGAAGTACTGCCTCGACGGATCTCTTTAATTGAAACCGTAGGCGGAAGTTGATAGCGGTTTACCAGATTCTTAATGAACAGAGTCGTCCTCGGTAGACTATGTTGTGTGCGATTCTAGCCCAATTCTAGAGGCCCAAAATGATCGTAATGAACGCTGCCTTCACCGTGTCGAGAGCGCTAAGCTACTGATCGGATGCCAGCGAGGTGGCCTTCCGGTTGAACAACATTAAGGTTGTCTCCTCTGAGAGTTTCTGTGGCGCCGGGATTGGCATGGCAAAGTCATTCAGTCCGCTCCAATTTTCAATCTTACCCACTGATATGCCGGGCCTCATCAATGACCATAAACAGCTGTGTTTGCATAAATATCTACATCGATGTTCTCGTGGTATATATAGATCTATGGGTGTCGAATACGCGCTTGGCAGTGGTGCACTTATTTTATCTTAAACGTTCGACAAGGTTTGTTGTTGTTAACAACGAATACAGAAGTTTGTTGACAAACTTGTATATTCGTTGTTATTTAGGCTCATGTATACTGTCGAATTCAAACAGCTAATTTTAAGATCCGGGTTGCCAATGCATTGCTCTAAGAATATTTAACTCTTGCAAGTATGCAACCTTAATTTGTCTGGACCAACAACGACCATTATCTGACACAAGCGTGTTTGTCTCTCGATTTAATAAATCAGCGGCCCAAATTTGGCATGCATACATTTTATTTCATATATATGCAACCGATTTCTAAAAAACGCTATGACTAGGTCGCTAAGAGCTTGAGATTCATACGTTCGACATAGTTGAGGTCTTTATCTTTACCAATATTTGTTACTCTGTTGTGTGTATATATATTTATATATATAGGTACAGAGTGTATCATGTAGGTATTTTAAGGTTTGGTAGCACTCGGCAAGAAAATAATTTTTCCCAATAGGAGAACGGGGCGGAGTGAGGATGTGTTGTTGTTTAGGAGTGAGGATGAAATGTATATAAGTAATTATTCAGACTTTTTCTCCTACATAATTGTGCAAAATCTACGTTTGCGGGAGAACCAGTGTGCACGCATGAACAGGGAACCGATCATACCGGCGTGTTCGGCTGAAAATTCCGCATAATGACACTTCGCTAGCTTGCGTAGCAGCGTATATATATATATATATATATATATATGTATAATTTTTTTTAATGGGATTGTCTTTTCCGGACGGCAAATTTATTTAAGTTCAATAATCCTTCATTGAGAAATGTCTTGAAATTTCTTTTATTATATAAATTCAAACAGTTATAACTATTCAGGTAATTTTGCAGAAAAGGCTATCGCCCGTATCTATATATATATATATATATATATATATATATATATGCATATGCGTACGTGCAAATGACCCTCCACCAGATGAAAGCGCTACCATGCTTGCAAGGCGACTTTTCCGCTAGACGAAGGTCGTCCTGCGTTTGGCCGAGGTGCTCGTATTCACGCACACACGCATGCCGACCGTTCAATGAGTTCAATGAGGAGGTCAGTAAGCAACAGCAGCAGCGGTGGCGGCGTCATCACAAATCACCATCATCATCATCGTCGTCACCATCATCATAACCACTACCATCATCATCATTATAATCGTCGTCGTCATCATCATCATCATTATTATTATCACTATCATCATCAGCAGCTGCTGCTGTATAAATCGCAACGGCTATCCCCATGAGGGCGACTTGGACTGGCTTGCGTCATCGCCGTCGTCGTCGTCGTCGTCGGTATTGACGACAACGACGAAGTCCTTGACCTTCTCCTGTCCCGCCGCGAAACCCTTTCGCTACTGCCGCCGCTGTCCAAGAGCAATGGGTGATCAATGGGGCGGACGGAGGGACGCTTGAGTGAGCGAGTGCGCTAGCGCTCTCGTTGAGCCGCGGCGGCGGCAACGGCGACGACACCGTGTGTCGACGTGCGTCTGATCTTCTGATGTCTAGTCGCCTTCCCGCGCTTGGCCCTCTTTCTCCCCTCTCTATCCCCCCTCTCTCTCTCGCGCTCTCTCTCTCTTGGCCCTCAACTATGTATATATATATGCATGCATCACGAGCGTACGTGCGTAAATGAATACACGATATCGCCGTAATGAGTTAGTTAGGCATGAGTAGTAGTAGTAACAAAGACTGGTCGTCGTTGTCGTTGTTAGTGTTATTGTTGTTGTCGTCGTCATTGGTATTCTAGTTCGTCAAGTAGTGGTAGTAGTAGTAATAAGAGTAATCATAGGGTAGCGTAGATAGGGGTAAGAGGGCCGCCGGCAGTCAGCGGAATTCCGCCCAATCGAATGTGACTGTTGGCACGTAGACCGCTGCCATAACAGTGGCAGTGACCGCTTCGTCGGTCGTCGCCTGGTTGTGGTTATTGTTGTTGTTGCTGCTGCTGTTGTTGTTGTTGTTGTTGCTGTTGTTGCTGTTATTGCTGTTGTTGTTGTTGTGGTCGTCTCCCCAACCCCCCCCCCCCCCCGGCCGTCTTGGCAGCCACCCTGTCTCGTTTTTCGCTCTCATTTTGCCATTATAGTTTGAGACAAATGGCGAGAACGCTGAAACGATTCGAATTATTACTGCTACTAATACTACTACTACTACTGCTACTTTTATTGATATATGTAGTTATATTAGTAGCAGTAACTATTTTGCTACTAATACTACTGCTACTACTGCTACTTTTGTACGTCAAACAAATGACTACCACTAATTGTATTGCGTATGACACCTAAAGGATTTGTGGTCGTTGTACAAATTCTATATATGTATTGATCAGCCTGGATGGAAATCAAAGATGGAGATTCAAAGAGCAGGGTGAATGGGCTAGATAATGTTTAGATTCGGGGATAGATTATGACGGCCGACAATCACGAACGACACCACCGTGGAACAACCAAGCATCCATCACTGGAAGAGTGCATTACTTGACAGTACATACTGACCTTGTTGCTGTTGCTGGTACCCCCTGTTACTAATAATAACAGTAAAACAGTTTTACTACTACTGCTGCTGCTAGTAACAATAATCATATAAATGAGCGATGCTCGTGTCGAGTGGCAGGTCAGGTAGGTGGTATACTCGATCGGTTGACTGAACGACGGACACGTTTGATGCAAGTGGTTGGCCATATGGCTACCATATTGCAGGGTCACGTTAGTGATATGCATATATTGTTTTTTATAGGACAAGTGACAGATAAAACATGTCTGTATATATATATATATATATATACACAAACGAAAGCAGCAGCGATGAAGACGTCTATATTGAATCTATGCCTGTTGTCAGCGACAAATGAGGTGCTGGCGAAGGCAGTGCATAGAAGGACATTAAGGGCGTACGAGAGAGTAGACCCGGCAAATTGGTAAAAAAAACTTGGTGGCATAGACACCGCAATCGACATCATAGAGGCCACCGAGAAGGATTTGTCTGGGTAAAGTCGATGGAATTGTGGTTCTATAAAGCCCCAATAGGAGCCAAAAAGCGTTCGATAAATAACTCGTGACACTGGGCGTTAGTCTTGGGAAATAGAACATTCAAAGCCAGTTTATCACAGGGCATCTTAACGTGGCATGAGCGTTTTGGGAAAGTGGGTTCAATATCAAAGGAAACTATTTCTTATGAAAAAGCTGGCCGAAGGAACGGGATGCGCTGTACAATCGCGATGTCTAAACCTGGAACGAGGGCACCTTCAGTTATACTGTAAAACCTGAAGAGTTCATCGTGGCGCACATTTTTTCTGACATTGTAAGACCGGGCAAGCAATGCGTGGAATAAGTTGGAAAGTAAAGTCTTACTACCCAAAACATTTTTTGATAAAAAGCGAAGCTCTCCTAT
Source organism: Dermanyssus gallinae (assembly GCA_003439945.1). Taxonomy (NCBI): domain Eukaryota; kingdom Metazoa; phylum Arthropoda; class Arachnida; order Mesostigmata; family Dermanyssidae; genus Dermanyssus; species Dermanyssus gallinae. The sequence continues at coordinate 35,375 of QVRM01004312.1, read as the reverse complement.
ATATTTGATTTAGCAGCCATGATATGTAGATCTCGAGGCATGCGCCCAATTGTGGTGCTCCGCTGGAAACCAAACCGCACAGCCCGCATTATCCATGTTACAGTCTTGAATTGAAAAACATTTATTTATATAGGCTGTTTTTAAATTCTAGACTACTGTCCGTCTCCTTTACGGGCATAGAATTCATCCTGAGGCATATCTTCAAGGCACAGAGGGCCAAACATGTTGATATGATATGTAGGGTTTCCCCAACAGTGCTAGTGGTAACATGGCCGCTGACTCTTAGCGGTACGGTTTGTCATCTATTCTCAATTATCGCGTTGCTAAAAGAAAATTCTATCAACAACAGAGATTGAACCGGCAACACTCCGGTACATAACAACCATGACTAGCGCGCTAGTCCCTTAGACCACGCCGTCACCCATTTAACGGTCAAAATGCCTAAGGTGACAAACTATTCGGGCAGACTTTTGCCAACGGCCAGGCGAATTTTAGAGAGGAAGTGTCATTCGCTAACCTCAGTGCCTGAATTGATTTTTTTTCTACGAATCACAAAGTGTAGGGTTTGGCGTCACTGAGCACTAAGAGAGACAACAGAAAAATGTTGATCGACACGTGAAGAATACTGGCCACAAGTCTAACCCTATCCTTGCAATTGCATGATCGGTATCTTGGCGCAAACAAGTCGAGAAGAAAATATCTTCCTCCAGCGGAACCAGGCGCACACAAGGAAGAAGACGCAACGATGTTAAGGTAATGCTATAAAGATAGCAGACTGAGTGGGTTTGAGCGTAACAAGGAACACCACGGTTATGAGCGAGGTCAGTAACCGTACTTCGTGGCGCAGATGCAAACACGCGGAAACCACAAGCTAACTATTTGACCGAGGCTCTCTCTCTCACTGGTCACTGCAGCTGTATAACCTATTTTGTGACATTCATTGGAAAGACCCAAACGAATACGGACGTTGTGTATTGCACCTGTGATGCCAGCAAGATGGATCACACGCATCTCACGTGCAGGACCCTCCAGCACCGAGGACCTCTTCAAAAAAAAAAAGGACCTCTCCAGAAAAGGACGACTCTGATGCCGAACTGAGCACAAATGTACTTGTACAGAGGACGAAAGGCATGGTGCGCCGCCAGCAGACTGCATGATGAAAGCTAGGCCACCGGCCCCCTGTGTACAGTCAGACCGCATATGAAATACGAAAGACAATCATTTCAAAAATTGTAAACACATATATAAGATCTTGGATAAATGAAATAAAATAAGTAACACATTGAAAAGCAATACACATGTTTTGCTGACATAGCCTTTTTGACTCTGCACGCCTAGTTGGGCTACACCCCTAAATACTTATATATATATATATATATATATATATATATATATATATATATATATATATATATATATATATGCATACTTAATATCTTGCACCGATATGACACGGTGTAGGTAACAGGGTCCTTTGCAATAAGTACAAGTACATTCCTTAAGGGTTTGGTCGCAACGGACAAGACAGGTCAAAAACCGACAAGAAGGAATACTTGCGAACAAGCGTATGTCGTCTAAGTGGTTGAGATATAGAAATCTCTCAGGACATTTGGCGTAGGCATGTCATGTTCTGATTAAAGCCAGTCGCGGCAGGACTCGCAGGAACACAAAGAAAAGGAATATATATGTATATATATATATATATATAAATAAACATATATATATATATACGGAGCGTTTTTTTTGTTAGAAAGTGAAATAGTTATTTTATTATCCTAAATGCCGACTGACACTCCTTAGAGCATTATTTCCGTGGGCGCATGGACGGTTTTCTGTGCTCATAATTGCAACTCACGAAACTCGCGACTCAAATGTGACGTGGCACATACTTTGTACTTCTTAAAGGATATATAACGACATACAAAAGTAAATCAAAGCATCTAGAGAAACTTCACGGCAGCCTTTGTCATTCGTCCGATATATATATATATATATATATATATATATATATATATATATATATATATAATGTACCTGTTTTTAGCGACATAATGCCGTAAAATGTTCTGCCGGATTATAAGCTAATGAATGCCGCTTCTATTTCGATCCATTGCTGCTTGGCGTTGACTGGGCTAGCCTTGTCCTGGACTGCCCGAGTGTGAATGACATGTACACCAAATTTGAATATATTGGAATGATCTTCGTCTTTCTTTAGATAATAAAGAGAGCAGGGTACAAGGACGCCTGCGAAACCGCGTCATTGCTGTGACTCAATATCTGACTATACGCCAGGCATTCTTATAATACATTTAAGTTCAAGGATTATTTGGTTCCTACGATTATTCATTCGCACATCAAAAAAGTATTCAATAAGGCACACAAGTCTAGTTGATTTATATATCTTTATATCATTACTAATATACGCCCTTGGATTCTCAATGGTATTTATGTTGTGGCAGTAAGTGAAACGTAGCTCATTTGATCTAAATGAACCTTACACTTAATAAGCGGCCTCAGTTCAGTCCGTAAACGAAATCCAGGGAGCGGAGGAACCATTGGAAATGAGAGAGGGTTTGATCAGATTTTGAAGATCATGTGATTACTTTTTACTCGTGTAGAGTAACCTAGTTGTGTCATTTTACAGAATATCTTGAATTCGAGAAGGGAATTTGAATGTCCATATTTTCACAAATTACCCGCCCAGGAATATTCAACTTCGGGGTTGAACTGCATCGTTCAAATTTGTATATTAAATTGGTCGGGCTTTGATACTAGATTTTTTTTGTTGCATAATACATTATGTATAGCTGCGCAATCATATATCGGGCTTTAAAAGTATTTAGGCAGCAGTGCTGGATGCGTGTTGAAGAAGAGCGGTATGTAACTGCCGTCAAGATGGCTTTCTATCAAAATTGTTTCGGTGCTCTTGAATGAAAATGACACTAGACGTTGTGGAAATTAAATATCTAAGATACTCGTGGCACGATACAGTTTAAATGTATCCATCGTCAACGCGTTATCGTTACTGGATTTAGATAGGCTTTCTCCAGCAGAGGCAGTAATAACTACGTTCAACAAGAACAACCAGCAAGACCAGGGCTTCAACTTGCCGTTGTCGGCCGCTTAATCATAGTTGCCACGACAATGTCCCGTTTCCAGCGGTGCGCTAGGCTGTCTAGTGTTATTTGTAAGAACATAGCATACATAACTCTACAGCATGGGAATTCCGGCGAGACTAGTGAAGCTTGCTGCAGGAGTGCACTGCTGGTCCCATGACAGAGGTCATTAGTTTCTCAATTAAAAAGGCGGTTTGAACGCCTAAAATCTCCTAGTCGCTCCGTTACACAAACAGAAAAGTGACATAGCTTTCGTAACTAATTATGGATCATTTATTTGCCTTAAGATGCTGGCTTATCTGGGCTGTGAGACCTCCACAACTAGCATGAATCATTTAAAATTCTACCTAGCGGGAAGATTCTAGACTATACGGGCTGGCAAATTAGTTCAGACTGGCAGCGTGTGGACATAGTGTTTATTTTGCAATAGCATTGCATTTCAGGATGATACATAACTACAATACAATACATTTATTATATACAATTTGAACACTTCAGCGACCGTCCCACCGGGCGAAAAAGGACCGTCGATGTGTCTGGCAGCTCGCTGCATGGTATTTAGCGCATTTCTGCGAGCAGAACGACATTGATCGCTAACTTGGTGAAATCGTTGAGTCGAACATATCGAGTTGTTATAGCCATGCACAATGTACCTTGTGTACACGTGCTGGCTAGTGCATGCCATTCCATCCCAAAGCTCCCTGGCGAGGTACACATCCAACTGCGCTACCTCTGCCGAGGCCTCGGTCACAGCGTGTGGACATTAGGCACATACAAATATCTACTGAAGATTAGACGAGACCAATGGTAAAACTACTCTAGCTCGTAATAACAATACGACGATCAGTTTATGTGGCATCGATAATTCCGTCATCCAACATCATCAACAAGATTACAACGACCTTTAATGACTTTGACCCCGTAGTAAATACCAGTAACACAGACATCGTGCTGTTTTGCAAGGAGGCTGTTGAGCCTGGCTAACTTGTTTCAGCTTGGAGCAAATATGTCTAATTCGGCATACGAATCTCAATTAGGACTCGCATTTGAACTAGATTAAACCCTAGCGCTATGTCGTCGTCGTCGTCGTCGCGGAATTGAGACAAATTAAACAATCGGGTAAAGACTGGGAGTGTAAGGCACGGCACCTTCACGAATAGAGGGCCGAAGCCGACCTGGTCGCAGTGATGCGCAACGCGACATCGGTCGCAACGGTCAGGGTCTTTTGTCCTCGGCGAAACTCGTTCACATGGTGTCATCGTTAAAGAAGTGACAAGAAGATCATAGATGCACCTGTACACGTTTGAATTCGGCCCGGTCGCTTCTCTCGCCACTTTTACCCTGGCCTCGCTGTATCTGTAATTCAGTTGACATATTTTTTCATATCGGCCTCACTATTACGCTTAATTAAGGGCGACTTACAAGCAAACGCTGTATAACGCGGTCTCTCCGGTATATCTCTCTCGAGAACACTTTTCAAGTCCGCAATTTTGTTTGTCCCTGTGCTAAATTGGTTTGCTCTCGTTGTGCCTTGTGTGGGCCATCTATCACTGTTGTTTTATGCCCTGTGGATTCCCTCACTGTTTTTCTTCTCATGTGGGTTAGGTCAAAGTTGATGCTACATAGTGTGATGCTTCCGCGTAGCACATTGTATCGCACGTGACGCTGGTTGTTCGTTGTTCTTACTTTGATCCTGCTACTGCGAGCTCTTGTGTTGGTTCTGTTGACGTCCGATGATGTGCTGTTAAGTTCTGGTCGTTGGTGTGTTGTTGACCTTTTTGGCTAAGTCATCAATGTGCCTTCGTAATGTTTGGGTTTCGTTTTGGGCAGCCGCAGCTGAACTTTGTGCCTTGACTTATGCTATCGATACATTGGACCAAAAACACGCGAAAAATCGTCAATCTTGACCGGAGTTTCTGCTGCATCCATTACAAAATGCTCTGGAGCCCCGTTACGGAAACTTTTCTTCTCATGTTGAGCAGGGTGTACAAGGGGTTTCTTTAACGTCTCCGCACAGAAGTAGCAATATGCTATATATATATATACGAAAATACATTTCCCCTTACGCAGTTTACTTCGTTGACCACACGTGCACTATTTGGATTCTGTTTTGTCTCTTTGTTTAAGCGCACAAGAAACGTGACCACTCTTTTGCCATTGCGACAGCTTACTAATACATAAATCAATAATTCCGGTTATAAACAGACCAGAGGTACGGTGATGCGAAACTAAAATCGTACTCAACGGACTAAAAGGGAGTGTGAATAGTACAAATGTACAGTATAGCGTCGACCCACACGGTGAACGATATAGTATTACAGATTAAATAGTTATAGCAGCACAGCCTCATAAACTGGGAGAAGGTCCGCCAACTCCCAAACAGGACCAAACAATGAAAGGGGATAACCAAAGGAGGAGACGATAGATGAACGGAACGTCGAAATGGAAAATACAGGGCTGAGATTGGGAGTGGAGACATCTCTCATGCGATGACTGACGAGCAATCAGAAGTTTGAAGGGGGCCACCTATAGTTTACCGGAAGGGGAGAAGACAGACGAAACAACAAAGATTTTAGAGGAGGCTATGGACCAAAAACTCCAGAACCCCGTGCAGGCCTTGAAGTAACGATTAGATTGCTTAGTGAAATTATGCGAAGCACACGCTTTCACGAAAAAAGGGTGCTTAAGGAAGGAATAAAACACTCCCTAAGCTACTAATTATGCTAGTAACGTAAATAGAATGTAGATTAAGAACTGCTTCTCCCACGGCTTCGATGTAATGCCAAAGTAATACCGAGCCTGGGGGGAGGGGAGGAATCCGGGTTTAGTGGGTTTGCGAGTCTCACTCACACTAGTCACGCAGGCTGCTAGTGGCGCATGTGCATCATGCATTCTCAAAACCTCCCAGAACAAAAAAAAAATTTAAGAACTGCGCGGGATGCAAAGTTAGAGGACGAAGGCACCATCGAAGGTTTCGAAGAAGATATCCGGCGCCTAAATTCAACGAAGGCAGAACTACAGATGGGGATAAACAAATTCAATGCAGATGAACTATAGCAGCCTAGAAACGAAGATGATAATAAGACATGGAAATCTAGGACAGTGACACTCGAAAGACAGGCAGAGGTATCAAAAGTTCATCCAGACGAACCCTATTTCCCCGAGAGGTGTCTGCGTCATGGTCTCTAAAGGGTCTGCCTTGGACAAAGTGCTACTGAGGAAGCTCGCGTCACAGTTCCCCTCAGTGTCGGTGTGAATGGACTGCACGCAGGAAAAGCCAAAGTGCTCACAAGCAGTAAAGCAATAAAGCTCATTGGCGATTCAGGCAGAAGATCCCATTGGAGCTGCTGCAACAAGCCGTTATCAGAAGTGCCGTGGAACTTCGAGGTAAAAAGGAGGCATCATTGATGCACGTCACAGAGGAGAGGCAGACAAGACCCCTCTTAAGTGCACTAGAGATCTTCTAATGGAAGGCCGGCGAAAGCAGTGGAAACCTGGCAGGGGCATGGTACTTCCTGGTGGTCGTGCCACTGACGGTGGTAAAACCTTCTGGTCCATAGAACTCTAAAAGTAGGCTCGAAAAGGTGCAGGCCTGAGAAGTGTCTAAAACTTTATACTGCTTTAAATGCCAGAAACCGGGTCACAAAGCCCTACAAAACGAGATTAAGGCTGCGAGAAAGGTCTGCTCTAAATGTGGTAACCCGGATCACACAATTAATGATCGCAACGCGTAGGTGACGACGATTGCGAGATAGGTGGGCACCGCGCAATTAGTATGACCTGTCCTTTCTATAGAAAAAACGTGCAGAAACTTAGGGAGTAGTAGGGGAGGTGCCGAACGAAACAGGAACCCTCCAAAAAAAAGAATCAACGAAAATACCGTAGGAAGATAGCGGGGCAGCAGAAAATACTGTAGGGGGAAAATAAGAAAACTCATAATGGAAATGGCGCGACGGTTGCTCATGACCCTAAAAGCGACTGGACAGTTAAAGGCAAGCGTTGTTAAATCACCTAAGATATTAAAGATCCTGAATGGAAAACTGCAAACGAAACAGCCAAGCTTGGTGCGCAAACAAGTTGTATTTTACCATGGCGGCGTATTGTTTTGCACCTACACAGTCACAGCGGCAAAATTGTTCGCACTATATGTATATACATATTTTTTTACGCGTTTAACGCTTTCAGTAGTATCCTGCTTCTTATAAACGAGAAAACCTTTGACCTGGTAGACCCTTCTGCTTCTAATAGTTCGTGCAAGGTAGGTCCATTTTTTTCTTCTCCAGGTTTACGGCGGCTGCGTCGCGGAGTTAATATGATGTACCGCAGACATCGTAAGATAAATTCGATGAATTCGAAAACTTTATATTTAAACAGTCGTCGCCGCTACCGCTGCTATTCGCGCTGCGAGGACAGCATTCTACCGAAATGTCTGTTTTCTTGTGTGATGACTCCTCTAAGCTTTGGAAATTCATCAATGGACCCTGTAGTATGCGACATGATCCAGTGGCATTACCGTCCGCGTTACTAGTTGGCAAGGATAAAACATAAGATGATCCAGTAAAAATTGCAGACGAGCCAAACCGTCATTTTGCCACGGTCGCTCACCTCGAGAAGAACAGAGGTATGGAAGCCCTGCTTGACGAGATATGGGAAAAAATGACACTGTATTCTTACTCCCTGATGTCTCTGTTCCTGAGGTCCTTGGTACCCTTCTCCGTCTTAAAGTAAGCTGGAGTTGAGGTGTCATAGGAAGAAGGATTGCTGACTGCCATTATAAATCGTTCGTTTGAGTCTGGCAGTTTTCTATCACGGTTGAAAGGTGCGGTGGTATATCCTCTATTTAAGCACAAGGGTGAGCAAAACCGCGCAGCCAATTATAGGCCGATCTCGGCCATTTTATTATATCTCAAAGGTCATCGAGAAACTGGTGCTGGTTAGACTTGATTGATATCTAGAGACGATCAATTTTCTTTTGTCAAACCAGTTCGGCTTTCGCAGGGGTATTTCAACTGACCTCGCGTTGGCCCACTTATGGCAGCGAGTGTCCGACTCGGTTGAGCTACATAAGTTTTGCCTCGCAGTCTTTCTCGACGTGTGGGCGGCTTTCAATTGCTATAGTAATTCGCATTTTAACATTTTTGGATTAGTTGTCAATGCTAACAAAAGCAATTTCTAAGTTTTTCGTTCATCGCCGAGGCTTCTAGAATTACCTGACAACCAGATCTTTAAGACACATAACATTGAGCTCTCGCAGACCGCTACGTGCCTGGGGCTCGTTCTCCAAGAAAACATGAGTTGACATCCCCATCTGGATTACATTGCGCCTAAGTGCTATGCTGTAATAGCTACGCTGTGTAAAAAATGATTGGGGTACCCACAGAGGACTTACTTTTGGTGTACAAGGCCGTGTTCTTACCAGTTCTATGCTACGGAATCCTTCTCTGGGTTGGTGGCTATGATGGAATTCTCCGAAGAGCCAAAGTGTTACAGAATGATTAAAGCAAATTTTTCTAGAAGGCAAAGGGATTTGGCCCGTGATTTGTTCATTCGTTTTAACCTACTCACGTTAAAAAACATTTACTCGTTGTGGATTTCAATTTTAGCGTCCAACATCTCGCGTGGTACTGTGCTTATGGAGATCGCATTTCCACTAGTTCCTACCATGAGTCTAACATCAGTTAGACGTGCAACACCGTTTGCAGTGCCCTGTGTATCCTTGAAATCTAGTCAACACGCATTTGCGTGCCGCTTTCCTGAAACCTGGACCCGCTTTTCAAACGCATAAGATGCCTCACTACGAAACACCTCTTCTCTCGCGAGTTAAAACAGTGGCTGTTAATTTCACAATTGGAATCAGGCGTGTGATTTAGGTATATTTGGTTGGAATTAGAACTGTTGTGCTTCGTATACTTGGGCACAGTCAGACTTGATAGTATATATACACATGCTTTTAGTCATAGTTGTTGTGAATTGTGTCGATGCTGGACTAGTGGACTACTTCATGTGTAAGTTATAGTTGCAAGTTTGTTGTCTCATATAGTGTTCGGCGTTCTAACAAAAAAAACCCTTGTCGATATTGATTATCTGCTTCGTTGTTTGATTTATCCTTTTCAACCATTTTGTTCAAAGCGCTGTGAAATGCAGTTCCGTAAATAAACCACGTTTGAAATTGAGTGTATATATATATATATATATATATATATATATATATATATATATATATATATATATATATATATATATATATATATATATATATATTTATTAAAATGACATTTAAGTGTTACAGCGAGATGTAATTAACTATCAACACTAGGGCTTGTGGGGAGCGCTACCAGTCGAGCTTATCCTCGAGGCAGCCCTTCATTGTGCCCATTATTGCTGCCGCATTGCCGCGTTGAACTGCCAGCGGTAGTCGCGGATCTGAAAGCCCTGGCTGTAATTTCATTAACCTCGCTATGACGGCTTTGGCGTCGTTCGCTTCTACTGCAGGACAACCCGTGAGTCCCCCAGATGTCTACCTGTGTTCCACACGGACACCGGTGTTCCTCGGTTAGCCTTGTCCCCAACCTCAAACCAATGCACAGACGAAAGCTTTCGTGATCTAGTAAAGTGCCTAGGTTTGAGGAGGGGATGGCTTGGAGCCATTTGCTACCTCCTTTCTGGACGACCGCACGTAGTCGTCGCACGTCGGGCTTTGTCTGCCGTGGTTAGTGCGTCAGAGAGCAAGCGCTGGTACTTCATGGAGACGATGAGGTCGTCATAGGACCTCTGCATGTGTTTGCTTTTCTCCGGGAGTAGGCCTGCGAGGTTCTTGAACTTCGTATCCGCAACTTCTTTGGTGTCCTGGAAAGCCTGCAGGGCCATGGGTGGGCTGATGTGCCGAACAGTGCTCTCTGAGGCGTGTAATGATGAAGCGTGGCAGCTCGCTGCTAGGTCTGCTGTAGAACGAATCCCCAGGCCTCCGAATCTAAGGGGGAGAGAGCTCGACTCTATATATATATATATATATATATAGATATATATATATATATATATATATATATAAGATGTGTTCAAAAAGTATCGCGACTTTTGTGTTTTTTCAAAAATTATTTATTTATTCATGAATATCTATTTTGTCCCCTTCAAAGTAATCCCCATGAGATATTATACACTTGTGCCAACGGTTTTTCCAATCTTCGAAGCACTTCAAAAAACCATTTTTTTAATCTTGTTCAGCTCCTCCTTCGATGCCGTCTTTATCTCGTCAAGCGTAGCGTAACGTCGTCCTTTCATAGGCCTCTTCAGTTTAGGGAACAAGAAAAAGTCACAGGGGGCCAGATCTGGGGAATACGGTGGCTGCGGCATCATTAGTGTGTTGTTTTTGGCCAAAAACTCGCGCACAAGCAACGATGTGTGAGCAGGGGTGTTATCGTGGTGCAAAAGCCAATTTTTGTTCTTCCACAAATCCGGGCGTTTCTGGCGGATTGCTTCGCGCAAATTGCGCATAACTTGCAGGTAATATTCCTTATTGACCGTTCTACCCTATGGCAAGAACTCATGATGCACCACGCCCCTGCAATCGAAGAAAACTGTCAGCAAAACTTTCACATTCGACCGAACTTGGCGCGCTTTTTTCGGTCTTGGTTCGTGCGGCAGCTTCCATTGAGATGATTGAGCTTTGGTTTCCACGTCATAACCATAAACCCACGATTCGTCACCAGTTATGACCCTCTGGAGCAAATTTGGGTCGTCGCGGACAGAGTCCAACATCTCATTAGCAATGTTCATGCGATGCTGTTTTTGGTCGCAATTGAGCAATTTTGGTACGAATTTCGCGGCGACCCGTCTCATGCCCAATTCATTGATAAAAATCGAATGGCACGAGCCAATCGATATGTTTAGGTCCTCAGCAACTTCTCTAACGGTGATTCGACGATTGGCCAATACTATTTTCTCCACTTCATTAATTTTTTCGTCTGTTGTTGAAGTGCTCGGGCGTCCGGCACGCTCTTCGTCGTTCACATCTTCTCGGCCTTCTGAGAACATTTTGTACCACCGATAAACGTTGCTTCGGTCCAAGGTAGCTTCTCCGTATGCCACAGTCAACATTCGGAATGCATCCGCGCACTTAATTTCGTTTTTCACACAAAATTTGATACAGGTTCTTTGATCCATTTTTTTGAATAGGTAAAAATCGAAGACGATCCAAAACACGTGCAAGCAAAGCAGCTGTCAACAATTAAGTGAACATTCAAAATGGCCGAGCTTGTCGGCATAAGTGAGAGACATGAGTACCAACATAACGCCACAAAAAATCGAAATTCGAATATACGTAACCCGCGAAAATTCAAAAGTCGCGATACTTTTTGAACACACCTCGTATATATATATATGTACATATATATATATATATATATATATGTACATACATATATATATATATATATATATGTATATATATATATGTACATACATATATATATATATATATATATATATATATGTACATACAGCTTCGAATATTCCGTTCAGAAAATACAGGCAGTTCCCACAGACGACATAAGCGAGACGTAAGCAGTCAAAAGAGGGTATTGCTTCTACTCATTTATTTTGATGTTGGACAAGTAAATCAGACTGGAGAACCCAAGTCATCTACAGGATATAAGTTGGCTTTCACTCACATGCTCTTATACAGATCGTATCGTCCTATCTTTCAAATTATAACGACTGTGCCGAAACACTATAAATATAAATATATAGCTGGAATCCCGGTTGAATACGAATACTGTGTAGCAGCGGCAGCTACTGTTCTGTAGCGTGCTCTATGGCGCTGCGTGGTCGTGGTTCTTTCTCCCATATTCTGTATGGCCTTTATCAGTTAATTATCACCGCACTGTAACAACATTGTAACAACCAAGTGATAGACGCCAATATTCGCCTATGGCGGGAGAGAGGGAGAGAGCGACAGAGCACGTAAGGAGGAACGAGCATTACAGGAGGTTATGTAAACGGGTATAGTTACCGTGCAGCCTACGACACCATTTTGACGTTTCTGCATCTCGTTGTCGTTTCAGAGGCTTTGTTGGTGTCCTCTCCAAGGAGGTCTCGCTGCCTTCGCGGTTGGCGTATTACCATCGAAAGTGTTGGCATCTTTCTCCCTATTTTGCTTATTTTCTACCTGTGCTTTTGCGCGTATATATATATAAATAGATATATATATATATATATATATATATATATATATATATATATATATATATATATATATATATATGTATATCCAGCTTTTTAACTGGCTTTTTCTTGTCGGTTGCTTCCAGTCCGGTCGGCAACGCTGTTACTCGGCGTTGACGTAGAAAGCAACAGGTGTCGCCGAAACTTGTCGTCGCTGTGGAACGCGCTAAGCATCTGGGCGACAATAACAACGACAACAACAACATCAACGCAGCAACAACAGCAACAACGGCGCCAACCGCAACAACGCCGTTTATAGTCGATAACCATCGACTGTCGTTGCCTTTTCCAGTAGTAGCTGTTAGCCTTAGCTGTTCTTCCCATTAAGTGCGGGACCGCGCGATAGCCCGCGATTCTTATACCCGGCCGCTGACTTGCCGTTACAATAGCGGTCACTGACTCCGGCTGCACTCACGGCTTGTAGCATCATGGATGATCGTTATGCATACATACTAACATACATACATATGTATATGCGGTAGCCCTTTTCTAGCATCCACTCGTTCTCTCTCCCTCTTTCTGTGTAGTTATCTATCCAGCTACATATATATATATATATATATATATAAAAGTCAATTCATTATCTTTAGTTATTCGAACATCTATCTAATCTATTTCGGATACATACCCTTATATCTTGATTTCTTATTAAGACATTTCTCTCTCTATTCTTACCTAATAAATATGCGTGTTTATATATATTTATAAATATATATGCACAAAGCTGCCACTAAGCATGCAAGTAAAGAAAGAAACTCTCTAGGCGCTTTTTGAGTGGGATCAATAACAGCGATTTGTGCATGCGAAACGTTTGTATCAAATGGTTAATCACGTAACATCACCCGCGACTACTGTGTGGACGGCTTTTGTCCTCTGCGCTTAACGCTAACTCAATGTCAAGAAAACAGCACACTTCGCGCGCCATGTTCAACACAAACTCGCAGCTCAGGCAGGTTTCTAGGAGACAAATGATTCCGTTGCAAAGGGATGCCAATTCGAGAATTTAAAAAAAACACACACATTTTGTGAGCACTCTCTCGTTTCCTTTATCCTACTTTATATCATCGTACAGAGGGTCATAGTGGATAACCTACCATATATGGAAGGAAAAGGAAGAAGATGAACATGGTGATACGGCAAAGTTTCTCATCACAAGCTACATACTCTGAATAAAATAGATTGTGACGTTCTAATTGCATATGACTTGCTATGGTTAATTAATGGTGCGTAACGTCAACCGATAAAATAATAATAATAATAATAGTAATACTAATAATAATAATAGTAATAGTAATAGTAATAATAATAATAGTAATAATAATAATAATAATAATAATAATAATAATAATAATAATAATAATAATAATAATAATAATAATAATAATAATAATAATAAGCATACACCTATATGTGTATTTCATTGAAAATCTTAGCTTGACAAATCGCTCCAAAACGAGTTTGTGTTGCGCTGAAACCGAGTGGTCCTGCTTGCGACACAAGAGACTAACTCCTCTCTTTGACTGCACCGACACCCGTGAACGAAAGCAAAATGCGGTACAAACGAACAAAAACAGAAGACAATACGTTTAAATACAATACTTAGTGTGTGTCCTTCACAGAGGTGGATGGGCTCTTTCGTTTGGTCATCTCTTCTAAGACCGGTCGTCACTGTGCGACTTGACTGTGTTTGCTTAGCTGTGATCGATTTACAAGCGAAGTGTCAGCCTGCGGTCGCCTCGTTGTAAATTGCAACGCATGACACAGCGACGACAATAGAACACCCCAACAAGTGCATTGTATTATTATTTATTGACAAAAAATAGACAACAAGCGAACGTACAACTGCTCCCGTGGTAAACGTCAAGTCAGCTACAACCTTTCCCTGTCCCGTAGAATTCTCTCATTTTGATGGTTTATATGGACAGCAGCCAGCACAAACACCACAGCATCCATGGTCAAGACCGACTCCACCGTCTCTGCTGGCATCACCACCAGACCGCATTCCCAAGCTCACACAGGTTTTCTTCTCAATGTTGTTGCCGACGCTTGACCTGGGGTCAAGGATAAACTATTGCCCATACAGCGATCTTCTGTATGTTGGGGATGGACAGTAACGTAATCTCGAGAAGACAGTACTGCGGCCATCCCCAACAATGAGCAAACAGGACGACAGGATTTTAGTGGGCTTGCGAGTCCCGCACTGCCTTGGCTTTAACAACGACACTTGGTGCGCATTTTACCAGTTAATCCCTATATTAACGTATTTGGGATATACGGAAGTATTTTTCAGAAGGCGCACAGAGTCTAACAACTTTCAATATAACACATTTTATTCAATCAAAATAATATCCCTGGAATAATCGATTTGGAATCAGGGAGATATTACCTTGACCATACACCTATATGAAGGTGAAGTTAAACGAAGGTGTTTTTTTATAAAGTACATATGGCTTAGTAACTCGAATTCTAACAAGTACTATTTAATAATCGTCTAGAGGAAAGACTTATACATAAGGACATACTATATAACATATATATTTTTATTGATAAGAGTAGTTTTCGTCGGATGATATATCAGGTTGGCCAAAAAGTAACAGAACTATTTTTAGATGTGTTCTCAAAATGCCTGCCACGCCTCTGAGAAGTCTGCCATGTTCACGAAACAGATATGTATGTGTATACGATGTCCATATAAGATATGAATAGTGAAGCAATGCAGTTACAGACAGCTTTCTGTATATGTTCAAAAACAATTTTTACTACGGAAACTGTCCAAAACATTTAGAGCGCATTTGGCAAACCCAACATTTGCCCGACATTCAATATTTTTGTAATACACCTCGCTGCCAGTCCTCTAATACAAACACGTATCGGTTAAGACTGTTACCAGCGATCCAAAAGATTCAATCAGAAAGATCCATCGGCTTGCTGTTGAGTTCGATTTGTTGAGTACCATATTACAAGCCTCTTCAACGTTTTATTCTGTTTTGACGTCAAAGGTCTTTCCAAATGGGAATAATCTTCGGTTTCGTCATGTCCGTCGGGAAATCGACGGTACCACATATACACGTTGTTTCGGAAGTATGCATTTATCGGTGACTCTATGGAGTTTCGTCCTTTTACCTTTCAGATCTTGAGGCTCAGGTGAAATTACCGAGTTATTGGGAACGTATGCAAAAATCGTAGATTAGCCACGGTGGGCCCACGCTCTGGAAAATTGCTTCAGGCAAAGACTGTCATTCAATATACGGCAGGGTCACGCTACGGCGGTCTCGGCACTTTGTTCAGATGTCGACACCAGGCCTGGATGTAGGGTTGACCTATATTGTCGCCACGTTCAGAGGGAGGTCAAATGTTACCTGATATATATATATATATATATATATATATATATATATATCGAAAAGACGTACTGCGGCCACCCCCGACAAGGGGCAAAGAAGACGGGGGTTAATGAGTTCGCAAGTTCCACTCTACTGTGACATGACAATAAAAGCAATTATAGTTAAGACTTTTATGTATATAATTTCACTATGTTAGCACTTTGAAATGGACAATTGTCTCCGCCCGAACGTGTGATCACGGGTTCTCTAACCCAGGGTTAGCCCAGTTCAACAATGTGCCCCGAACAGACGCTGCGTTTCCTCGTTGAATGTTGAGCGACAGCCTCTGACGCAAGAATTCGGATGTCCTCGAGTCTCCTGTCGAGAGATTAAGGCTTTTACCGACCCGCTGAATCAGCTTGAGCATAAGGGGGCCTGTAGCTCCCATAGTCTCGAACGCCAACGGACAAAATTCGTGCGGATAATCGATGCTTGAGTATTTTCTGCATTTATTAGCCTCAGCTAACCTGGAGGCATGACCTGCTCGGTCCGCACCTGCACCGACCATCGAAGGGGCTAATGAGTCGGTTACAGTTGCGTCCCAAACAAGCATGCGGCCACGCTCAAAGGCCGTCAAAGTCAGACCGTCAGGTCCTTTTCCATCATCTCTCGAAAGACCCGGGGGCTCTAGAACGCACGGGAAGCCGGCGGACCTAAGTGCGCGGCTAAAGGTGTCATTTAAAGCGGAGTGGCGCGCTCGTCGGCCTGCACTCAACGCGCATGACAGGCCATGATGGGCCAAGGCGTCCACGAAATCACCACAACGACATCGGTGGCGCACGACTAGGTCAACACCAGGCCGCAGCCCTGCGCTTATACGCGTCGTCTCGTCGTCTAACAAAGTCTCAATTCGCGGGCAGGGTAGGGCCTGTGTAAAATGTCTAAACTAACTCCATTAAATGGTTGTAAAAGCTCTGGTGATAAAAACAGGTTAGAACCTCTAAAGAGGTGTGTTAACCTCGTGGCTGAAAAACAAGATCTAAGAAGGAATAGACCGCAGTGGGCGCCCAATTGGGGTAGTCTGCCTGTGGCGAAGTCGAGTTTATCTCTTTGACTGTCTAATGCTTTTGCAATGCCGTCCGGCAATAAGGGAACACTTAGCAGCTCCAGGTTAACCTTGTCCACTACGCGACAGCCCGGGAGCAAGTTAAAAAGGTTACTTAAATCTAATGGCTCAAATTCTTTGGGAGCTGTGACATATACTTCACATTTGACCGGGTTCAGTGTCAGCCCGCTAATTGCACTAAAATTGCACAAAAAAAAAATTTAATAATAAAAGCAATTATTAAAAAAACAATGACGCCAAGTGTGCCTCATGCATTTGACCATTTATTTTTTTTCCAAAAAAAACAAGTACGGACGGTTCATTTTAGCATTTTTGTTCCAGCTTTGTTGAGTTATATTCATT
The DNA here is from genome assembly GCA_003439945.1 of Dermanyssus gallinae. Classification (NCBI taxonomy): domain Eukaryota; kingdom Metazoa; phylum Arthropoda; class Arachnida; order Mesostigmata; family Dermanyssidae; genus Dermanyssus; species Dermanyssus gallinae. Next base: position 18,249 of record QVRM01004312.1, on the reverse strand, counting down.
GTTTACTTACATGATTGCATATATAAACTCATAGTAGATCCAGACCTCTCTCTCCCCTTCAGGCTCAGAAGGACGTGCCAATTCATCGATATTTTGAAAGATGAGTCTCACTTCTTTAGCGCTCCGTGCGCCATTCTTGTCGGTGGGAGGGGGGAGGGGGGAGATTCGAGATTTTCTTGAGCCTAGCTGCTCTCCCTTCTCGCCATCGGTTCGCTGTCTCGAGTCGCCCGTCCTGGGCTTATTCTTAGGCTCTACCCTCGTTCTTTGTCTTAGATAGATACAGAACATGTAAGGGGTCGAGCCAGGTGGCGTGATGCATTATTTGCATGCGCCTTGCGACCGAAGGAGGCATTTCGGGTTCGATCCCCGCCGTTGCACATTTGCATTTATGGGGTCCGTCTTACGAAACAATGCGAAAGCAATTCTGTGGACGTTAAATGTTTAACAAAAACGAAAAAGAGCACGCACAGGTAAGCGCCAAGCAATTTAACGAACGATTAGATCCGACGGTCTGGCTGGAGGGAATATAATTCCGATCATTTCAGGGACTACTGAAACCCTATCGTGTTTTAGGTTTGGTGGTGAAGGACAACAGCAGCCATCCGTAGACACGAAACCAATACGACCATCGACAATTATAACAAAGTGTAGATCCGGAACACCATGCCTTGGCTAAACAGTAAAACGGTTTGGAATGTGACCATACAAAAGCACTACCAAAGCTATTTTAATGAGTCCGCTTTTATATTTCTCACGAAAACGTTTGTAATAAAACCAAATCATGTTGTATTCTCACGCCACAAGTTATATCATGGCCAAGCAATCAGGACGGTTGGGTATATGATCACAGGTATTAGTAGCTACAAATAGACAAATTGTGGAGACTAAAGACTATTATTGCATATGTATACACGCCTTACTTATTTATAACCAAGCGTTAGCCGCTTAAACCACCACAGTGTTGCTTTATATTCTATTTGCCCTCGGGTTCAACGGGTTATACCTATTCTTTAGCTCTTTTTAACTTCCCCAGCTTTGAAAGCTTGTATTTGTATTTATTATTCCTATAAGAATTGGCTGACCCCAAAACCCGCTTCATGAAAAAAACGAACCTTATCTAGCAACTGTAGATCTGCCTCTCTTAGTTTCTCCCATATGACTGATGTACTGAATGTTTCTATTGGTTCTACTTTAATCTTTAAGGGCGGACGCGGTATGTATTGGCATGGTAGTACATGTTCAAATATTTTAGTTGCTGCTGTCGCACAAATGGCTTCTTCTACTTTGTTTTCAATATGCGTTCGGAAGCTGCTACGATTTGACGTTAGAGTGACCCCCGAATAGGTGAACTTATTTAGAAAATTTACTACATTACACCTGGCTCAAAGAGCGTCGTCCTTTGCCAATCCACATCTTCTTCGAAATGAAACTGGTACTGTCTTTTGCTAGTTAGTACTAAGTCTCATTTCATTAATATAATCATTTAGTTTTTCGATTTTCTCTGTTTTACCCTAAATAGATTCCTACCATGGATTGCAATGCCATCTGCGTACATTCAAGTATTCCACCTCTGCCTCACTCGTGTAAATAACCATCTCAAAAATACCGAAAAAAGCAACGGGCTGAGTCGGTTTCTAGTTTCGAGGAAGTACTCGAGTCTATCTGATATTATCCCCGAGGATATCTTACAGGGGCAACTCTTAAGTGTTATTCCCCTCCAAGAATCCGGCTCTGTTTCTATGCGTTTCCCTTTAGGAATAGCAATTAGGGTATCCTCCTTCTACGCTTTACACATTTTCCGGGATTTCAGTTTCTGTACAGGGACCTTCTAACAAAGAATCCTGCTGACAATGTGGAATGACCAAGTGCAGACTCCGAGTGCGCCACAAAATACTATTTTTTCCTTATTATCATCCTCGATTTACACAATAGACATAAAATAACAATAATAATATATAAAACAATTTATTTAATGTAATGAATTATTCATAGTCGATACTGACGTTTATTTTTAGCTCCCCTGAGACGAGGAGCACTTCCGCCAGAGAAGTGATGCGCTTGATGAAGTGATGCGCCAGAGAAGTGACGCGCCCAGGTTGTGATGGGCGACCACTATGTCATCTGCATACATCACAACTGTGGCCTTCTGGAACTCCTGCCGAATATAACCGACAATAATTCTCTGTAATTCTAATGACACTTTCTGTCGGAGGATCGCGGTCGCTCTTGGCTCCGCTTTGGCCTCGAATAGCTTCTTCCCAAGATCTTTTGTTAGTTTGAGTGCATCCTCGTACCAAATGCCAGATGACTCGAGGCCGAATGCCATTACAACGTGGATGCGCGTATAGGCGTCTTTTGTGCATCTCCCGTTGGTAGATAATGTGGCCGACGCCCGCGTTGGCTAGTGCACAATAGCCGAGAGCGTTAGAGCCGAATATGGTTCCAATCTCGGCTCTCGGATCAGCAGTCGGATGAAACCGCTTTCAGTCTAATGCCGTCTACTTCTAACTTGCAGACCCACAGAAGAGTTAAGTGAGTAGCCTGAGTGGCGATTTGGTCCCATCCCTTCTGCCTAGTGACCTGTTCCTCAGAAGGACGACCAGACTGACGCGCGTCCCAGATCCGAACGGCAACTTGTTAGTGGCCGATGAGTCCTCCGGCAGTAGCGGCCATTGCAGAGGAGCAGCTATGCAACGAGGCAAGGAAAGCGGGCAAGGCCAGGTCCGTAGCCGAGCGAGTGCCCATTCCACCCAGCCGGACCGATAGGCTTGCCTGCGTCCATGCCTTATCATCAAGCGTCTAGTCAAGGATGTTTTCCAAGGCTCTCCTTACCTGGTCGCCGGGGTCCAAAGTTTCTGACGGCAGAAGAAAGGCAAGTGAGGTCCGTAGTACATACAGGACCTTTTGCACTCCCATTGCGTGCCGAACCAGAAAGTAGGCTTGGTGTCTTCCGATATGGCCCAGCTTCTAGTAAAGTCGGGAGAGTTGTTCTCTCTTCTCAGCCAATACCGGGCCGACCATTTTGGGAAACACCGCCGTACCCAGCAGGTCCAGTTCACACAGATCCTTTACAAGAATGCCCGGGAGGTTGCTGTTAAATTCTGCGATCACCTGCTGTCTCTATTCGTCATTGAAACCCTGTAGGATTAGCTCGCATTTGGATGGGTGCAGTCCGCTCCATTGCTCAAATGCTTTGAGATCCTTGATATTTCTGAGTAACACCGAAGGATCGTTGTGAGGAAGGGTCCCATCGTCGAGAAAAAACAGACGGAACTTGGATGTCACCTGCTTGACGTACTGATGTCGAAGCAGGCTAAACGCAAGAGGAGCCGCTACGCCTCCCTGCTGACAACCGGCTAATGACTTGATTTTAACCTCACCGAACATTAGGGGAGTCGACCTGCTATATGCCTGGTGCATCATTGGATAGAGGGCCGGGGCGTGCTTGGAAACCTCTCTCAAGAGGTGCCTTCGTTTGTTTAAGTTAAACGCACTTATAAAATCTAATTTTAGGAGGCAGCATTATTCGTTGTTTTCTAGGAAGGTGCGAGCTGTGTGAGTAATTATTCAGCAGCATTATGAATGGCGTACCCCAACTGCCGTGGCTGCAGGTAGGTTTTCACATCGCCCTGGCGAAGCAGGGTCTTTGTGGCCAGTCTGCGCAAAGTGCAGCCAATGGCTATTGATCGGTATCCTCCGGCTTTCTTTTTCAGGGCGATAAACCAGCCTCCATATATGACGTTTCTTACAGCCTCCGGAACTTGCCCGTTACGTATGATGGCGACTGTTTTCAGCACATCGTTGTGGTCTCCGTTGGCAGGGAGAAGGCCGCCGCACCGGACGGCCTTGGCAACATCCTCGCTTAAGCACAATCCGACCACTCGCAAGCCAATAGGGGACGGTGGCACCACGTACCCTGCAGGAGCAGCTGTTTTGCGACCATATCACTAATCGACTCCTCCGTTACGGGCGCAATCGCGTCATCAGAAGGCAAGATTCTAATGGCGCTCTGCACATTAAAATCTATGGAACGCTTGTGAGCAGCTATCTGAGCTCTGGTTTTATCCGTCAATATTCGTTTGCCTCAACCCTTAGTCTCCAAGCAAGTGAGAACGGCACCACCAAATAGGGCCACCTTTTCCCTGACTACGCTGGCCAAACTATGGCCTCCTTGTGTTTCTTTTTCGTTTTGAAAGACTTCTGGGGCGTGGGTGAGCAGCGTGGTCCAGCTCGGATGACATCTCATTCCGCATGGTAACAGCTCTTTGAATAGGTGACTTAATTTGCAACCCCTACAGTTGCAACGCATGTGGTATCACAGTGATTTAGGATGGATTTTACCCTTCCTGGCTTTATTAAAAGCCATAGTAGAGCTTCTAGACACGCTGAAATCAACGCAATTATAAGAAGAGCCTTATGTAGGTTAACATACCAAGAATGCTCGAACCCAGATTAGGACTTGATGAAGACATCAAAGCTGACGTCGTAACAAGCCCGCTAAGGGCTAACGGCAAATTCTTGGTATGGAATGCTACAGTATCCTGCACAGTGGCTTCCTCCTATCTACCCACAGTTCACTAAAGGCGGGATGGGTTGCCGAGCCCGCAGAAAACGGAAAACCACGCAAGTACCAGGAACTGGAGGCGAACTACATCGTAGTGCCAATATATGTGAAAACAATGGGTCCGGTAAGCAAGGCAACCAAGAGATTCATCAGTGAGCTGGGCAGACGGCTTACAGATCTCACAGTGAATCGGCGCAAAGGTGAGTTTTTACGGCAACTGCAGTGTGCCGAGGAAACGCCAATAGTGTTGTCGGATCCATGGAATAAGAATTAGGAGCTAAGAGGAGACAAGGAGTACATGTTCATACCTTACAATTGTAACGTTTAATAATAATAATAATGACTAGCCAACAATACCACAATACTAGAGATGCCAGCGAGAACGACTCGGAGATGGCCTTACCCCTCTCCCAGACACCATATGTTTGCAACTACTGTGGACAAGCCGTACGATCATCTAAGGGCCTGAAAATTCACATAACGCGAAAAACCTCTGTAGCTTGTCGAAGCCTTCGTAAGGAAAATAATCCGGAACCGAATAACCAGATAACCATTACATCAAACACTGACACCTTCCCTGACTCGAAATTATTAGTACAAGTCTTATCACATGCCCGCAGAAGTTTAAGGCTTGCCAGAATCATACCTCGTGGGGACAGAGAAATCTGTGCTACAGCATATACGACAGCATTAAGGAAATTTAATGCAAAGCTCGATCTTGAAAGTTGGAATAATCTTATGATGCTTCCATCATGGATGTTTACACTACCTCGCCAAAAAATCAGGAGAAAACACTTACAAAAATTATTAAAAGTAATGTAGCGGAAATAGACTTTTGAACACATCAAAGTCTCGCTGATTGGAACATACCTAGCACGACCGGCAAGAGGTCTCATTTCACCAACGATCAATAAAGCGTGCGCCAGGCAGAGATGAAATTAGCAGAGGGCGATATTCGCTCTGCTGCTCGATCGCTACTCTCCTCAGACACATTGGCACTACAAAATGAACATACCGAGTCTTAACTACGGAGCGGACACCCAGTTAGTCATCCTGGCTGTCAAGAACAATTAAACCTTGTGCAACAGCCTGCCACTCTAGGCCTGGATAAAATTGAAGGGCCTCTCGTTCTAGAGACCATTCGATCTTTCTCTTTTGCAAGTGGAGCCGGTTTAGACGGCCTACGACCTCGACATCTTCGAGACATGCTTAGCCAAACGATTCCATCCTCAGAGCGTCTACTGGAAGAGCTAGGCATTCTTATGGCTAAAGTGCTCAATGGGACTTGCCGTCGTTCTGCCAACCCGTTTTTTTATGGCGCAAGTTTAACTGCCCTCCGAAAGAAGGATAATTCCATCAGGCCCATACCATGCGGACTAACTCTACGAAGAATGGCTTCAAAGATTGCAATGGCTATGAACAAACGAACCATAGTTGCTGCGGTTTCACCGCATCAAATTGGTGTTGCCATTAGAGGAGGAGCAGAGGCTACTGTACACGCTACACGCGCTTTTCTGGAAACAGAAGGTCCGACAAAAGTACTAGTCAAACTAGACTTCCAAAACGCGTTCAACACAATAAAAAGGGACAAAATTTTCGACAAAGTAAAGAGAAAAGCTCCACGACTCTATCCGATGATATGGCAGGCTTATAGAGATTTCTCAATCCTCGCGTGGAACACAGATACGATCATAGAGTCGCAAACTGGCAATCAGCAGGGAGACCCATTGGGACCAGCTATGTTCTGCCTCGGCATTTCTGATCTGGTGTCTAGCCTACAGAGCCCCTTCAATGTCTGGTACCTAGACGACGCTGTCTTGGGAGGTCACGCAAATGTCGTGGCGAGAGATTTGCAGGCTATATTGAACTTCGAGGAACCGGGAGGACTGACCCTCAACGCGGCCAAGTGCGAGGTTTTAGCTGTCGGAGGTACATCTCAGGATCAAGCGCAGGCTATACAAACAATCATGGAAGCACTTCCTGGGATATCTCGTGTAACTCAGGATAACTTAGATGTTCTAGGTTCTCCTGTAATGTCCGAAGAAATTCCACGCGCTCTTGATGCTAAACGAGAGACCCTGGTAAAGATTTGCCCACGACTGACAAGTATGCACCCGCAGGTGGCTCTGTGCCTTTGGAGGCACAGTCTTGGTTTACCAAGATTTGTCTACCTGCTACAAACTTGCCAGACTCTAAAACACATGGAAGGTCTTGCAGCCTACGACGAGACCACCACGAGAGAGATTCTAAGTGAAATACTAAATATTAGTCTGGAAGGAAACATGTGAAAGAGAGCTAGCCTTCCTATCGGAAACGGAGGCCTTGGAATAAGAAGAGCCACAGATTTAGCTGCGGTCTGCTATGCTGCATCCCTGAATCAATTTGGCTTTCTGGCGGAATCACTTACTAACGAAGAAGCAAAGATTGAACTACAAAAGGCAGCAATTGTGACGGATACCACAGTCAAGAGTCAACTCGACCCCGGCCCTCTGAGAGAACAAGTAAATCAAAATCTTCTCGACGCTTACGAAACTAAGAAGTCCGCACGAGATATAACAGATAGCCTAACATCAGCAAGAGAGCGTGCCGTCTTTCTAGCGGCTCAACATCCCTTCAGCGGGGGCTGGCTTCAAACACTGCCCTCCTGTCAGCTTGGCACCATGCTGGACCCAAACTCCTTCCGCATGGTGTCAGCCCTTAGAATAGGCGTCCCCGTCTGCCAGCCCTTCTCATGTCTGCGATGCGGCCAACTTGTTGACTCTGACGGCTTACACCCGTTAAGTTGTCTGAAAAGTTCCGGCAGAATTACAAGACACGCTGAACTTAACGCCATAGTTAAAAGAGCTCTTAGAAGGGCAGGGATACCATCTACACCCGAGCCGAATGGTCCTAATGGCAACAGTGAGCTGCGGCCTGACGGGGTCACTATCCCGCTGTGGTCACACGGAAAAAGCCTTGTATGGGATGTAACAGTTTCATGCACGGCGGCCTTATCGTATTTACGCCATAGCGCCGTTGAGTCAGGATGGGTAGCAGAGCGCGCGGATTCTAAAAGCGAAGGAAGTATCTCGAGCTATCTAGAAGCTACCACTTTGTACTCATTACACTAGAGACGCTCGGCCCCATCAGCTCAGGTACAGCGAAAATCCTCAAAGATATCGGAAAACGAATAGCAGAAGTTACGGGCGATCGACGCGAGGTCATGTTTTTGAGACAGATGATGTCTTTGGCTGTTTGTAGAGGAAATGTGGCTTCCATCATAGGCGCCATAAATTGACAGAAAGCGACCAGGGCAGGATGAACCTGGCATAAACGTTCATACCACAATTGTAATAACTGAATAATAATTGCATGAAGATGATGATGATGATGATGATGATAATAATAATAATAATAATAATAATAATAATAATAATAATAATAATAATAATAATAATAATAATAATAATAATAATAATAATAATAATAATAATAATAATAATAATAATAATAAAGCGTTCCTGCTTGTCAACTGGAACTGGATCATCTGGAACTTGGGGCAAGGATGCAGTGAAACTGGCAAAAAAGCATCGAAAAGAAAGTATTTACATACCAGCGTTCATTACAACGGTGTAAATCGAGCGAAGCAAATTCGCCTTAGGAGACTTGACTTGAGCGTGCCAAGCCAATTTAAACGATGGAACTAAGGTGGCGGCTGCGGCGTCGGTGGTAGCAGATAGCAACAACGACAACAATCGTGTATGTTCCGAAAATGAACGTTCACACACTGTCCTTGAGCTCTCTAATAGAGACTCTCTGCGAGAGGCCGGAGACATCTTAGCCGCCGTAGGAGAACAACTCCACTGACGAACATAGTGGGTGGCCGTAGCTGTGGCTAGCAGAATCATGTCTAGACGTCAGCCTCACGGCTGCACGACAGTACTTCCATAGAACGACCCCAACGCTCAACCGGTAGCGAAACTAACCACAAAGTAAACACAAACTACTTGTTTCAAACACATACGTCGCGTATATATATATATATATATATATATATATATATATATTCTAATACTAGTAAAATTATTATTTAATAATTAAAAACATATTTATTATTTATAAGAAGATTAAGTAATGTGACATGGCGTACCATATTGATGTTCCAGACCAACCTCTTAACTTTTTTAATTTCAATATTACGGTTATTCTGTTCACACTAAGATAAGATATTGTCGCATTGTTCAGTATTGCTATGTTGTAGTGTTTATTGTTTCGGATTCAACCGTTTTTTTATTTAATTTCTTAGTATACAATATACTATGTAACTCTAAATGGAATTATTATGTTATGTGCTAAACCAAAAATAATTTGATCTACGTTGATAATGCTACTGTGGCTCTTTATTTTCTTCTTCACATCGGTTGTAGTGGCTGTAATTTAAGTAAGACGTTTGAATAGGCATACATTATTTTAAAATACTTATCCGGTCTCCAATGACAAGTGTATTGTGGTTACAGCAACAGAAGTACGAAATGTCGTGAATATTGTTAAGATGATGGATAACGTCCGTTAAGTATTAAGCAAACAACAAACGCTTGGAACGTGACACCTTTAACTCAATGCTGAGTATGATTTCTTAACTAATTGCCAATCCGAATTCCATAAGCATGAATCTCAGCTAAACATATAATTTGCTTGATTGTGCAAGTAATATCTATGCGGTAGATATCTACTATAGCATGATGTCAATAAAGTTCGTCGTGAATATATGTATATATATATACAGGTTCTATCATAACCGTATATATATATAGATTCTATCATATCCGTATGTTATTATTTTAGGGTTTGGTAAAGCTCAGCGCGAAAAAAAGTTTCCCAATGAAAAGAGAGAGCGGAAACGACTCGTTTAAGACTGAGAATAAAATTTGTAAAAGTAGTTAATCTGTCTCGTCATTTCTACATAGTTGTACAAAATGTACGTTTGCTGGAGAACCATATTAAGGAAAGTCATATACAGTCGATATGTGGTTATATTGTACGTTGAAGCTTTCACGTTTATAGCCAATTTTGTTTGCCAAGCGGTTTCCGCCCCTCCTTTCATTGGGAAAATAGTTTTTCTTACAGAGTTTTCTGAAACCTCAAAATATATACCTAACTTTCTCACACACCCTTGCTGAAGCAGGTCAAAATGCTAGCAAGTATGCATGTCTTTGCTTTCAATATGGCTGTCGAAAAAGCTTAGTTACTCGGCAACTACGTAACGCAGCTGCATCACTATGGTAGAAAAAATGATCGGCATTTAATTTGCTATTGCTGCTAAGAATTGGTTTTTAAGCGTAACTTTCAGGTTGTAATGGCAAAATGTTACGGTCGCGCCACTCAGATTATGCAGAATTTTCTGTCGAACACGCCGGTATGATCGATTGCGTTCACGGGTTGACTGGTTCCTCCGCAAACGTAGATTTCGCACAACTATGAAGGAAAGCAGAATAACTTCTTTTATAAATTTCATCCTCACCCATAAACAGGTCGTTTCCGCTCTCGCTTTCCATTAATAAAAATTATTTTATTGCCGAGTGCTACCAAACCCTAAAATAAGTGCATACGGTTATGATAGACCCTGTGCTCTGAATACTTAAACGTGGGTAGCGAAACTTCTGCAGCCGATACCCAACGTGTATAACGATAGGGGGAGGCTCTTTCGAGCCGACTGGTAATGAAATAACAGTTTGTTCAGCTCCTAGAGGTCACAGGGGTATTTCTTTTGATAAAGCAAGTCGAAATGCTAGCGTATGCGCACGCATTCACTTTGATGTGTATGTCACAAAACCTGTGTTTCTTCTTTAGCCCCATTTCGTAACACTATTGACTTTCTACGAAAATTGTCAATATTAGACGCGCAATTTTCTAGCCGTAGTAGCTAATATAAGTATAACGTAAAAAGATGACTAACTGAGCGTGAATATTTTGATCTATGTTATGCCAAAGTATAAGAACTGCAGTTTTCTTTCTTGAGAATTATCTTCAATACAGGTTGTTTTTTCCATTTTAAGCTAACATTTGCTGCCGTTGATGATTGATGAAGATATATCAGGATCTGAAAAGCTCGATACAACCACTTTTGGTAATTTCACTCTCACTTCAAAAAATAGATCTGACCCTCGTTCCATTGAAAAAGCGCTCTTTTAGCCAGTTGTACCAGACCTCAAAGTATTTTTTTACAGGGGCCAGGAACAAAATGCATAACGCACACCCTTTGGTCTGGGAAGTGTGGGACTCTCAAACCCACTAAAAACCTAGAGACCCCCTAACCTACATGACCGGGATACTTGTGGTACTACGTCAGTGCATGTAGGGAGCCGCTAGTTTGGCTCTAAATCTTCGGCCTGGCGGCGCTCCATGCGTTGCCGCCTCTCTTCCGTCAGCTTTATCTTCGCTCCCATAACAGTCTCCGCAAAATCAGAGCCCGCCTCCCAGCGTTTTTTCGAGCTGAACATCCCTGAGAGTAGGTCGGTCGTCGTATTGCACTGCACGTCTAGTCGTGAGCGGGTTGTCTGTCTCGTGATCCCAAGAGCTCTGCATGCAAAAAGCGAGTGATCCACGTCGTCGGTCTCGCCGGCCTTCCCGGTCTTCACCATGTAGGTCTGGAAGCTGTCATGACCGGTGAGAACTTGGGTTAGGTAGTACGTCGGCTCCGCGTACCCGCATCGGTACCATTTAATGAAATCTGGGATTACTGACCTCATCCACGACCCTGGTGCATCTCGTTTAGCCCCAGTCCACTCAGCCTTCCATCTTTTCAGAGTCTTTTTTCTTGCATCGTCTTTTTTAAGTGTCTGGTCCCGGTATAAGAGCATATGCTCCTCCGTTTTGGCCAAGGTATCATGCGGGGAATTACCAGCACAGCATCTGTAGCGTCCTGTACGCTCTGGCGACCCTGATGGCCAGCACTCCCTGCGCCTTCCCTAGCTTTTCGTCTTCAGTGCAGCTGGTCCCCACACCGCTGACCCGTAGAGCAGAATTGAATTAGCAACTGATGCTAGAAGACGGCGCTTTTTCTCCGAGAGCCCCTTTGTGCTTGGCATTAGCCTGGCGAGCGTGACTGCGACCTGATGCGTTTTGGCTGTTACATAATCAATGTGGGCTGTACAGCTTAAGCTTCTGTCGAGCATAACACCCAGGTATTTGACCTCCTTGTGTATCTGGATCATGTGACCGTCCAAACGGATAACCAGCTCCCGGCAGTGCTTTCTACTAATAAGCAAAACCGCCTCGCTCTTTTCCGGTGCTAGCATTAGGTGGTGCGACTTCATCCACCGGCTAACCCCATCTAAGGCGTCATTTGCTCGGTCCTCCAACAGCTCCGCATCCCTTGCAGTGGCTAAGATTGCCGGGTCGTCGGCATAAGCGACGAACTCAACACCGCGAGGCCTGCTCATCTCTAGCACGCCGTCGTACGCTAAGTTCCATAGCGTAAGTTCTAGCACGGAACCTTGTGGTACACCTGCAGTCATCGCGTACTCCCTGTCGTCGTAGCTCATACTACGTTTGGCCAGATACGACGCTATCATACGCCGAATGTACGCTGGTACTCCCTTTTCCTCCACCGCATTCAGGACCACCCTCCAATTTGCGCTGTTAAACGCATTCTTTACATTCAGCAATATCAGGAGCCAAAGATTACGAACTCTGGGGCTTTTCTGTCTCTCCTCCTTGGCGTTAGCAAGTATCTTGCTAATGGACTGGAGCGTGGGCCTTCCTTTACAAAACCCGTACTGATCCTCTGAGAGTGAGATTTGCTTTTTCTCGATTGCGTGATTGAGTCTGCTCGCGAGTATTAACTCCACGGCCTTGGCAACTGTGTCAAGAAGTCAGATGGGCCTGTAGGCTGAGGCCGAGCATGGTTTCTTCCCCGGCTTTGGAATAAGAGCCAGGCGGGTCTTTTTCCATTCTTCTGGAAACCGTCCCTCTCTTAGAAGTGTGTCTACGACCGTTTTAAAGGCCGATGGGCACTCCTTCATTAGGCATTTGATCGCCTCCGGAGCTATGCCGTCGGGTCCTAGGGCCGTGCCCTCTGACATTCTTTCAGCCGCTTGCTGGAACTCCTCAAGCGTTACAAGAGGAATATCCTCCTCATTCACCGTAATAGGGTATCTGCCTTCCTCCACCTGCACCGAAAAAAAGTGAGCCACAATGGCTTCTACGAGATCCGGTGGGATCGTTAGTGCTCTCTTGCCCAGTTTGTCCATCACAATTTTGTAGGGCTTCCCCCACACGTCTTGCTCGATCTCCTTGATCAGTGGGTTCCAGCACCGAAGCTTACTCCTTCTGATGGTGGTCTTCAGGTTCACGCGTGTTGCCTTGTACTCGGACCAGCGATCATCTGCTTTATCCCGCCACTCTTGCTCGGACGATTTCGTTCTCGCCTTTTTAGCCTTCCCACGGGCTCTAGTGTATCGGCGCCGGGCATCTATTAACCTGCAACACCTTAATTTCCATAGCTTGTCGAGATTTCCTGATCCGTTCTTGCCGCCATAGCTGCATCCGCCGTTGCATTTCTGGTCCAAGTGGGAAACTTCGTCGTGTGTCTCCTACTTGGTCTCTTCCAACCACTCCTCCGTTCCGCGGTTTGCCCTAGTCTCCTCTGCTGCCGGGCAACTGGCACTCTTCTGCGGTCCCAGCCTTCATTTGCCGCGTTGCGTGGGGCCTATGCTGTTACCTCGTCCTTGCCCTGAACCTGGTTTTTGACGGCTTGCTCCAGTCTCTCCTTAGAGATGCCCTATTCAAGGCCGTAGAGGATCAGCTTCATTTGTGCGTCCCGTTGCCAGGTTTTGACACTAACGTTCGATGAGACCTTTAGCTGGTTTGAGAATTTTTCGCATCCCCCGGCCTCTCTTTCTCGTACTTTGAGCCGGATGTCTCCGTTAGCCGTTCCCTCGACCTGAACCTGTACTCCAAATTGGTCCGGGCAGCTTTGGTTTGCAGTTCTTTAAGGGTGTCTGCGTAGGAGCCACCTCTCGTTCGGACGGCGGTTCTGTGCTGGCTATTAACGCTTTCTTTTTTTTTCTCTCCTCTTTGCTGGCCTTTCTTGAGACAGAAATCTACTAAAGCGTCGAGTTGTCCCCCCAACATGCCTCTGCGGCGTTTCGGGCTATTACTGTGTCCAGGTCTTCCAGGAAGTGAACCGCTATCGAGCGTCTCTTCTGGCTCGTTTGACCGGCGTCTCGCTCCTGGGGCCCTGCGTCTTGTTCAGCTTGCTGTAGATACGTAGTCATTTGTCGGAAGAGCCTTACGACGCTTTTGACCACAACTTCTCTTCCTCTAGTTTTCTGATCACGAGAGTTCTAGTGATCTCTGGTAATTCCTCTGCGGCGGAATCTCCGTCTTCCGGTACCATTTCCGCACGGGTTCGAAATACTGCCACGTTTCCAGGTTTGACGACCTTTACTCGGGTTACCGCCGGGAATTGCGGCGTCAAGGAACTCTGAGTCTTTGGCCGACCCTTCGCGTATGACCACCGCCCTCACTTCTCTTCTTTCAAAATGCTACCGTGAACATTCTTTGTCTTGCTATAGAGTCATTTAGGCCAATTCTCTTTGACCAGCGTGACCACCTCCTCCTCAGTCGTTGCCTCCTTCATGCGCCTGTGCAGCTCTGCTGCGCGCTGATCCTCTTTCTGTCTCTTCGGCGCTGATCTCCGTCTTACATCTGTTGCAGAAATGGGGATCTCTAAATGCCTTTGTGACTAAGGTCGCCTCTGAAGCATCTGCTGGCTGGAGCTCCGTCTCCAGCTATAGAGTCTCTTTTAGCTTACTTCGCAGCTCTGCCAGTTCGAGACGGCCATCTTCATGAAGTCTCCTGGCCGCCCTGTGAAGCTTCTCTGAAACCCTTTTGATGCCAGTTTGGGTCCTGGTGTGCTTCACGGTAAGTGCTTTCAATTCGGACGCACTTTCTAGTAGTGTCTCAAGCATGGAGTCCAGTCTAAAAGTTGTTTAGGTCGCCTTTTTCACTTTCTTGTAGCCCGTTTCGTCGAGCTTCTCTGGAGCGTCCTGGAGCATTCGTTCAGCTCCAGCTTCTGTCGTTTCTTGATCAATGGGGATCCTAGTCGTGGCCGCCGGGCTAGTCTCCAGTCCGCCGCCAGTCTCTTCTATCTAAACTCCTGTTCGGCTAGCATCCGGGGCTCTTGTTAGGACCTTTCCTTGGGAAGGATTTCCTCCGTCCATACAGGCCGTAATGGAATCTTTGTCTATGGCCAGGTTACGCCTCAAAGTTTAACGCACTAATTCTGGAACACAATATTCGCGCACCATTGAATTTTCCCTCATCATATAATATGATGTAAGATTAATAGGCGGTTACTTTCCACTCTTGCTTGAAAAAAACATTGATTTTTATAAAACATATACAAGCTTTCTCTCGCAAAGGTTCTGTTCGACAGAATGATAATTTGATGTATATACAGGGTATATGAGGAATATGTGAAAAGGGATATACGGAATTGTAGAGCTCGTTTAAACAATTTTTTTTCAATAGAGCATTGTATCTGAGAAGTCTTGTTTCGGAGTGAGAGTGAAATTTTCACAATTTGCGGCAGTCGGGTGTTCTTGCCCGCCATAGGAGCACAAAATGTGCAATAGCGAGACAACTAGTTCTCTTATACAGAGACTAAGCACACCGTCGTGTTCGTGAGAAAATCGCTTCCTCTGAAGAACATATAATGCCGGCTAGAAGATTCAACATGGTCGTTTAGAACATTATTATTTTATTGGCTTCACACCAAATACCTCAAACGCATTACCTTACGACCACTCACAGCTCTGTGCTCAGTGCTCAAAGCTGACACATTCAAGCAAACGCACATTTCCTGTCGATAATTTGGGCACTATTTTTTTGACAATACCGATCCTCAGCTCGCATTGCCATAGATTTGGTACCTAAATGGTAGTGCTAGTTTTAAGCGCTGTGAGTGGTCGTGGGGTAACAATTTTGAGCTATGAAAGCTAATAAAATTACTTTATTTTTGCGAATTCCGCTCTAAATAACCATGTCGCATCTTCTGGCCGGCGTTTTATGTTCATCGCATTACCGAATACGACGGTATGCTTAGTTTCTGTATAGGAGGACTGGTTGTCTCGCAATTGCACATTCTGTGCTCCTATGTCGGGCAAAAATATCAGTGCCACAAATTT
The DNA here is from genome assembly GCA_003439945.1 of Dermanyssus gallinae. Lineage (NCBI taxonomy): Eukaryota > Metazoa > Arthropoda > Arachnida > Mesostigmata > Dermanyssidae > Dermanyssus > Dermanyssus gallinae. The sequence goes on along the minus strand of QVRM01004312.1, from coordinate 2,514 downwards.
TAGTAAATTCACTCTGACTCCGAAACAAGACTTCTCAGAGATCATGTTCCACTGGAAAACACATTTGCTTTAACGAGCTCTACAATCCCTTATATCGCTCTCGAAATAGTCCTGGACCACCCTGTATACAGTGATAGTAAGTGGACAAACAAATGTAGCATTTCCTGCCTACGATTTCAGAAACCTCATGCCAGTTACAGTGCCAAAAAGAGACATTCTTCAAAAGAAACAACAATAAGTTCTATGCGAATTGTATTTTTGTGTTTGTAGCAGGGTCGCGCAACTGTAACATGCTAGGCTTTCTAGTGACGACGAAGGAGAGAATGAGATACCATAGTATAATTAAACATTGATTGCGGGCTAGAAGTCTACAAACTCTGAAACTGACCGCTGATTAAAACTGTGCGAAGTAGCAGAAGAGATGGGCACTAAATGTAGCGTAGTACATACAATTTTGCATGAGAATATGTGCATGATAGATACTACTGAGCAGAATCTGATACGCGTGTCATTTTCGAAGAGCAATTTAGAACTTTTGAGATGAAATCAATTGCTGGTTTTTCGGGCCGGTTCGGGCTACATTCTATTAATTAACTTTCTATCTACAGGAGAAGCGAAAACTGGGGAGTATTATGCAACACTCTTGATCCTGGCTGGTGAAGCATAGTATACAACGCACTACTGCCCACGATGCAGAGGAGATGCTGCTTTACTACGACAATGCTCCCATCGACACGCCTTTTTGCCCTGACCAAATTACGCGAAATAAAGTTCCAAATTGCTGAGCTTCGCCCTATTCTCGGGATCAGCCTCGTGTGCTTATTTTCTGTTTGAAAACCCTTAACTAGTATCTCTTCGGAAAGAGATATCAGTGTAACAGTGATGTGATTTGCGGCATAGCCGAGTATGTGAGTGTGGAGATTCTGAATATGTTGCTCGTGGTATAAATGCTATTAAGTGTCGTTGGACTACTTGTATTGAACTTCAAGGGTAATATGCTAAACAGTAAAAGTTGCGTGTATCTATTGCTTGTATTCTATCTAGATCTAGATCTACCTAGAATATATATATATATATTGCTTGTATTCTATCTAGATCTAGATCTACCTATATATATATATATATATATATATATATATATATATATATAGAATGAAAACCAAGAATTTTCCAAAGCATGTTTTTAAATTTATCTTATTCGATATACTCCCCGAGATGCTCAATACACTTTTCCCACCAAGATTCAGAGCTTTTATACCTCTTAAGTAGAATTCCGCGTCTTTAGACTGAAAATAGGCATTGACAGCAGCCTTAACCTCTTCATTGCTGGAAAAACGCTTTCCACCGAGACTATTCTTCAGATGTCCGAAGAGGAAATAATCAGAGGGGGCCAGGTCTGGAGAATAGGAAGGTTGTTCAATAAGTTCGAACCTCAGTTGGGCCAGTTTTGCCGATGCTTGCCGGGACTTGTGTGCAGAAGCATTGTCCTGGTGAAACAGGACAACCTTCTTCTGCAAAGCGGGGCGTTTCACGATGAGTTCTTGCTAAAGGCAGTCTAACAGTCTTGCCTAATATTCTCCTGTGATCGTTTTACCGCTCTCAAGGTAGTCGACCAGCATTATTCTACGTTGGTCTTAAAAAACTGTAGCCATCACCTTTCCGGTCAATGCCGTTGTCCGCACCCTCTTCGGAGGTCCTTCATCAGGTGCACACCATTGGCAAGATGCTTCTTGGGTCTCGGGAGTGTAGTGATGGACCCAGCTTTCATCGACGGTCATGAATCTGCGCCAAAAATCCGACGGATTGTTCGACATCTTGGCCAAATTTCGCTGTGAAGCGAAAACAGGCGCGTTTTTTGGCCTTGGTTGAGCAAATGCGGCAGCCATTTTTCTCTGAGCTCTTTCATCTTCAAGTTTTCGTGCAGGATGAAATGCAAACTACCCAAACTGATCCCCAAGGCCTCCGCTATCTCCCTAATGTTCACTCGCTTATCTGCGGCAACGATTTTCCGCACCTTTTCCACGTTTTCCTAATCAGTTGCCGTTTTTGGGCGTTTTGAACGTAGTTCATCCCGGTGCTCCTGCGACCTCTTTTTAACTCATTAATCCAGTTGGAAACAGTGGCAAAACATGGCGCAGAGTCACCGTACACCTCGTCTAACTCAGTTTTCACTTGGGTCGCATTCCAACCTTTGAAATAAAATGCTTGATAACCACTCGAAACTCTTTTTTCTCCATTTTTCAAATCACGCCGATACGTTGCACGGGAAAAGCGATCAAACGAAATCGCAACGGCCAATCACCATAATATTTTGACTTCTGGCAGTCGAAAAGTTGCAGTTCCTAATAGCGGTGGAAGCGCGCCAAAATTCGAATTCTAAAAAGCTCATTCTAAGAACTTATTGAACTACCTGTATATATATATATATGATGTAAAGCAGAAGGCAAATATTAAATACACCGATAACATTATGGATGTAGCTATTTTATTATTATTTAGATAAATTTAAAGTGT
>QVRM01004311.1:0-34553 GCA_003439945.1 Dermanyssus gallinae | reverse complement strand
TCAGTAAGTATTAGAGGATACATTGATGATATGGATGCGTAGATTATATATATATAGGTAGTTCAATAAGTTCTTAGAATGAGCTTTTTAGAAGTCGAATTTGGCACGCTTTCACCGCTAATAGGAACTGCAACTTTTCGACTGTTAGCACTCAATATATTATGGTGATTGGCCGTTGCGATTTCGTTTGATAGCTTTTCCCGTGCAACGTATTGGCGTGATTTTTAAAAATGGAGAAAAAAAGAGTTTCGAGTGGTTATCAAGCATTTTTTATTTCAAAGGTTGGAATGCGACCCAAGTAAAAATTGAGTTAGACGAGACGTACAGTGACTCTGCGGCATGTTTTGCCACTGTTTCCAACTGGATTAATGTGTTAAAAAGAGGTCGCAGGAGCACCGAGGATGAACTACGTCCAGGAGGCCAAAAAACGGCAACTGATGAGGAAAACGTAGAGAAAGTGCGAACAATTCTTGGCACAGATAAGCGAATGAACATTAAGGAAATAGCGGAGGCATTAGGGATTAGTTTAGGCAGTGTGCATTTTATCCTACACGAAAACTTGAAGATGAAAGAGCTTAGAGTAAAATGGCTGCCGCATTTGCTCAACCAAGGCCAAAAAGACGCGCCTGTTTTGGCTTTACAGCGAAATTTGGCCAAGATGTCGAACAATCTGTCGGATTTTTGGTGCAGATTCATGACCGTCGATGAAAGCCGGGTTCATCACTACACTCCCGAGACCCAAGAAGCATCTTGCCAATGGTGTGCACCTGATGAAGGACCTCCGAAGAGGGTGCGGACAACGGCATTGACCGGAAAGGTGATGGCTACAGTTTTTTAAGACCAACGTAGAATAATGCTGGTCGACTACCTTGAGAGCTGTAAAACGATCACAGAAGAATATTATGCAAGACTGTTGGACTGCCGTTAGCAAGAACTCATCGTGAAACGGCCCGCTTTGCAGAAGAAGGTTGTCCCGTTTCACCAGGGCAATGCTCCTGCACACAAGTCCCGGCAAGCATCGGCAAAACTGGCTCAACTGAGGTTCGAACTTATTGAACAACCCTCCTATTCTCCAGACCTGGCCCCCTCTGATTATTTCCTCTTCGGACATTTGAAGAATAGTCTCGGTGGAAAGCGTTTTTCCAGCAATGAAGAGGTTAAGGCTGCTGTCAATGCCTATTTTCAGTCTAACGACGCGGAATTCTACTCAAGAGGTATGAAAGCTCTGAAATCTCGGTGGGAAAAGTGTATTGAGCTTCTCGGGGAGTATATCGAATAAGAAAAATTTAAAAACATGTTTTGGAAAATTCTCGGTTTTCATTCTAAGAACTTGTTGAACTACCTGTATATATATATAAGAGAGACTCCACAAAGCTAAGCAATTCTTTATTTGTTAATTAGTGCGCTCCGGAGCACGCGCAAAAGCTGGCGGAATGCGCGCAAGGGCCTATGGGAGCAGCGGTTTTCAAGATGATGGGAGATCTCACCTACATCGCCGCCACGTTAATGGATTCGAAAGGCAATCGACGCCTTCGCGTAGTTCCTTCCTTTGTCATCGATGGCGTACGTAGAAAAACCTGTAATTACATATATACGCCCGGACATAGATATAGACAAAGTTTTCGTAGTATCGCTTTGTTCATACTGCAATTTTAGTCTTTATTTGTCCACTTCTTGCGCTTGATGTTTTTTGCCTGACAAATGGAAAGCGTTCGTCTTCATTCGAAGTAAACAGAAAACATATTGCGTTAGCTTTAACACCTTCGTGATAATGATTAATATGTGCTTCAATAATTTCTGTTTTTTTTTAGTTCTACTACAAAGCATAGGTCCTACTGTCAATTCCTTGTTTGTGAGAGAGAGAATGAAAAATCAGAGGTTTCTCAGAGATATGCGGATGGTCTACTGTTAGACTATGGCAGGCATATATATACTTCAAGGCTTTTATGCACTTAAGATATGACAGGCATCAAAAATCGCATTACCCATCTCATTTGCCTTTAGACATAATTTGCACCCACGATGGTTGCGCCATAATAAACATGACTAGAGCAAGACAAATGTATGGTTGAACTGTTTATTTGAAATGTAAAATGTATGTAAGTTAATAATTACCTCTCGTACCTTAATAGCAGCCTACGATAAAAACTGCGATGTGTGGTGTAATTTTGTTTCAGGTAGGGTATATATATATATATATATATATATAATGTTTGCATTTTGAACATTTTCAGAATTTCGTAAGCCATGAAGAGCAAGCCGAGTATTCACTCATAACACTCATCTGCCTAAAAGCTGTACGCAAGCCACCGTACTGCCATCATTTGCTCCCCGGGCCACGATCGCGTAGAGTAGGAACTCAGGCCCTCCTGCCTATATAAGTGACATTCCTAGTAATGACATAACAAATAAAGATATTCATAAAAGCAATTTAAACTAAAATGATCACAAATCATATTTTTAGTAAGCCATTTGTGCTCTCTATTTTGTTTGCTGATGGTGCATAAATATATCTATATTTATACACCATCAACAAACAAATATCTTTAACGGTCAAAGTAGGCACGCTCCCGGGCTCATTGCATGTCTCCTTTAGTAGTATGCAGAACCCAATGACAGATTAAATAAAATGCCTATAAACGCTTGCTCTGCTGCGAAATATAGTACGCTGTATGTTTTGAATGTCTTTTGTCTGTTACGCAAGACTGACAGTCCTTAAATATCTATTGTCTGCTATGCAAAGCCTACGTAATATGTTAATGATGTTTCTGTGTGATAGATTCTCGCGCGGGTAATGGCTGTGTTATTGTCACAACTACAACACCGTGTTGGCCAAGTCTATATTAATTTGCTTCGTGAATACGTCGCGATCGATTTGTTGGTCAATTTTCCTGGTTGGGGATGCGGGGTAGCGCTCGGATTTCCTACACTTGTGACCTATTGAGTACTAACTTTAAGAAAGCAGTCCGATTGATTATGACACCCTCGTTTTGAAGGTCACGAGAATACTTCGCATTATAAGTAAATCTAAAAAATATATATGTATATATATATATTAGAGGCGTTTGCCCGTCGTCTTTTTTGTACGGAAGGTTGTTAACAGGACTTAAGTGTTTACCTATTCTTAGTTCGGGTTTAACAAGGCTCGCATAGAAGGCTGACTCGTTTGGCCTCACGCTTTCACTTGTCCAACGAACGAGGCTGCTTAGCCAACGACTATAAAGAAATAATCTCAAACTAAGTAACGATAAACTGCTTTTGATTTTGAAACTTTAGTCTGGTTATAGTTCTGCTAACAGTTTTTTTTTCTGGTATTTTGGTATAACTGAGCTACTTAAATGAATCTTGCAAACCTCTAATTGTGTCACAAACGTGCTACTTCGTAGTAATATATCGCGATTGAATTTCGGCCGTGACTACTGTGGTTTAACGCATGTCGAAACAATCGTACCTTCCAAATAATTTCGAATAAATTGTACTTTTTGATAATGTTGCCAAATAATGTAATGAAAACGGTATTCTCTATCCTGCTGCTAAGAGTATTGTGCCGAAACACAAAACATCAGTATTACAACTTGCCAAAGGGAGTCACGCCATTGTAATCCCTTTTTAAACGTGATTTGGTCGATCAGGTCGCTGCTGGTGAGGACCTCGTTTAATACAGAACATAGAAACATACTGACTTAGTTAGATCCTCCTCCAGCCCCGTTAACAACAGTTTCTGCGTCTTTCTGAAAATTAAGAGTTACGTACGATTGAACAGGTTTTGTGGGCTTTTTCTTAACATGGTACTCGGCTTAAAAGCTTCACGCGTCAAAACAGAAAAAGATAGTCGAGGGCGCGCGAAACATGTTTCGAAGGCGTCTGCAGTAGGAACGTTCGATGGGAGGAGGTCATAATATGCTCAACATTGACTTTTTCGATCAGCAGTGTAATAAAAACGCTACGCTCGTTAGCAACTTTCCTCTTTGAAGATATAATTGTGCTACTTACTATGATAGTGTTATATATATTTACTAGCTTAAGGTAAACGGGATGTGCGTAACGGTTGTGGCCTCGGTGAACGTGCTGTAGTTGTATTATGCAAAGCTATTTCAAAAGACGACCCTACGACTTTAACCAGTTTCGGCCAGAAGGACGCCAGAAGGACTCGGTTGCGAATGAGGAACTGGTACATGTCAAATAACGACTTGGTTGGGTCCGGGTGTGTGGGCGAAGTGTAGTAGCCCGTGCTAGCAGCACACGACTGGTGGTGGGCAAAGCGGCCATCACCAATAGGAGAAGCAATTCCAATTTCCCGTTTTCGGCCTCGAAGAGCAGGAAGCCTTGAACTAGCGTCAGAAGGTCTGCTGGCAAACATGGCGCAGGAGAACCGAAAACAGACACCAACTGCTTCGTTCGCTGTTTGCGCCCCGGTACTTTCGATTTCCAAACAGTCCCGCCGCCAATGTCAGCGATGATCACCTCTGCACTCTGCAATTGATTTATCGCTCCTCCCGCACCTAATCACCAAAGTGGTCGTCCAGGGTAGCAAAACAGAGTCATGCAATGTGGACGTAGCGGCGAGAAACTTACAAGCGAAAGATATATATATATATATATATACGATTCGTATATACAATTTTGGCCAGACCTCCCCGCCAATATAAATAAATATATATATATATATATATATATATATATATATATATATATATATATATATATATAAATATATGCAGGGGCGGTCTGGTGAAAATGGTCTGCGACCGCGTATTTACATTTTGTAACGATAACTGTGATATTAGTGTTCCGAGTTATAAGTTACTGCAATTTTTACTGCAATGGCTTCAGAGAACATGACGCATCCTAGAAGCATTTGTACTGCGGCGAAACGATAAGATAGGTAATGGTTTATCACTGATCGTAGAGAGACTTTAACTCGATGCGTTACGGATAAACATCAGCAGCTCGCCCGTTGTTTAAATCAGCACCTAGCATTATAAAACGTATTCATTTAGATATACGCATAGCGTGATAACTTTAGAACACTAGTCCTGACGCCCTCCCCTTGATATATGTATATATATATACAGTGTGTTCCTAAAATAGTATCGAATTTTAAGAGGTGATACTTGTTCGAAAAAATGTTTCCTAAATAGAATGAGGGGCGGATATATTTCGCTTAGGAGTGAAAATGAAATTACTCTAATGTGTTACACTTTTTTGGGAAACAGGGAAATTTTAAATGCACACCCAAAACTGGTAGTGTGGGACTTAATGTCGATGTGTAGGTATAATATCCTCTAACAAATTCTTAGTTAAAGACTTTAGGCCTTCGGAAAATAAGCCTGAAACCGTTATTCAATGCTATGTTAACTCTTGCTTTCCTTTTTTGTTTAGAATTACACAGCCCGAACGCACGTCCTGGTTGGTAACAGATATATATGTTTAATGATGATATCGGCAAAATCTTTCATCATATCTTAGCTATGGGCCTCGTACAAAGTCTTAACCTGAGTCACAGAGAGTGCGTACCAACGACTGACGACAGAGCCCGTCCGATACGACGCAGGTATTTTAAAAGGTGCCGTGGCCCACAAGAAATTGGGTCAGTGGGTAGGATCATGATTGTACCGATGTGGATGGTAGGGACACACCACTTCACGAGTGGTGCGCTGGAGTTCATCATTACAACAAGTCGTTTGGTGGAAAAATCAGAACATACTGTCGTGTTCGGCAGAAAATTCTGCATCGTCTGCAAGATACTCATGCCGGCTGCCAGACGACAAATAGTCACATTGAGAACAATTTGCATAAATATACTATTATATTTGTTTTTCTCAACTTCACGTGCAATCTTTTCAAACGGATTTAGTATAACGGTCAACTTTTATCGAACAGCCACAAAAACATACACATTACAAGAATCATTTTTGTAGCATATTTGTGTTGGTTCGATTCGTAATATGATTACCATAAGCCGTTTTCCCCTGTCATAGAGTCCCTTTTCGCTGAGGAGAGACGTAAGCGGCCATCATTGCCGTAGTTATCAGCTACAGGGTGCAATCCCCGTTGTTAATCGAATCTTTCTTTGAGCGATTCTTACTGATATACGATTTATTTAGCTACGTGGTGTAAACCCTCCGTGGTGTCCCCCAGCGAACGTGACGACAAACTACACCAGCCCCAGGTCCAGGTCTGGTGTCGCCGCCGGTTTGTAAATATATATACAGATATACGATGAAAAATAATACCACTAAAAGTCAGTGGCCAAGCTACCACAAATGTTGTTATGAATAACCCAATAACTTAATATGTCCGGTCCTTGGTGCATTGAAGGTATGACTTGCAGTGATTTCATCAAGCCCACAGGGGACGGAAGATGGTCGAGAACTAAAAACAATCCCCTTAAAAATTTCTAAAAATAGATATATATTGTACACAAGCCGCCGGCGTCCATCCTGTGTTAATACGGCGTTTTTCCTTAGAGCGTATTTCATTAAAAATATATGTCAACAAACCTGACGACCACCCAAGCCTAGAAGGAGGGGATTAGACGCTACATCGCCGACATTGCCATAATTATGATTAAAATTGTCGTTAAATGAGGCAGACGTGCCAGCAAAGTCGCCAAAAAGTCGCCATTTTCAGATATGTTGCTTCATAAAAAAAATCCTATATGTATACGTTTTGAGTAAATACAAAATGGTACTGAACAAAAGCTATATTTGATTGTCCTTTAAATGTTCAGCCTTTGTTGACATATCTTGTATAAATCGGCGCCACAAACAAGAGAAGCGGCGACTCTAACACCTAAATGCGTGGGTTCGAAGCAAAAATTGTTAGGATTTGCAGATGTTGGCTAAAATTAATAACTCATAATTTATCATGTACTCATTTTTGCATAGGTATTTTTTAATATTTTAAAAATGCCTCATGTAACAAGCTACCTATCTAAAATCATCTTTATTCTCTAACGGTTTGAAGCAACTCTACTAAACGACTAATTCATATTGTAGCTCTAGTTTTTCCCATATGAAGACGGGCTTTTGGGCATGTATATTATCTGCTACAATTAAAAAGTATAGAGCACGGTTACCCACGCCGACCTCTTCGAAAAGTGCCAAACCATGTATTGGGAATAGTGATATAAAACGCAAGCTTGGCGTCCGATAAATGCGTTAGCAGGTCTAAAACCAAAAGCCTACTACGACGAATATTAGAGGGTGTAATACTCATGTTTGTTTCGTCTTTTTTAGAAAAAGGGAAAACGCTTTTATGTCCATCCGAAACGGCTAGTGTGAAACTCAATGCCGCTGCTGTTGGTATTGCACACACGAAAAAACTACCATCTACAGGAAAAGGCGAGGCTTTCATGTTACAGTTCCCTGTCTAAAAAATATCTTTTGGAATGACCCCCAGCCAAGATTTAACGTCCACGAAACTGCTTTTCGCGTTGCTTCATAGACGAATTCCCACAAACACAAATGTGTAACGGTGGGGCTCGAACCCGCGCACCTATGCGTCTCCTCCGGTCGCGAGGCGCAGGTGAATGCACTACGACACCGGGCTCGACAGTTCCCTGTTTAAGAGACCATTTGCTTACATGCTACAGGGAGTTCCCTATCAAATAGTCGCGCCAGCTGCGTCCGCGGTGAACGCCATGCATATTTCGAAAGTGTGTTTTACGTTGTCCTCTTCTCCTAAGTCGCAGATAATGCATACTGGCAAAGAAACACGCCCACGCAAGATGCAGATAGGTTTTCTGAAGAAGTGACGCTGGCTCTCCTCCCGAAAGTGCCAGTAGTATGCTGTTAATACTAAAACACACACATAGGTGGTCGCTGAGCGTTTCGACATTATCTAGAACCTTCCAGTTCTCGATGCGTTGCCTCATATGTCAGCTAACCGAATGAGGATGCACGTACTAAAAGAAGAGATCAAACGCGGCTGCAGTACACTCCCAAAGAGCCCAGACGCAAACGGTCTCATTGCAGTGTTTTAAAACGCCTGTGAAAATGCACCAGCGGTGCACGCAACAAGCCGAAGCCGTCAATCCAACTGCTCATGGACCGCGGCCGCCCGAAGGGGGTGCAACCGAGCGAAGCAGGTACACACTCCGGTCAGAAAGGAGCCTAACATGCAGGATCGACAAGATTGGGCCTACGAAGCCTCTTAGTTGGCCTACCAAAACCTCAGCTTTCTTATTAGAAGAAGCACAGAAAGCAAATGGAAAAAGCTGTGCGACGACATCGAGCATCCGGGACAAAGGCTACAAGATCGTGACACAAAAGATTGGGGTCAAGGCTCCAAGCCTGTCTGACGCAATGGTATAACAAGCCATCGGGCAGCTTATTCCAGTAATGCCACCTTGTGAGCGCAGACGCTTGGAGCCGAAAGAGAGCCCTGTCACGGCGGGAGACGAAATTGTCGTATCCGACCACAGGCTCAAGGGCGATAAAGCTCCTGGTCTTGATAGAATTCCCCTCGATGCTACAAAGACTTTGCTTACAGAGGGCCCTAAAGTCTTTAAAAGAGTCGCTGACAAGCTCCTACTGGAAAAAAATCCAAACAAGTGAAAAAAAGCCACTTGTACTGATACCTAAATCAGGTAAGCCCAAAACGACCCCTCGGCGCATCGGCCCTTCTGTCTACTGAGCACGGCGGGAAAAGCCATGAAAGCTAATATCGCGGGGCGACTGACAGAGGCGCTAGTCAATATGGCTTCCGCAAGAGCATGCCAACTCTATCGGCAATCGAGCACGTGCTCAAGGCTGCCGAAGAAGAACGTGACAAGACGCTAAAAGCTAGAGAGCTTTTGCTGCATCTCTTGATGTGAAGAATGTCTTTAACTCTACGAGCTGGAGGATTATTTTGGACACAGTGACACGGAGGGGAATCCTATCTTCAAAGAATAATCTAAGGCTATCTAGACGAACGCGAAATCACGCGTGGCAAGAAGACGTTTAAGGTAACGGCCGGGGTTCCCCGCGGGATCCATATTGGGGCCTCTGCTGTGGTGTATGGCCTACAACGAGGTGCTAGAGACCAAAATGCCTGAAAATGTCACCAACGTAGCATAACCTGAGATCTAGTTCTTATAGTGCGAGCTAGAGACGCTCGTGTTTCGCGTCAACGAAGCCTTTGAAACAGTATTGTTTTGGATGAAACACAACTGCCTGGCACTCGCCCCGAAAAGAGCGAGGCAATCCTGCTAATCGAAAAAAAACGATGCGGTCTGATCATTAATTTAAATCAATGCAGCAAAACCGTTAGGAAGCGCGTGAGGTATCTAGGCGTTATTTTGGACCAGGGTCTGATAGGCAGGGCTTACGTTGAACAAGCAACAGACAAAGCGGCCGAGACAGTCAGCAACTTAACAAAGCTGATGCAGCTTAAATAGTTATAACAAATGTGATACGCTGTACTTGCCAGTATCCCTAGAAAGTATGCCGCACTGGTGTCATTGTATAAGAGATAGTAACTGCACATTCGCAGGTCAGAGATCGAGAGCTATGTAGATAATGCCTTGAAACTGTTCTAGTTAAACCGTTTAAAGAACTGCGTCTCTGCATCACAAAGCAAGTTCAAGAATAGGTTTCAATAGAGCTCTCGCATCGGAACGCAACGCGGCAATTGCAGCAAACGCGCTTCACAATAATTTATAGACATTTGTGTAGAAACGAAAACATTAGGAGTATTTACAAAATTAGCTGCTTGTAGATTGCGACATGTCCCGTTAAGGTTTATTTGTAATATTTGGTTTACTGGTGGTTATGCTCGGTAAGGTTGCCTATAACGAGTAATCAATATATTTCTCTCTCATGCAGGTCATAGTTTTGCTATATCATTATTGTTATTAAATGCCTGTTATATATATATATATATATATATATATATATATATATAGTATTGAGTTTTTTTAATATAATACAGAGTTGATTTAACTCACTCTGTACAGGCTCAACCGCACCTGTGTAAAATCTTAATTAAAATAAATTCACATTATTTGTTTGTTGAGTTACGTTACTGTCGAGCCGTTACGAGCAGAAGCGCAGTACATTTTAGTGCTTTTTTTCGAAGACTTTTTAGTTCAACAACACAGACCCGACAAACGTGCGATGAAGAGCGATGTCGCCGTTACGGCTTCCGTAGGCACGCTGCAGACGACAGCATTTTCTGTTTGCTTACACCGGTCCTCACCCATCAATCGCTCCCTCACCCACAACTCTTGAAGGCAGGCAACGCGGCCACTGGATGGCGACCGGCCATCAAACGATGCGGAAAGAGAACGAAAAGAAGACGAGAACAAGGAGAGGAGAAAGAAAATGAACAAGAACGAATATTAGACCACCTGTATATGCATGTGGTGTTCGCCGCATGTGGTGGCACAGTGTGTGTTCGTTCGAATAGACGGCAGTGCCAGATCTTCTCCAAGACAAGCAAGTAAAAGTGACGTACGTGATGCCGTGACGTACACATAATCATCACTAGTCATCACTGATCATCTGGCGTCTAAGTCAAGTTTTCGGGCGGACCCTCAGCCAAGACTGAACGTCCACGGAACGGTTTTTCACGTTTTGCTTCATAGACGGAAATCATCTAGCGTCTAGCGTTACAGCAACACACAGTGTCTACCTATCTGGCGTGTGTCTCCGTTCGCTCGTGGCGTACCAGCCTGCACACAAGTATTATATGTAAACAGGTAAACGTGTATGCCGTGTACGTAAACGTCGTACAGAATGTCCTCCACCTCCTCCCCTACCGGGCCGAGTGAGATCAAACTCGGCTACTGGGATATCCGAGGTCTGGCGCAGCCGATCCGGCTGTTACTCGAGTACGCCGGAGCAGAGTACGAAGAGAAACGCTACAAGACGGGCCCGGCGCCCGATTACGACAAGTCCGAATGGCTGGCCGAGAAGGCGGCCAACCCGCTGGGCCTGGCGTTTCCCAATCTGCCGTACCTGGTCGATGGCGACGTCAAGCTGACCCAGACGCACGCCATCATGCGCTACCTCGGCCGCAAGTTCAAGCTGGTCGGCGACTCCGAGACCGAGGTGACCCGGTGCGAGCTCGCCGAGCAGCAGCTTGCCGACCTGCGTACGGCATTCGTCAAAATGTGTTACAGTCCCGACTTCGAGCAGCTCCAGGAGGGCGAGCGCTCGAAGGCAATGTGCCTGGGCATCCTTGATGGCGGCCTGAAAGAGCGGTTTGCTCTGATGCTGCGGGAACTTTCGGAATTTCTCGGCGACTCGAAATGGTTCGCCGGCGGCGACCGGCTCACCTATGTTGACTTCCTCATCTACGAGATCCTGTTCCAGATGTCCGTCTGGCACCCGGCGAGCTTCAGCAAACTCGACAACCTCACCAGCTTCGTGGCGCGGTTCGAGGCGTTGCCTCCGATCAGCGCCTACATGAAGTCGGAACGATTTCTTAAGTGGCCATTCAATAACAACGTTGCGTCATACGGCTCGAGGAGCCAAACGTGTCCATTCTAACTACCCCCTTCTGGGTTGGATCAGTTCTCAAGTAAAATGTCCGTAGGCAATATTGTTTAAAAAATGGGTGTGTGTGTGATTCAGAAGCTGAATCCGGACCCTTAGTGCCAGAAATTGCTTTTCTGTTAGATCAAAAATTGTATCTGCCTGAGAGGAAACAGAGCAGTCTATTTACCTATGATCATCAAATGCTTGTCTTAAATGACGACATCAGTACTTGTTCTACAGAATAGTGATCATGCATATTAATGCAAACATTATCAGTAGTAAGGCAAGTCATTGGATTCTAAGCGGCAAACGCTTTAAATAACTATTATTGTACCAAATAAAAAATATCAAACGTGAAACATTATTAGTATCATGTTTGTTTTATATATATATATATATATATATATATATTTATATATAGAGGCTGTATGCATTCGTGTGTATTTGCAAGTACTAATGAATAAAGCTACGTGTTTCATTCATATATATATATATATATATGGACGGAGAACAACAAAAATATAAACAAAGGCAACAACAAACACTGACTCCAAAAACTAAGTTTGCACCATAATAATTGCTACGACTCCTAGATCACTACAGTCATACTAAGTACTTCAAGAGGAAGATGGAGCAAGGTAGGAAGAAACAGATATAATTTCTGATTATGATCAGGTATTTTTGCTGAACAAATGATGTATGTATGGTAGAATTTGTTTGTAAAAAACGCTTGGTGTTCTACCATATTTGCATAATGACAAAAACGTAGTTAAGATTGGTTACATTCTACATATACATATACATATATACACGGTGTGACTGAAAGGTTTTTAAAGCGTGCATGGAATTGTAGAGCTCGTTAAAGCAAATATTTTTTCTAATAGAACATGGTCTCTGAGACGTCTTGTTTCGGAGTGAGAGTGAAATTTCTACAATTTGTGACACTGGTGTTTTTGCCCGATATAGGAGCACAAAATGTGCTGTTGCGAGACAACCAGTTCTCCTAGACAGAAACTAAGCACACCTTCGTGTTCGTGATAAAGATTCTTCTGAGGATAAGCGTTCTGAAGATACGCAAGGCCGGTCAGAAGACGCGACACGGTCGCTTAGAAGAAAATTCGCCAAAAATGAAGTTATTTATTAACGTTCACGCCAAATACTTTAAAATCATAACCTTACAACCATTCACAACGCTAAAAACGGACATATTCGGCCAATAGGCAATTCACGGCGATCATTTTGGTACCAAATATATGTCAAGGCGAGCTGTGGTTGCGGAGTAATTACGATTTTTCGGAGGGCATGTCCAGATTAAGTGCATGAAAAATGACGCGCTGCGGCTGTCGCGCGACACGCCGGCGGTAGTGAACGTCGCCACACAGTAATTTTATATGCACTTAATCTGGACATGCCTTCCGAAGTCGTAATTACTCCGCAACCACAGCTTGCCTTGACATATATTTGGTACCAAAATGATCGCCGTGAATTGCCCATTGGATATCCCACTGAATATCCCTTTTTAGCGCTGTGAGTGGTTGTAGGGTTATGATTTTGAAGTATTTAGCGTGAACGTTCGAACACGAAGGTGTGCTTAGCTCTACAATTCCATGCAGCTTTAAAAAACTTTCAGTCACACCCTGTATATAGTTATATGTATGTATGTATGTATATATATATATATATATATTTATATATATATATATATTTATATTGAAATCACATATATATATATATATATATATATATATATATATATATATGTGATTTCAGTATTCTTCCTGGCAGAAGCCCTGTAAGAAAAAACTGTCAAGAACGCAGCGTTGGGCAAAAGCTAGTCACCCTGAACATAAGACTTAAAAGTCCCCTGAACGTGTTAAACTCTTATAGAGCCGCCATTCAAAGATCATCTAACAAGAGTAGTGGCCTATGGTAAGAACATGAGAAAACATAAGCTAAACGCCCACACAAAGCGGCCAGCTTTACAAGTTGGGCAGCCTTAATGGTGAATTAAAGTGGTAGGATGGAACAATCTTAGAAAGACAATTGCGGCCACAACAATCCCCAACAAGAGGCAAAGAGGGCGGCTAGACTTTAGTGGGTTTGAGAGTTCCACACTGTCGTGGTTTCAACAATTATCGGGTTGCATCATATCCTGCTTATGTCTATGAGTAAACATACGCATGCATACATATTAGTATGCAAAAGCCCTAAAAGTATATATATATATATATATATATATATATAATGTTCTTTTTTTGTACGCTAGCTTCTGATTAACTAAATGTGTTTATGTGTTTAACGACGTGTGTGTATGCTATGGACATTGGCCTCGAAGCTGGACATAGCTGGTTGTTGTTATTCCTATAATTCTAAACATGATTTCTTATAATCTTCTCTATCACTCACAAACGCAGGTTGGTTTGTCGTTCAGCGGCTGATGCGCGCTCGTAAGTTAATTATTCATAGAATGAAAATGAACGAACAAATACATTTATGAGGAGGTTTGTCTTGATTCTAGACCACTATCCGTACCCCACGGGCTCGAAATCGTGGTAAGGCATCTTCTCAATGAACCGACGCGCAAACACGTTGAGAATATCTAGGGTTTCCCCAACAACCTCTATGGCAGCGGTATGGTCAATTATCGTCAATTCTCAATGAGCATCGCTTAAAGAAAATGTGAAAGGATCGAACCGGCGACACCCCGGCAAAGCAGAACAGCCACGACTAGCGCACTAGTCCACTGAACGACGCACTAGAATTTAAATAATTAGTCTTACCTAGCCGTCCACGCAGTCGTCGTTTACCGCGTGGTCGTCTCATAACTGTCCTTGAAGCTGCAATCATTTTGCTTGCTCTCTCACTCTCACAAACATACCCCCAATATATCTCTTTCTCTCTCTCCCTCGTTAGCAAGATTACAGAGTCTAGAGTAGTACCAAAAAGGAGAACCAACGTAGTGAAGTAAGGATGGAAACATAGAATCAGGGGCGGGGGAGGCAGAAGAGCAGAATACGTTTAAGCAGATGAGGTAGTGGCAAAAAGAGAATGATAGTTAGAGAGATAGACATATATAGCTATATATATATATATATATATATATATATATATATATATATATATATATAGAGAGAGAGAGAGAGAGGAGGAGGGAGAAGCAGAGAGGAAGAGGCAACGAATATATAAACCATAGAAAACCATATAGATATTGTAAGAGAAAAACGGAATTGATAAAAAGCTCGATAAAAACGGATAGGCAGGGAGCGAGGAAGGGATAGAGGAATAGGACACTAGATCGAGACACACAGCAAAAACAAATGAGCACGAGAAACGAGAGAGGGTCAGTCAAAATGGGTTGCGTGTACAGCATACGACGTGGCAAGGCGAGGCGATGGGCGAGCGATCGGCCCAGCGGCATCACGTCGCTCGATCTTGATTTCGGCGGAGGGGAAAGGGCAGTCTGCCGTCACAGAGGCCGTCACAAGTGACAGCTGCCACAGTCACAGCAGTCCCGGCCGACGAGAAAGAGGCCAAACGGGCGGGGTAAAAGGAGGGCCGCGCAGGCCAAAACGATCTAGGACGTACAGTCCTGCCCCGACCAGCGGTCCTGTGGCCTTTCATTAAATCCCGGTGGCGACTGGCGACGACATCACACGAGTGCCACGCACAGCCCTTCATGACAATCCGGCTGGTAGGCCGGCCAGTGAACAAAGCAGGCGCCAACCATTCGACTAGGTCCTGGTGCTGCTGCAGCGCCCATGTGACTCATGTGGACGAGCCGGGACATCCTACAACAGCGGACCAGCCAAGAACGGCCTACAAGTGAGATAGATACTCGCCAAGATAATTAGAACAGGTCGAAGGCGATAACGACAGATAAATGCTCTGCCTCTCTCTCTCGCTTCGCTCTGCATTACGTCTACATTCGGACGATCAGGCATCTAGGACGCCATCTGGCGCTGTTGCCACTCCCCCCCCCCCCCCCCCCGGATGCTCTCACAATGAAGTGAAAGCTCTGTTCTTATGCATATATATGTATATATATATGTGTTTTTTTTTATATGGAGAAAGATTTATTAAGAATGCTGATGGAGCTACAATTGTCTCCTGAGAACGTGTGCACTGGGAACATTACTCTATCTCGTATAAAGTGGGTTGGGACCACTTCAGCAGCGCGCCGCGGACGGACGCCGCGTTCCCGCGTTGGACGTCAAGGTCGAGGCGCTGTCTCAAGAAAGCCGCAGATATCTTGTCTCCGGTTGCGAGGTTCAGCTGCTCGCCGACTCTGTGGAGAAGTTTGCGAGAGAGGTTGCCTGGGCCGCTTAAGGTCTCGAACGCTAGCGGTTGAAACTCATGTGGGTAACCTATTGAGCTTCTTCGTCTCCGCTAGATTACCGGCGTGGCCTGCCGAGATCGCCCCGCCACCGACCATTGAAGGTGCGAATGAGTCGGCGACAGTGGCATCCCAGACAAGCATCCTGCCCCTACTGAAAGGGGTGAGAGTCATCCCATCCGGACGCTTACCATCGTCAGCGGACAGGCCCTGGGGCTCTAGAATGCAGAGGAATCCACTTGACCGAAGCGCTCGGCCGAAGATGTCGTTAATACCGGCATGTCTGGCCCGCCGTCCCGCACTCATAATGCACGACAACCCATGGTGGGCTAATTTGTCAACGGGGTGGCCACATTTACACTGATGGGGGGATACCAGGTCACAGCCGAGACGAAGACCTACCCCGATTCGGGTTGTTTCGTCGTCCAGGAGGGTGCCCAGTGGAGCACTTGGAAGTGCATGCAATCAGGCTCCAGAGCCTTTGGCAGCGACCGCTCGGAGGCGAACCTTTGTGGGGTCGTCGATAGCGCCCGCAAGTACAGCCGCGGTACGCTTCGTCGTATAAGAATGTACTCCAGTCATGTTGACTGAAAGGGTTATCCGGAGCGGCCCTGCAAGCTGTATTTAGCTCCTCGAACAGGCGTCTCTTGAGTTCCTTGTACTGACAAATGCCGGCTTCGTCTAATAGTACGATGGCATTGTTCTCGGATCAGAAAATGGAGAAGACGATCGCTGGTCCTGCGGAAACGAGCGGATCCGGGATTCCCAGACCCCCGTTTGAGATCGGTAGTTGTGACTGTTTTTGAGCGGAAGGTGCCAGCGATAGATTAAGAAGAGTTTCAAGGGCGTTTAGAGTTAACTTGTTCAATGGACGCAGATCATCCAACCGTCCTGTTGGATCGGCTCCGTGAAGAAGGTGGGTGACCCTCGTAGCTGAGAACGAGGATCGAAGTAAAAAGAGCGCGCGGTGAGCGCCGAGTGGCGCAAGGTTATCGGCGACGTCCTTCAGCTTATTCAGCCATTTTTGAAGTGCGTGTGTGAGCCCTTCCGGCCGAAGAGGGACTCCCAGGAGCTCCAAATCGTTGTCGTGGGTAACTTTACATCCCGGCAGTAAAGCTTAAAGCGTGCGAAGGTCCGAGGCCTGTGTAGTATTGCCTGTAACATATCTCACATTTCTTGGGATTCAGCTTCAAACCCGAAGTCTCATGGAAATCAATCACGCGCGGAACGTCGTCAGCAACCATGTCTACATCGCCCGCCAGCACACCGTCATCCAGATACCAAATGTTTAGTGGGCTTTTAAGAGAGTTGACTAGCTCTTTGATGCTCAGGCAAAACAGAGGGGGAGCCAAAGAGTCACCCTGTTGCAGCCCCGTAGCCGAAGCTATAAGATCATCTGGTAGGGCCAGGTAAGAAGCGGTACGGTACGCTTGATTGACGTGGTGCGTCAGCTGGGGGCAATGTGTCGCAACCGCCTTCAAAAGGTAATCCCGTCTTACGGTGTTGAATGCGTTCTTGAAATCAAGCTTTACGAGTACCCCAGGTAGCGTGTCTGAGTCGATAAAAGCTCGGGTGGCATGTACCGCGGCCTCAGCCCCGGCTGGTACCGCCAAGCCAAGATGGTGAGAACCCGTCGCCTCGCCAATCTTATCTCTGGTTCGATTACAGGCAATCTTTGCGACTAGCCTGCGTAAGGTGGAGGAGCAAGCAATCGGCCTCACTGACCCGTCTTTCTTCTGTAGGGCGAAAAGCCTGGCTCCAAATATTATAGGCAGCAGGTGAGATGAAGGAGCGCCCCACAGCAGTAAGTCGACGAGTTTTGCCAGTGCTCCCGCCAGCCGACCGGCTGTGTCCCCCAGGTTCGGAGATAGTAGGTCCATTAGCATTATATATTATACATATGCATATATATATATATATATGCATTATATATATATATATATATATATATAGATAGATATATATATATATATATATATATATATATATATATATGCATTATATATTATACATATATATATATATATATATATATATGCATATATATAAATGTTTGTCGAACCTTAGTCCATAAAATGTGCGATCCAGGCCGAGAGGTTGTATATATGCGGTGTTTGTAGATTCAAAGGCAACGTTTGGCATAGCACCGAGGGATAAAATAGTTGAAGAGCTGGCAAAATCCGGAGTGCCGGCAGCAGTTCTCGGTTACTTATTAATATGTCAAAACAGGACACGATGCTGATTGATAACGGGGTCGGTATTGCGGGGGAGGTGGCTCAAACCACTGGTGTCGCACAGGGCGATGGACTGAGCTCATTGCTGTTTTCCGTATTTTTGAGTGGACTACCAGAGTGGATAAGGGCGGGCTGGACCCAAGAGTGGGCCAGAATCTTACTGTACGCTGATGATGTGGTCATCTTTGGTAGCAGCATTTTCAGGGTGAAACAAGCCATGAATCGACTAGTTACATTCATGAATGAAAAGGGCTTGAAGGTTAACTGGGGAAAGACAGTAGCTATAAAATTCCGAAGGGGCGGCCGTATGGCCAGGAGTGACGTGATCCAAATCAGGGGGACAGAAATTAAATTTGTAAACAAATGTACATACCTAGGCATAATCTTATCAACAAGCGGTAGCAGTTTTCGATCACACATCCAGGAGAGGGTCAGGAAGACCACCATCGTAGTGAGGTTTTTCTATTTAAAGAGGGTTTTTGCACTTTCGAATTCATGGAGAAGTAGAATTGTTTACGTCCTGGAGGGTGGCCCGCTGCTGACGGAAGACCTACAAAAACGATGTAATCTGAAGAAAACATGCGCCTTTGAAGTTTATATGCGGAACTGAGAAACCAACATTTGTGAAATGGACATAGGCATTTATGGAACAGCAGCAATGACGAGCACTGAATGGCAGGGGTAGCAGGAGTAAAAGATCGACATCTAACTACGGCCTTTGCAGATCACGGATTTCATCACGTTCTGTGCAACGTGGAGGGTTTTCATGAACCACAGGATGAATGTCAATGCAAACAATGCTGGAGCAAATGTGATCGATACCACGCCGCATTATGCCCGGCAATTAGGCCTATAGCAGAACTAGCAAAACGCTAGATTGTTAGTGTCTCGAAACATTTTGATATAAAATAAACACAATTACCCAGTTTGGGTGTTAATAATTAAACAAATAAATGTGCGATTGCAACAGAGTCATCTTTTTGATGGAGAAACTAAAGACATGCCAGCATTGTAATTGTGCGCTGTATATCCAAACGCCGGCCCGTAATGCTCCACCTCCGATAACATGAAACTTTATGGGAATGCAGTACTAATAACACGGCTAACGGTTATCACGAATCAAACCACCTATGAACACCACTTATCGATATCAAAATAATCCCCTTAAAATGCCCATTTTACGGAATGTGTTTGTTTTATGAGTGTGTGTATTGAACAACATGTTTTGAACATTAGACATTTTAGAGAGAAGTTACTAAATCTTAGACTAAACGCTGTGGCAAGGGATCAGGTAATGCTCCAGATCTCTTTAGGCGATCTAGGTGTGCCAGACGCGGTTTTGGCGGCAGGACTCGCAATCGCGTACCCATCGCCCAGACGGAGGACAGAGTTTAGGAATTCTTGGATAGTGATTGGTGGAAATGCCTATATCTTTGAACTTTAAAGGCTGACCGACGGATTGACGTTGTTATTTGATTTTCCTTACAATTATAGGGCTAACCAGAACGGTTGTACAGCCCCCCTACAAGAAAAGCGAGTAGCAAGCCTGATTAATAGAACACCTGTCGTTGTTGATAGAGCCAGGGCTCGAGCTTCATCGAACGCAGTCATAGAACTGTTCGCGAATTGAGAGTCTATTGGACGGCTCGAGACAACGCGCATAAGCGCGCAGGGATCCGGCTTGGTGTTCACCTGGTCGTGCCCCACTGATGTCTTTGTGGTAATTTTGTGGACGCGTTGGCCTATCATGGCATGTCATGAGCCTTACGTGCAGGCCGACGAGCACGTCACTCCGCCTCAAATTACACCTTTAGTCGCGCACTGCAACCTACGGGCAGTTCGTACGTGAATTCTGGAACCCCCGGATCTATCCAGGGATGATGGAACAGACCTGACGGTTTGACTCTGACACCCTTTGAGCGCGGCCGCATGCTTGTTTGGGACGCAACTGTCACCGACTGATTAGCCGCTTCGATGGCCGGTGCGGGTGCAGACCGAACAGGGCATGCTTCCAGATTAGCTGGGGCTAACGAATGCAGAAAATACTCTAGCGTTAATTATCCGCACGAATTTTGCCCGTTGGCGTTCAAGACTATGGGAGCTGCAGGCCCTCTTACATTCAACCTGATTCAGCGCGTAGGTAGAAGCCTTAACCTTTCGACGAGAGACTCGAAGGCATCCTAACGCTTACGTCAGAGGCTGTCGCTCGACATTGAATGAGGAAATGCAGCATCGGTCCGGGGCAAAATGTTTAACTGGGCTAACCCTGTGTCAGATAACCCGTGACCACACGTTCGCGCGGAGACAATTGTCCACTTCAAAGTGCTAACATAGCAAAGTTATACAAATAATTTTACCTATTGCTTTACAAATATAAGTATCGTAGTTTGAAGTGGTAAATAAAGATTATATTACCTGGTTTGATATGTATTGAACGTGACAACTAAGCAAAATGAGGCATCACAAAACCTTTCTTTAATATCAGTATGTCCAGTTTCGTAATCGATCAACTCGTTTTCCTGCAATCGCATATTTTGTAAAGCAATTTCCGGTCACTCAAATCTACATAACAGAAAAATAGTAAATTTACTGTCACTGCTAACAAAATTTGCACATCGCCCTCCATTCCTTTGGAAAAATGCATGCTTTTCTGCAAACATACTTTTCATTCGTTTGTTTCGAGAGAGTAGCAGTGTTGAAAAAGGCACATTTATAATAGTGCCTTACGTCGTCGACTTTCCGACGAACGGCATAAAGGGGAATGCGGTGCAGGAATTGGGTAAATCAACCGCTGTGGCCCGTCGGCAGTTGCGGGGCGGGTAGGTGAGCTAGCCTGAAAGAAAGTGGAGTCTGGTTTATTTAAGCGGCGTATTGCTGTCGAAACTGGTGTCAGACTCTTTGCTAACGACTGGCCCTTAGGCAATGGATCTACAGCGATGGAGAAGAAACAAAAGACGAAAAATAAGGAAAGTAGATACATACAGCTCTGAACAGCGGGCATTCGCTGTTCGATTCTGTAGTAGATTCTAGCATAAACGAAGTGTACGGGTCGCCGCCACAACTTTTCTCTTTGTGCACACGCGACAATAAAACAGCAGCCGAAGTAAAGAGCCTTCGTGGCCTTCATTACATTATGGCAGCGGACGCATCAACCACATATATTAGCTGACTGGTAGGAGAGACACTTCAAATGTGTTCAAACTTCTTTATTTGTAGGCAGGTAGTGCACTATGAATACCTTTGTTGTTTGAATCTGCTGTACTTCTGGGCTAGCGAAATTAGATACACCACGTACGATCAAAATGCGTTGTTAGTATCCGGGACGGAAAAACGTAGAATCTAGAAAAACCTTTCAATCCTGGGTAGTCGACAACTATTGTATTTTATGGCGGGAGTTGAAAACTCTCCTACGTGTTGTCGTTCTAAAACCGATATTATTTTTTCTTTGTAATATCCACAGTGATATCTTTCTCCCTTTTGCCTACTCTTTGCTACCGCTACTATTTAAATACTCAAGATAAGCTAGGGCAATTCAGTTTGCAATCGCAAACATGGATTTACTGCTGCTTGACAACACGTTAGTGTATATCATATGTGTTAGGTGTTGTATAAATATATTTAGCATGTCCATTTATTAATCAATTTATATTACAATCCTGTGTAAGTGAACGTGTTAACTTTCAGCCTATAACAGCCCTGGTGTGCACCATTCGGCAAGCGACCCCAAAACTGAGATCGCGTTGCCCCGCTGGACGTCAATGGAAAGTCTTTGGCGCAAAAATTGTGCGGCTCTCTTGTCCCCAGTAGTTATCTTTAATCGTTCGCCCAATTTAGTAAGTATTCTTTCAGTCAGCGGGCCCGGTGGTCCCAAGGTTTCGAAGGCCACTGGGCTGAAGTTATGGGCTCTTGCCAGTTCGGCATATTTGTTCATCTTGTTCGTTTCTGCTTGGGTCGCGGCGTGACCAGCTCTAAGTGAACCGAAACCGACCATTGAGGGTGAAAGTGAGTCGGTTACGGTGGCATCCCATATGAGGGTACGGCCTCGTTCAAAGGGGATGAGAGTCATCCCGTCGGGACGCTTGCCGTCGTTTCTGGTTAGTCCAGTTGGTTCCAGTGTACTTGGGTAGCCTGCCGTCCTCAAGGCCCTTGCTATTGTGTCGTTGATAGCCGCGTGACGTGGTCGACGACCTTCACTGAGGGCGCAGGATAGAGCGTGGTGAGCTCTAATGCCCACTGGCTCCCCGCATCGGCATATGTGAGGGTGAACGAGCGGCGTACCAAGTCGGAGGCCAACGCATATTCTTGTAGTGGCATCATCCAGTAAGGTTCCTAACGATGCACTGGGTAGGGCGTGTAGCCAATCGCTTGCATGTTTTGCGGAGGTTGCCCTAAGCCGAGCCCTAGTAGAGTCACTGTCAGCTTGATCAATAAGTAAACAAGCATGTTGATCGGCTAGCATGGCCGACCACTCACTCTGAGATGCGACGTTATTTGGTGAAGTTCCAAGAACCTCAACCAAATTACTCGTGACTCGATCTCGCATGGAGGTAAATTCGAGCTGGCCGGCTTCGTCAAGAAGTTCGCAGACCTTGCCGGAAACCTGGTGGGTGGCAGCAACTATCGCGGGGCGTGCTAATATTGTCGGGTCTGGTAAGCCAAGTCCCCCCTTGGCTATTGGCAAGAACATCTGTCGTTTGGCTGTATCGTCCAGTTTGATGTTAAGCAGATTGGTTATTGTATTGGCTGTAAGATCATTGAAGCGTCGTAGCTCGTCCGTTTCGCCGGTAAGTTCGATACCCCTCAGAATATGAGTTAGGCGTGTGGCTGAGTAAGAGCACCTTAGCAGGTAAAGACCGCTATGGTAACCTATCAAAGGAAGGCGCTCCGAAGCGGTATTCAGTTTATCCAACCACTTCTGCAACACGGGGGCGACACCTTCCTGAAGTAGGGGTATCCCTAGGAGCTCTACTTCGTTTGCGCTGAGTATCTTGCAGCCCGGTAACAAGTGCGTGATCTCAGAGGTTGTTGAATCTGCATCAGGATTCCATACGAACAGTTCGCATTTCGAGGGATTCGGGGCTAAGCCGCTTACGTTCTCGAAATCGATAATCTTCTGTATGTCACTAGCGATTGTAGAGGCGTTGCCTGCCAGTACGCCATCGTCCAAGTACCACATGTTAAGCGGGCTTTCGAGCGATTTGATCAGGTCGTTAACTGCCAGGCAAAATAAAGGTGGACCCAGAGGGTCTCCTTGTTGTATACCTGTCTCGGACGATAGTATTAGGTCAGACGTTACAAGGCAAGTTGGACGTCTATATGAGGACTCGACATAATGGTACATGTCTGGGGTTCAGTCCTTGACTGTCCTTAGCACATGGTCTCTTCTTATCGTATTAAAAGCATTTGAAAAATCCAACTTGAGCAAGTACGTAGGGCAAGTCCTGGAGGCCAGGAAAGAGCGAGTTGAATGAACCGCTGTTTCTACTCCGGCTTTGACCGAGAATCCCAGTTGTCGGTCGTCTATTAGGTGTGCGAGCTGTCCTGTGTTATCTCTTATGCTGAGCTTCGAAGCAATCCTGCGCAGGCATGATGAGCATGCTATCGGTCGGATAGAGCCGCACTTCTTTTTCAATGCAAATAATTTAGCGCCGAAAATTATTAGTAAAAGTTCCGCTGGTGGTTGCCCGAAGCGCAATATGTCAACAACTTTGGCGATAGATATTGCCAATTTATTGGCTGTTTCTCCGAGGTTTGGGGACAGCAAGTCGGCTAGTAGTCTTGGACGGATAAAGTCTAATCCGGCTGAGGAACTTCTGGGAAAAGATTGAACAGCAGCAAAAATGTCTTCCTTGCTTGTGGATCCAGAATCTGTTGATGGTGGCTCAGGCCATATAGGCCATAGTGTTGTATATATATATATATATACACATATATATATATATATATATATATATATATATATATATATATATATACATACATACATATATATATATATATATATATATATATATATATATACATATATATATATATACATATATATATATATATATATATATATAAACGTCAACGTGCTGTGTATTGTGTTTTACACACGTTCCCAGTAGTCAGATGTGGGCTAGCCAATGACCTCAAAAGAAATACTGGTAATTTCAAGCTGTCAATAAGTATATATCTATAACCTTTATAAGTACGCATCATATTGTTTTTCTTTTTTTTTATAATTTCAATGCCCCCTGCAAAAGTCGGCACGCTTTTTAAAGAATAAATGTAAACCTTAAAATTAAGCGCAATTTGCTATAAGCACAGTCGTAATTAGGAATTGCAAAAGGGTTTGCACGCAACAAAAATATTTAAACATTTTTAGCACAAACGGGTAAATGAACCTATTGCAAATTACATTTGGTGACAAACAGGGTTCCAGAGCAAGCTAGAGCAAATCTACGTTTACCCGTGAGAACGAAACATGACCAAATTATTTGAATCACACTCGCCAAATTATCCTCTGGGATGCATCAAACAGACTGAACATAACTCCTACGTACCAGTGCTACTTCTCGCAAAGATAAAAAACCTTGATGACAATAGCCTTGTGCGTTTCGACAGCTACCTGAACCAACGGACCAGGAGCACAATAAACCAGATTGCTACTGGCCCATACGAAAGCTTCCGCACAAAAAACGTGTTTCTGCGACCTGCAACATTGGCAGGGCATCCTGGGCGACCCGCGGGACAAGAAACATTACTCTGTGCCGTTCATCATACAGCTTCCACCTATGGCTGATGAATAGCTTCAGCCGACGCACGAATAGGCTTGCCATTAACTCGAATGCACAACACTTTTTGGTATGCCTCTCCATAAGCTAGGATCTATTAGGATCACACCCTTTTTCCTCGAAATAAGTATCACAGGTGTAACACTGTCATTACGCGGGAATCTACCCTTGACCCGAACATGAATTAAATAGGCTTGCCTCGATGGATGGTTCTTTTCGCAGGTCGCCCGGCTCCGGCGACTTCTTCCGTGAAGCGGTAACCGGGGTAAGATGGTCAAGGCACTTGTGCAAGTCTGCATGTTTAAGTGCAAGGTTTTTGTACTGCTCTTACTTGTAGCAATTTTTGTCGTCTTTCTTTGTGAGAACCTTAATTAACAGGACACGGAACAAAATAGACGTAAGGAGCCGGCCACAATCTTCGAGCACCGGCTGTCCTCAGTAAAGCAGGAGTGTATCTAAGATGTCTCCTGAGCTTAGTCAATGGCTTACGTTCCTCTAGGCGAGCCCTATATATATAAGGGAACGGCAATATTTTATCCCCACACACGTCCGATTTTAGCTTTGTCCCGCTCCTTTCGGACGAATCTTTCTTGCTAAAACAACTGTCGCCTTCTAGTAGGACGTTTGTGTGGCAAATACGTCGATTAGCGATAAAGGCACTTGACACTTAAGTCACCTGTCGGCTTGTCTAATTTTGCATTTAAGTCGCCGGAAATTAGAACCGACTAGTTTTCTTACCCGGGGCCTATCTTCCACACTATCTTCCATAACCGTATGTACTTATTTTAAGGTTTAGTAGGACGAATATATTTTTCCTAATGAAGGAAATGGAGGCAAAAACGTCTCGTTTAGGAGTGAGAATGAAAATGATAAAAGTACTTAATTTGCGTTTTTTCTTTGACTTCTTAGTGCAAAATCTGCGCTCGTGGGAGAACCAGTCAGCGCGAACCGAGCGAACCGATTATACTGTATAACCTGAATGACACCAAACGCAAGCTAGCGAAAGACGAATGGTCAGATTATGGACGATTAGTAAAAAAGTCTATTTGTTGTTATGTCATACGTTAAAGTTTTCACGTGCAACCCGTAAAATTTTGCTATTACGACCAAAAATTCACGCTTAAATGACTATTATTGGGCAATTGCAAATTTAGTGTCTATCATTTCAGTACCAAAGTGGTAGTGCTGCGTTACGTAGTTTCTGAGTAACTAAGCATTTTCGATAGCCATATTGAAAGCAAAGGTCTGCATACTTCGAATAGAATGTATGAGAAAGTTAGGTGCATATTTTGTGGTTTAGTAGACTTCGACAATAATTGTTTCTTTCTTCAATGAAAGGAGGAGGCGGAAACGACCTGCCAAAGTTTTACGGTTCGAAACGTGAAAGCTTCAACGTAAAACATAACAACCATGGCTGTCGAAAAGCTTAGTTACTCGGCAACAACCTATCGCAGCATCATTACTTTGGTACGAAAACAATGGACATTGAATTTGCTATTGCCCGAGAATGACCTTTTGTCAGTAAATTTTGTGTCTTAACGGGAACATTTTACAGTTCTGTACGCGAGAGCTTTAACGTAAGACATAACAACATATCAACGTTTATGTCTTTCAGTTATCTGGATATTCTTTTTTTGTAGCTTGCGTCTGGTGTCATTCAGATTATGCAGAATTTTCCGCTGAACACGCCGATATGATCGGTTCCTTCTTAAGTTAAAGGTTAATGGTTCTCCCGCAAACGTAGATTTCGCACAAGAGACAAAAAGGCAGAATAAATACTTTTATAAATTTCATCCTCAATCCTGAACAAAACGTTTCCATCCCCCTCCTTCTATTGAGAAAATGCAATATATATATATATATATATATATATATATATATATATATATATATAGAAAATAGTGTGATGATTTATTAATCATTTACAATACGTTTGCACACTCGGCAGTGCTCGCCTTAATAAAAATTGTGGTAAAAAGGTGTCACGTAAAGTTAAGAATCAGCTGTCCGTGTCCTTGCTTGATGGTAGCCCCCGCTCTTATGGACCCGGTGCGAGCGGTTTGCAATGCTAGGACGGTAAGCTCCATAAAATTTCTCTTCGTGACGCCCAGCCCCAAGAGCGCCATCGCAGATTTGGAGTCCCATACACCACTCATAGAAATAGTTATGGATCCGAATCTGCGAGGTATATATATATATATCCACCCTAATTTTCACACACGCCCGTAGTCTGCTCAAAACGCTGTCGAAAACGTCAAATTTAGTTCTGCTACTCACGAAGGGCTTGCTTGAGCTCGTCCAAATTTTAAAATCGAGTGGAATTAAAACCGCCTTTCCAAAGCACTCATGTAGGAAAATCCATAGGGTCAAACTTCGGGCTCCGCGGCGGCCGCCCCGACCTGTCCAAAACGTCTGAAATATGCTCATTGTACCATTCCTACACTGTTTGACAATAAAAGTGCGTTGTTATGTCAAAGAGCCATTCATTTTAGTGGCGGTCTTTCGATTATCGTTTCAGACCTGTTTAACTAGATATTCTTGGGACACCCTGCGCACATATATATATATATATATATATATATATATATATGTATATAGATTGTTTACACCCCGTTATGAGTTCAATAAAAAAAATTGGGTTATATATATATACAATTGTGATGTAAGAACATGTGCACAGCCCGCTTGGAGCATAACTCAAAGCAATAGGTCCAGGCTAGGGCTGGTCCACCTAGCCAGGGTACCTCTAATCGAGGCGGCATTCCCTCTTTGAACATCTAATGACAGACGTTGCAGTAAATATTCGCCCCGCCCTCTTGTCTCCTGTAGCGAGTACCAATCTTTTTCCGACATCATTAAGCAGTTTCTTCGTGAGCAGCCCAGCCCCCCAAGGTCTCAAACGCAAGGGGTGAGAACAAGTGTGGGTAAGAGACGCCTGAATACTTTCTGCACTTGGCTGCTTCCGCTAGGGCTACCGCGTGTCCAGGGCGAACTGCGCCCGCACCGACCATTGAAGGGGCTAAAGAGTCGGTTACGGTTGCATCCCACACCAGCATTTGGTCCTGCTCAAAAGGAGTCAGGGTCATGCCATCAGGTCTCTTTCCATCGTCTCGGACTAAACCAGGGGGCTCCAAGATGCATGGGTACCCTGCCGATCGCAGCGCTCTGCTAAACGTTTCGTTCAAGGCCGAGTGGCGTGCAATTCTGCCTGAACTCTGCGGACAGGAAAGCCCATGGTGGCCTAGGGAGTCGACCTCGTCACCGCATTTGCAGTGGTGTGGAGAGACTAGCTCTGCTCCTAACCTCAACCCGACAAGTATTCGTGTAGACTCATCGTCTAGGAAGGTACCCAGCTAAGGGCTCGGGAGGGCGTGCAGCCATGCACCTGCACGGGGCGAGGAGACTGCATGTAGCCTCGCTTTGCTAGCGGCCGTGGTTGTTCGTTCCCATAGGCCGCTCAAACGACCGTCATTTGCCAGCTCTGACCACGCGCGCTGAAGAGAAGGAGTCTCTGGTTGAGACCCGCAGAATGCAATGGCGTCGTCCTGGGTCTGTTCAAGCGTGGCCTGGAAGTTCGCAACCGCCTGGGGGTCCAGAATAGACTCAACGCCACTAGTCGCCGAATGCAGGGAGGCGATGTGTGCTGCGACTGAAAGCGAATTTGCTTCAGGCAAGCCCAGTCCACCCTTGGCTACGGGTAAGAAGGCCTGAACTAGGAAATCGTCTTGCAACTTCAAGTTGAGTATAGATTCCAGCGCAAAACCCATCTTCGAGTTAATTTCATCCAAAAGATCCGGGAAGGCTGAAGTATTGACTCCCCTGAACAGGTAGTTCAGCCTCGACGCGAAGAAGCATGAACGCAGAAGGTACAGCCCCCGGTGAGCACCCAGCTGGGGAAGACGGTTGAGACTAATCTCGAGTTTTTCTCTCCTGCGTTCGATAGTCGGTCCAAGTTGGCGAGAAAACAGGGGTACGCCAAGTAGATCCAGGTTATCGTCTGTTACGCGGCAGCCTGGAAGTAGATTCTGTATTTCGGAGATATCAGCTGTATCTGAGCCGATTATGTGAACCTCACACTTGATTGGGTTCAGCTCCAGACCGCTGCATGCGGCAAAACTAAGTATCTTCTTTAGGTCTTCACAGACCGTACTTATGTTCCCTCCAACGACCCCGTCGTCCAAATACTAAAGGTTGAGTGGACTTTCAAGTGTTTTAATCAAGTCTTTAACGGCAAGACAAAACAGAGGGGGAGCAAGGGGATCTCCCTGTTGAATCCCTACAGCAGAAGTGAGCAGTGCCGAGGGCAAGACCAAGTGCGATGAATTACCGTAAACCAATTTCACCTGATGATAAATGGAAGGGGCCTCATCTCCGACCACCTTTAACAAGTGATCCCTCCTGACGGTGTTAAACGCGTTTTTAAAGTCAAGCTTGACTAGCACAGATGGATCGAGTCGAGAATCAATAAAAGCCCTTGTAGCGTGTATCATTATTTCAGCACCCCCTTTGGTGGAGAAACCCAACTGGTGAGGCCCAACCGCTAGGCTAATAACATCTTTAGAGTCCCTCACTGCCAATTTTGCCGCGATCCTGCGTAGTACCGATGCACAAGCAATAGGTCTAAACGAGCCGTCCATCTTCTT
Organism: Dermanyssus gallinae; assembly: GCA_003439945.1. Classification (NCBI taxonomy): domain Eukaryota; kingdom Metazoa; phylum Arthropoda; class Arachnida; order Mesostigmata; family Dermanyssidae; genus Dermanyssus; species Dermanyssus gallinae. The sequence continues at coordinate 5,096 of QVRM01004311.1, read as the reverse complement.
TAGTGCGAACAGCCTCGCTCCGAAGATTAGGGGACACCACCCTGGATGCGGAGCTCCCCATCGCAGTAGATCGATTACTTTTGCGAGGGCCTTGCTAAGTCCGTCGGATGAGCAGCCGAGAGTCGGTGAGAGAAGGTCCTGTAGAAGTCGAGGTCTGATAAAATCCAGACCGGCGCCAGAGCTCTTTGAAAATGATCCCACCGCATAGCGAACATCCTTGATTGAAGTAGAAGAAGGTTAAAAGTTGTGAGGGCAGAGGAGACGGCCAACACAAGTTCAGTTGCGCGGGGGGGTGTTTTTCCCGTAGCGACGCTGCGGCGGCTGGTTCATCGACCATAACCTCGTCAGACAGAAGAAGGCGGGCTGCCCCTGACACGTCACCGTCTGACATCTTGGCCGACACGGCTCGCGTGAGTGATTGTTTTCGTTCAACATTACCACCGGACTCGCCCGCGGTCAGCAGGAGAGTCAAATCTGTAAGTCGAACACCGCGCTGGAACTCCACCAGATTCTTCCTAATGACCACTGCCAAAGAGCGTGTATCTCTGCAGCCTACCGGTAACCTTAGCACAACTGGGGCAAAGGAGAAAAGTCCAAGCCAGGCGGCGTCGTCGTTGTCCAAGGCAACTTTTAAGCACACCTCTGACAGTGCGTCAGCCACCGACTTCCTAACCACCTTGGGCAAAATGCGAACCAGCTTCCCATGTTTAAAGAAGGCCTGGATGCACTCCGTGAGGTCGGGATTGACTTCATTCGCGGCTTCGTCATGAAGTGGTATAGTGCCCCCGCCCCCATGTTTGACTGTGACATGTCTACGGAGGCCTCGCCTAGCAAAGGTCTGGCCGCATTGGTGACATGTTACTTTGTTGGGCCCCAGGGGGTTTGGTGTAGTCGCAAGGTTTTGCATAGGTGTGAAGCTTGGGCCAGATTCTTCTGAAGGATCCGGCAAAGTTACTCGTGTGTATTCTGTCACCGTTCTCACTTATTATTAATTATTATTATTATTGCTTCTCAAATAATAGCAAAGCGGTGTCTGGTTGTACTGTGGCTGTCACGCAATGAGTTATTGAAATCACTGTTGGCGCCACTTCGTAGATTAGCTGTTCTAACATCAAATCTTAGTTAAGCAGCCGTTAGAATTCTAATTTAAATGGCATCGGCGTGCCGCTTGGAGGCTATGGACCGTTACGCCGGTGGTTTTGTTTTGCTTCACCATGTCGTGTGGATCCTAACAGCCTCATAGTTGCTTGTGCCCCTGTCGCATAGTCACACACAGTACACCAAACTGATCACTGAGTTACAAGCATTACTCTGGTATGTCACTTCCTAGGTTCACCATCCTGCACACACACGAATAGGCGTGTTTTCTCGGAGCTCGACATGCACACGTCCGCACTCCTTGGCGATCATCATATATATATATATATATATAACAACACTTCCATACCTGGCGACTAATGCATTCATTCGAAGAAGCTAGGCAGCTCTAAGACTTTTCAGCGAGTGGTCGTAGTCTGCCAATCTAGTTAAGCCCAGAACCCCACTCGTCAAATACCCAAAGGCGTAAATGAACGTAATCTATATTTATTTGTACGATGTGAAGGTTGTTATGGTCTCAACGATGCTATTTGCATCTGCATAAGAAAAAAACAAGTAGTAATATTACTAATTAAATGGTAATAGTTATCATTGGTTTTGTCAATAGATTGTCTCATTGCTCTTTCGCCGATTCGAAGAGCGGCAGCTTTCAATTTATTTCAAAGTCAACTTGAAACTAAAAAACCCTACTTTGCATTTTTGTTAGCAATCTGTTGGTAGCTTTGTGTAGTAAATAGTATGATCAGTGCACGTTTGTCATACCAGCGAAGAGAAGACGGTTTGACTTCATTTGTGCGTCACACTGAACTAGCTACCGTGGATGACTTTCTGCTGGTGCTGCTTTTTTCATTCGTGCTCAAAACAAAAAGCTCAAGGCGCACATGACGCGTCGAGAGCTTTGCTCGCTGTCAATTGTCGAGTTTAACTCGAGCTGCTTGGCGGTGAATGAATTGACGTCTCTCTGCCTGCACGCCCCATCTGACGCCAATTAAATCAATTTGGCTGGCTATATTGAGATACTCCCCGTATAGTGATATCTTCTGTCCTCACATATGCCTCAACTATTCCTGTTCGCCCTCAGTTCGCTGAGCAAGTCCACAAATTCTTGTTTCATCTATTTATGGAATTATTATACGCACGCATGAGTTAATCGCTCTCTCCGTATTGGCTGCAGAAACGCTATGCAACAAACGCTCTAACTCAAGTTTAGGGTCTATTGGACACATTCAAGTCGATGATTCGTTCCTGGAAATACCTTACAGCTTACTTAGTATTCATTACGATTATTAGTATGATTACTACAATAACTACTAAACTACAGTTTGTAGCGGCCACAATGACTAAGTGTGTATGTGAGTCGTCCAGCTAAGAAGACGTGCTCACTGCCAATGCTATGTATGCAAACATCGAGGAGTTAGATAGACCCTGGCTTGCATAAAAACCAAATAACATAGTTTTGTTTTTGCTTAGACCTACTGGCATTTGACCCAAACGGCCTAATTCGATGATCGATTCGCAAGCAACCCTTAGCAGACCGACGACTTCTAATAGGCCGACGCCACACGCTCTATCGCACAGTGACTCATTGAGTATACCTTTATATTTAAACATAACATAGGAAAAAGGGAGACATAGCAATTTATGGGACAACAGCAATGAGAAGTATTGGGTGGAGGGCTAGCGGGGTGAAAGATCGGCATTTAACAACGGCCCTTGCAGCACACGGATTTCATTACGTTCTATGCAAAGTGGAAGGCTTCCAAGAACCACAAAACGAATGTCGATGCAAAGAATGCTGGAGTAAATGTGATAAATACCACGCCGCGGTTTGTCCGGCGGTTCGGTCCATAGCAGAACTGGCAAAACGCTAGATCGATTGTTGTGTCGAAACACTGTGATGAAACATAAACACACATACCCAGCCCGGGTGTTAATAAATAAATAATATAACATAGGAAAAATAGATAACGGTGCGTGTTTAAAATTACACAAGCAAATATTATATAGCTAACTAATAAAACAATTAAACCGAGCGTAGTAATGCAATAAACTACCGCTTTATTTGAGCATATGTATATTTTTTAGTAACATTATATAATATTTATTTTAATTTTTATTAAGTTGTTGAGGCATACATGTGTATACGAACCTGTACTGTGTCTGGAATTGTGACCTTCACAATTTCAGCCAGATTACAGGAATACAGCAAACTATCAAAAATGCTAAAGTGAGCAAAATTTGTAGAATCTAGCGTTTTTGAGAGTGTTGCCGGTTGCCCGATTGCAAAATGAGTTATTATAGAGTAACCGTATGTAAATATAAAAAAAATATATATGGAATGTAGAGACTTAGACAACTCACATAGATGCACTTGCACCTATCGAGAAGGCCAACGGCACGCACTGGCACTCGCACTTAGAAGGGACAGTTTTGCGTTCGACTGCCGTACGTCGCCATATTGTTGTTGAACGGCCACTTGATGAAGTGGTCCGACTTTTCGTAGGCAGCAATAGCCGGCAGAGCCTGAAATCTCTCGAGGTAGGCCTTGAGATTGTCGAGTCCGCTAAAGGCGGCCGAGCTCAACACGTTCAGCTGGAAGAAGATCTCGTAGCAGAGGAAGTCCACGTACGTCATTTTGTCGCCAGCCATCCACGGTCGATCGCCGAGGAAGTCCGAGAACGCCTTGAGCATTGAGGTGAACCTGGCCATGTTTTCGGCCTTCTTCTGGCTGTGCTGCGGTTCGGCCATATACGACCAGCCGACAAAAACCGAGCGCAGGTCGGCGAGCTGCTGTTCGGCGAGGTCGCACCGGGTCATCTCGGCCTCGGAGTCGCCGACCAGCTTGAACTTGCGGCCGAGGTAGCGCATAATGGCGTGCGTCTGGGTCAGCTTGACGTCGCCATCGACCAGGTACGGCAGATTGGGAAACGCCAGGCCCAGCGGGTTGGCCGCCTTCTCGGCCAGCCATTCGGACTTGTCGAAGTCGGGCGCCGGGCCCGTCCTATAGCGTTTCTCTTCGTACTCTGCTCCGGCGTACTCGAGCAACAGCCGGATCGGCTGCCCCAAACCTCGGATATCCCAGTAGCCGAGAAGCATCATCGGAGTCCGATCTTTTCTTCGAGAATCCATCTTGTCTTGCATCGATCTTTTCTTCGAGGACCGATCTCTTCTTCGAGGACCGATCTTTTCTTCGAGGACCGATCTTTTTTTCGGGGATCGATCTTTTCTTCGAGAATGGGGGGGGGGGGGGGTCGGTGCAAAATCGCAAGTTGCCGCCCGATAATCAGTCAGTCAATTGACTACGAGATCAATAGACGATCAATTTGATCGAAACGCAACCTTCGCTTGAAAGGGGACAGACAACGTCTACGACGTCGAAAGCCGACTCTGTTGTTGAGTTGACTAAGTGGGTCACAGAAAAACACACCAAAAACACCACCACAAAACAGGCACGCCGAGAGTCCCGTTCACACAGTCTCGTCCGTTCTGGAACTCACAACGGAATGGAACGACTGCTAAACGTCGACCACGACAGCCGCATCAGATAAGAACAGCGTAAGACGATAACGCTGCTTTATGAAACTAGCAGTCGTCATATCAGCGCAGACGCAACCAAAACCGTTGTAAACCAGCAGGAGCAGCAACTACAACACAGTAGCAGCAACAATACCAACAAGAGCTACAACAAACACCACAATACCACAACAACAACAATATTAATAATAATAATGCTAATAATAGCAGCAGTAGTAATAGTTGCGCCCACAGAATCTACAGACGATAACAACACCGATTGTGGCACGTCGTCGTTGGTTGTCGTATTACGCGCACTGAGAGACTAAAACACGTTTGACCTAAAACTGTGTAGGGTAAGGCGGAGGGTGGACAAAAAAAGAAACACGTCGAATTGTGTCTCTCGGTTGTTTCGAAACGTATGCACTAAACCTTACTAGCACGAGCAATTCGTTGCAGATTGTTCATTAGTGAGTGTGACCAAC
>QVRM01004310.1:0-42114 GCA_003439945.1 Dermanyssus gallinae | reverse complement strand
TGGAAACCTCTTTTCTTTTTTGTCATATGGAACGTTCGTAACGTTGTGTTCGTATGAAGAGGGCACTGACACGGGCGTGCTTAGACGGAGTGCGCCTGCTCCGAACGTGAACGCAGCATTTGGCCGACACATAGACATGCATAAGATCTGCAACGGTGATCTTGCGTGCAGCATACAAGGGCTATCGTGAGGTGCGACAAACATATCACGCGATGGTTATATACGCATTCCATTAGGCAGATTGCCACCGTTGCGTATCGTACTTGCGCTATCGTACGCCATCTAAGCCTCGCTGTTACGTGCCTGTTCCGGATATTAAGAAGGCTATCAGTACGTTAGGGGGCATTAGAGAAGAGAGACACAGCGAGAGAGAGAGAGAGGCAAAGGTGCAGTTCCTCGCATTTTTAAACGCCTATAGCTGTACATACGCTTTGCTACAACTAGTTGCCCGGCTTACATGTTACGTAGTACGCAGCGGCAAATACTGCGTTACCGTTTGGGCCCTTCGAAATAGCATAACCGTATTTGGCAATCCTTCTGCAATCATTTTCTGCATACACTAAACATTGTAAGTAGTTTGTTTCCTATCTTTTTGTTTTTTTTTTTTGCTATTTACAGCTTGCATACACGTTTTCTCTAGCGTCACTCCGCTCATTCCTGCAAAGTTGTTCGGATTTAGTTGACTTAATTCTGCGTGACCCCGCAGAAATAAGTTTGGGAAGGAACAGAGCAGCCGGCTTGCGATCTCCGCGATCGCAGTCGTTTTCGGATCGAGTCTGACTGAATTTTCGGACTCGACACTCGACATTAATCGCTGGAGGACGACGATGGAGTGTTCCGCCCCTCGTCCGTTCTTCCGCATTTGTCATTCTTTGTCTCTCTTCCAATTGTGCCATCCATAGCCACAGTACTACCTCAGCACGTTGTGGGAGCACGTTGGACTAATGAAAAGCATTTGACAGCCGGCGGCGCATGCTAAATAGTAACCACATGCTGGCCATCGTCTCCTCTCGGGTGCATTCTCATTAGCATAAGCTACCCTCGACTCATTCCGCCCTGCACCTTATGCAAGCGCTTTGCTAGATTTGCTCCGATTGGCGCCTGGTTGTTCGTATTCGGGGGGGGGGGGTGTATGCCGCCCCTATAGATTATTTAGTTGTCGTCACTCATGCCGCTCTGGTCTCGCGTACTATCGTTGTGGCGTGTAAGTAATTGTTGTTGTTGTTGTTGTCGTTGTTGTTGTCGTTGTCGTTGTCGTTGTTGTTGTCGTTGTTGTTGTCGTTGTCGTTGTCGTTGTTGTTGTCGTTGTTGTTGTTGTTGTTTTCGTTGCTGTTGTTGTTGTTGTTGTTGTTGTCGTTGTTGTTGTTGTTGTTGTTGTTGTTGTTGTTGTTGTTGTTGTTGTTGTTGTTGTTGTTGTTGTTGTTGTTGTTGTTGTCGTTGTTTTTGTTGCTGTTGTTGTTGTCGTCGTTATCGTTGTCATTGTCGTTGTCGTCGTCGTTGTTGTTGTTGTTGTTGTTTTTGTTGTTTTTTTTGTTGTTGTTGTTGTAATTGTCGTTGTCGTCGTTGTTGTTGTTGCTGTTGCTGTTCTTGTGGTTGTGGTTGTCACGTAGAGAAAAAAATGTCGCAGTTTTGCGGCGCGCGTTTTCTTTACGAAGCCGACCAATTCAAGCGCTGAACCAGGTAGACACGCTTGCAGACGCTGATAGAAATCGTCGACTACAGGCTATCGCTATGTCCGAGAAGAGAGAAGAACGTGGATGTGCAGGTAAGCGGGCAGACGAACAACGCATAGGGAGAGCGACAGAGAAGCAGGCAGGAGAACGCATAGGGAGACCAACACAGAATCAGGCAGAGCAGACATACATACAGAGGCTGGATGTTTCGATGAATAGATGAATCATCATAATTAATAGCAAATATTACCCGCCGTCGCCTGAGAAAGCGAAAAGAGCGAACAAACGAGCAAGACATGAAATGGGTACAGAGTATCAGAATCAACAGGGATAGCCAGAATAACAAACACAGACGAAAAACAGGTAGGAAGGAGAAAAAGAACACGGACGAGAATTTTCGTCCGTTCAAAACGATGGGAAAAATATTCACACTATAGTCTCGAAAATGACCGAAACACAACAAAAACTATTGAGACCGAGTAGAGAACAGTCTCTGAAAATGAGGGACAGAGAGACTAACCGGAAAAGGATAAGTGAAGGTGGTCAGGCGAAGCAAACGGAGAAGGTTTTTGGGAGCCATGGTGGTGGTGGTAGTGGTATCGGCTTCACCGAAGCCCGCACTCCTTCACATATATCGCCGGTGTCGGTAAAGACACAGTTCCGGTAGTCCAGAGCCTCTCACAGGCACACGGGTCTCGACAGTCGCAGGTTCCTTCTGTCTCCCTTTGGTCCCGGAGCAGCAGCATCAAATGGCGGGCGAAGCTCGGCTAGCGAGATGTGAAGATGAATTATGCTTGTTACTTGCTGCTTACGGCTTATGCAGTACGCGCGGCACGGCGATGATGCGACTGTACGAGGAAGAGTCTGTGAGATTATGGTATAGCATCCTTGCGGTCGGATGCGGGAGAGGATATGTGTCGGTGGCAGTTTGTTTTATGCCGACTGCGGCACAACCGCTGCCGATTTCTGGCGTAACAGAGTCTTATGTGTGCTATAGCGGTGTCAGCCGGTACAACCAGAGGTAGATAGAACGAAGAAAAACAGTAAGATGAATAAAAATCAAACAAACAAAAACGAAGACGAAAATGAATTGAAGCTCATTGGCAGGACATGATTTAGGCAACAAGGCATTCGATATAAAAATCTATATGTGGCTTTATGCAGTTGCTGTTCGCTTGATCGCTAAAGTACTTGTCAGTTTCGTCGGTCCGCAACGTGTTTGCCCAAGGTACATATAGCCGGACTACGTAAGTAGGCCTCTTAATAAAGGCAAATGCCACAGTATCCGCAGTATTCTGTGGAGTCCGTAATGTTATATAAAAATAGAGAAAATATGATATAAAATAAAGAATCTCACCAAAAAGCTAGGTTTGCTCTTTACCGATGACCTTGCCCGGCCATACCTCATGATTGCTGCTCCTAGTTAAAATATATATATATATATATATCTATTTTTTTAAAGTTAATGGACATGTAATCCGGGGTGCTGCGCCAAAATTACCGGCGTCGACAGAGGACTCTCCGACAGCGATATGCGGTTTGCTGTAATTGAAGTCAGGGTTTTTAGCTAACGAGAGCTTGCCACAAAAAATTGTGCTGTTGCTACATTGACTCCAACTTACAGAGTGCTATTGCCTAAGCAGTATTTCTGAATGCCTGCTGAAGTGTTTCTAGTAACTAAATCATGTCGCTACAACGTGTGAAACTATCCAGCTTGCAAATGCTGTTGCCAGCCTAGGTGCACGGCCGTAACATGTCAGCAAGCGGTAAAACGTGTTAACGGCAGGAACCCGACACTGTTTCACTCTCTATTCTCCCCTCACCGAGCGTGCGAAAACGCAAGACTAGAATGGAATGCCAACTTCTATAGCATTGCACTTTCCGGCGTTACTGGCCCTCCAACGCCAACATCCTTATCATCGTCTACCTACGCTGCCGTTTTGAGAGTCCTAATCGTCGAAACGTCTTTCGCGCCAGAAAATCGGGTCAATCTACCATGCTTCATAAACATCCATAAAAAGCCCATATCTAGCAGATCACGAACAAAAAAACAACAGAACTACAAATTGCTCCTTCGAAAGAAGACACCGCACTGCACTGCCTCATAGGAGCGCAGGACTGCACTGCTTTCTATCTAACCCGTCTTAAATAGTTAAGTAGTAAATAAATTAAAATAAATGTCAGTTATATATTTATTTTGAACTCACTAGCTGCGCGGTATCGCATGGTGTCAATTTTACTTCTACTACTAGCAATTTCGCCGCCACCATGTGAGCGCAAGACTCATGAACTTGGGAATCAGTCGGGTTAACTAGAGACTATTGTAAACTTTCTATCAGAGGCGGGCGCTGGCCTTGACGTAGCCATACCCGAAGAGACCGATATCAGTCGATGTGAACTTCACGCCCCATAGATGATTTTCATTTCACTCCAACTTGCCGTAACCTTAATAAGGCTCGGCGGTGAAGTAGCTATTTATGTGAGCCCCAATTGCTGAATCCTCTCGCGGCACATTCTCAACACTTTTGAGGGCCATGCCCACGCGGCACACTTGCATTCTATAACTATACGAGTTTCAAATGCTATACTATACTATTGGGTTTTGTGTCCACAACAGCCATTCAAGTTAATTTTAGAAGGGCTACCGGGAACCTGAAAGATAGCCACAAATCAATTGCGAGACGGATCTTCTATTAATCAGCACAATAGGTGCTCTAAACAAATTACGCCAGCAGCGGAAAGCAACCCCACCTGGCCACCCTAGATGCTGGACAAACCCGACTACCCTCTGATGTTAAGAAATTGTACAGCCTTAAACGCTGCTTGCTCACCTACGTATTTGAGCAACTGCTGAAGGCCACTGATAGCTGCTTTGAACAATACCTACACCTCATTAGCAAAATTGAACCCGCCATTTCCCTATGCCGTATGCACAACCCAAAGGGACTGACATCGTAAGGCATTATTACGAATGTCGTGCTTTTTTAATATCGAGCAAACAAATACTATGTTTTAACTCAAAACTGGGAAGTCCCCTGACATGCCAAGCTCTTGTAGAGGCATCCTCAATGACTATGAGTTTTGGTCTATGGTAAGAAAATTCGCAGAACGTGTCTCGGATGCAAAAATAACCGCCAAACAAAGGTCAGGATAAGTTATCTCAAGCAAAAATTACTGCGGCACCTACTTTTAGTCACTCAATTATTTCACAAGTGTATTAAACAAACTATTAGGGCTACAAAAAAGGTTTTGGCGCTATAAAGAAAACACAAAAATAGGAGACACGGGAGGTCTTATTTATTGATTTATATATTCTCCGCCGGAAGATACAACCTCTGCCCAACGATTTACAAGATTTTCGATTCCTTTTTCTGTAAAAGTCTGGGCTTTTAGTGGCAAAATATTCTTCTAGTCTAGAACGCACGTGTCCGATAGAAGTAAATTTTTCACCACTTAAAAAAATTGCATCGATCTGAATAGGTGGTAATCAGATGGTGCTCAGTCGGAGGAATACGGTGGATGTTCCAAAAATTCCCAATTTAGCTGGGAAATTTTTGAAAGGGTCTCCCTACTCACGTGGGGCCTTTCGTTGTCTTGGTGGAACAGGACACCCTTCCTTGAAATTGGTGCAGAGTACGACTGCTTTAATTATTCGTGAACCTTTTCGAGTTGTTGACAGTACACGGCCGTTTATTTGTTTGTTTAATTATTTATATTTATCGTCTGGTTACGCGGTAAAAGTTCATAGTGCACTACATTCCACCAAATACACAATAAAACCTTGTTTGCGTGCATGTCCTTTTTGGGCTGGGTGACGGAGGTGCCAGGTTTACTTGACCAGAACCTTTTCCTGACAGGAGAGTCGTAGAAGCCCCATTTTTCATCGCAGGTCACAAAACGATCGAAAAAAGGCAAATGTTGATGCCTGCTGAGCAAAGAAGTGCAGACGCGCATGCGCGTCATCTTGTTGAAGTCGCTGACCTCGTGAGGTACCCATTTGCACAGCCTGGAAGTTATTCCGAGGCGTTTTAAAGCTGTGCTAACAGCTTTTTGGGTAATATGAAGCTCCTCGGCTAGTTCCACAGTAGTTATAGTGGAACTTTCCTGGATTTTCACTCGAAAATTCTCCCCACTGACAACCCTTGGCCTTTCTAATCTAGGCTTATCTTCGAGGTTAAAATTTCCCTTTCGGAACTTCTCAAACCAATGTTGGCACAATATGTCTGTACAACAGGCATCTCTAAACGATTTTAACAACTTTTTGTGCGCCTGCGTTGCACTGAGTCCATTTTTAAACTCATGGAGTAGAATCGCCCGAATTTGGCATTTTTCTACCTCCATTTTGCAGCACTTTTACGAACAAACGGCTAAACAGATTTCAAAATAGTTGAGGCCAGCAGATTCCCCGCTCTTTTTCACATGAAAACAACAAAAAGTGAGCCAATGATCTATGCCTAGGCGCCGGGGCGGGCGCTGTGAAAGCCGCGCAAGCGCCCATCCGAAAAGACTTTTTTGCAGACCCTATAGATGCCTACCGTGCAATTGTGTCCCGTTCGCGAGATTTGCTGCCGCATTTCCGCTGTCTGTGTTATTTTGTATTATTGACGTGTATATGTTTGTATTGTTTTAGGCTCGCGAGTTTATTATATCATATATTCTCTTTTACGAAGAACTAAACGACATCTCAGTTGCAGTCACGTATACTATATGCCCTTGTTCTTGGTAAATAAACCATGTTGAAACTTAAACTCAAAATATATGCAATACAAAGATGTCCTAACAATTTCCTCGTGGTGACGCGGGCATTCTGACGTTTGAGAGCTCAAAATATATAAATCCCTCGAAAACACAACAAGGATTTGTTCGAAATTGAATTGAACGTGTTTTAGATTCAAGGGGTGAGGTCTCATGTTCAAGTTTGCAAGCGTCAATACTTGGAAATATTTTGGAGTAGATTTCCCTATAGATGCTAATACAAAATCTTGCTACTAATAATTCTCTCGTCTTTTATTTTTCTTCTCTTGGGTCCACTATATCCGCCCGCGCCGTTGCGTAGCTCTACCTTTAAATAAACTGCCACGACACCGGTGTGCGTGCGACAGCTGCGCAGGTTTGCCTGAAACCCTCGCAATCAAGGGCTTTTGAAGGCTAAACTCGTGCCTTCATAGTCACTGCATGGAAACAACAAAGAGGTGAAACGTCACTATTCTAGTTGCATGCATGCACGGTAAATGCACGGTTTTGACAATCAGTGCAAAGGTTGCCTAGCGTTTGCCAATGACAAAATCGTTTAGAATCGCAAGCCAAATACGACTGCTTCATTAATAGAGGGCCACTTAGCCAATAATTATTAAATACCAGTCAAACGTAGGGGAGACTAAGTGAGTCGACAAGCGCAACAAATATCAAATGTCTGATTATTCCAAGAAAGTGGAAAATTCTGCGCAAAATGACCCTTATTGACTACAAAGATATATATATATATATATATATATATGTGCGTGTGTGTATGAGATATCCACGTAGTGGCTTAACGCAAGCGATTTACAAATCCGCAACAGTAACAGTGCCGACATATTACTGATGCTCACAGATACGGTTGTGGGCAGCTATAATAGGCGAACGATAATATATATTAGAAGCAAAACAACCAACACCATCAGCCTCGGGCCATTGAGATCCGTTTTGCAATATTCCTTAAAAACTTTACTTATCGACATGTATAGGGCCCAGTGTATCCTGACGTGACGGATCCTTGAAAGCTCAAAATCTACTTATCATTATTATTTGGAGATGCATATTGCATAACACGTGATGAAACCCGAAGGCTTAGTTAGATGTCTACCATTATATTCGGCTGCTCGCCAGGTCGTACTTCTCATCGCTACTGTAGTGTATATTCCTATGCCGATGTCCTTTAATATTTCCGTTTACGTCATAGGTAGGCATTAAACGATCTTATTTTAGGTAAACCTATCGTAGTTGTGTTATTAATGCCCCTCCCCTCTTACTTAGTAAATATGTATCTCTCTCTATAAATATATATATATATATATATATATATATATATATATATATATATATAATATATATATATATATATATATATGGGTTATTAGGTAAGACGTATTTTGTCGAGCCCGGTGGCGTGGTGGCATGCGTCGGCGCCTCGCGACCGAAGGAGACACATAGGTGCGCGGGTTCGAGCCCCACCGTTGCACATTTGTATTTATGGGGGTCCGTCTATGAAGCAATGCACAAAGCAGTCCCATGGACGTTAAATCTTGGCTGAGAGTTTTTTTTTAGGTAAGACGTATTTTACCGACCGACGAGGTAAAACTACAATAAATGATTATGACGTGCTACACTAGCATCATTATTAAGCTCTTGTGTAAGTCATAATGTTCATTCCTTGTGACAGATAGCACGAGGTTAACTAAAGTTAACTACGTGTCCGAGATATATCAAAAAAGGTTCAACAGACTCCACTTGCGGCTAACACCTGTTAACATCTGTCTCTTTATTTGCGTCGTTTGTTTTGTTACGACAGCTGTGGCGCCGACATGAAGGACTCGAGAGGGGAGAGGGAAAGCGGATTTTAGGCAAATGTTCAGGCCAGACGAAGACCACTTCAGAAATGTTTTGCTCTGATGGGAGGCGGCATTTACACCTTGTTCCACGTTGTATGTCAAGATCCAGACGCTGTTTAAAGAAAAACGACCTCCAGCTATCTTTGAGTAACAGGTTTAACAAGGTGCCGAGTTCGCGGATTAGCTACCTACGCTACGTCCAAGCTCCAGAAGCACCTGAGGCTTTAAACGCGAGAGGGCAGAATTCGTGGAGATACCTAATTTATGAGTAGTTTCTTAGCGTACTGGTCTCCGCAAGTTGACTGCGAAGCCAACGTCTAGTGCGCCGCAACCGACCATAGAAAGGGCTAGGGAGTTGGTAACGATTGCATCTCGAACTAGTGTTTTGCTCTACTCAAAGGGTGTATATGCCGTCTACTCGGGATGCCTGCCGTCCTCCGCGCAGAGGTTTCTTCGTACCATATCGTACTAAATCGTAACCCTCCTAATCCTCCGTAATCTTGTGCTTTGTTCATTTTGTGATGCAAATGCCAGGTGTGGAAGCCTTCAAAACTGGATGATCTTGAATTACTAGAAAGAATGCAGCGTCGCTTTCTAAGAAGTGTTGAAACGCGGTGTCGGATGGAAAGGCACGCCCTCAAGCATAAATCCGTGAACGATTTGTTTAAAGAAGTTGACATAAGACAGCTGCGCCTGCCTGATTAAAACACATAAAGGCTCTGTTTAACGTAATGTTTGAGGTACAAGTAACGTTGAGTCGGGCAGGGTTTGTGTCATTATGCCTTCAACCCAGTCTACCAATGCTAAAGTGACGCACCTGTATCCATAAAGACTTGCAAAGCAATGAAAGAAATGAGAACTAAAATTGTTGCGAAACAACAATATAGCCCGTTTTATAATCAATAAAAGTGCAATTCAATCAGGATTGTATTGTATTTCTGCGGCCGTGCCATTATTCTGGTTCTTTCCGGCTTAGGGCGATCAATCAAAGCAGTGGTGGATTTCTTGCGCATTTTCCCAAGCATAGTCACATACAGTAGACAAACACTTCCCCGGCAGGCCGTTAACTTTGGCCTGACTGCAAGGGACAGGACCTCTCCAAAAGGAGCGATCTTCCTCGACTCAAAGATGAATTGCTGGCGAATAGGGTGGTAATGACATATTGCCAAGTGTTGCCTCTTTGCAAAGCTAAACTTAGTAGCGTTTTCGTGTGAAAATACTATTAACTTGATGATAACTGTACTCTACATTGAGTACTAAATGTCATGACAGTACTCCGGAATACGATATGTTTTATGATACTGCAAACTAACTGATCTATGACAGCGATATATTAGCACGTGTGATTATCACTGCTACCCATATATGCATATATATATATATATATATACTTCTATACACACACGCATATAACCTGGCTATATACTTAAACTGCAACTGTAATTTAAAGTGAGGCCATTTCAATTCGTTTTTATTTATTTGACTACGTTTGTAATGAACCTTTGTATACTTTTACACAGGAACTTTAGAAAATTTGAAACTTTTCCTGCGTAGTTACGAGTAGACCAGAAGCGAATTTCCCGGCAACTAGCATCTTTGTTGACGTTTAAGTAGAATGTTTGATTCATCCTGCGACAGACAACAATGCGAGATAAGCGCGAGACGGGCATCTCAGTGCACACTAGCTATACCCTAAACAATGAGCTGTATACTGTTCTTTTGTACAACTTCCATCAAGTGCATACTACACGTACAATTATGGTATGGTATGCCTGCGCCGAAAGGCAAATATCATCTGAATGATAAGAGTGAAGGATGACTTGGCGAATGACACGATCTTCCTGCAGTAGTTTTAAAAAGATTTTCGATTTACCATTGGGGATGAAGTTCATCCCTAGGGAGTGTGTATGAATAGAGTACAGTAAATGAAGAACTGGACATTTTAATCTGTACGACAACCCGTAAAAGACGTCCAAAAACAATACAGGGTCGCGAAAAGAAAGGTGCACCAGGCTAGACCCAATCGTGTTATAAAACGCCACTAAAACACAACATTCGCCTCCCCTAGACCCTTTCCGTGGTCTAGGGGGCCGCAAATCAAGGCCCGTCTGTCATTTGGTTCACTAAGCGCTCGTCACCTGCAAATCGTCTCGTGCGGGCCGAATTTAGATATGCTGTTGTCGTTATGTTCGCAAATACCGTGGGCACCCATTGCGACCTCGGAGCTGTCTGTAGAATCTAACATGGTAAGCGCCTGTCTCTAAGGACCACAAAAAAAAATGGAAGTAACTCTGAGCAAAAGGAGAACATGGATCGCCCCATTTGTTCACGTGCATCCAAAGTAAAGCGTAGCCTGTTCGTCTTAATTTAGAGGCGCACATTTTTGCCCTAGCGACCTGTTTACCGTCGCTAGGCATCACCGCATCTGTGAAAATCAAAAATCAACGCAACTACTTAAAAACAGAACTAACGGCAATTCGCAGATAGTCTCGGCTAATATTTGATACCTTAGCATCTATACCTGTCGGTATTTCTAGGAGGCAGCCGCATGATCTAGCCATCACTTATACATAAGGTGCAGTGTGCCGGACTGCGACCACCTTTTGTCCTCTACTCTAGGCCTTCACAAGCCATGTGACCAGTGCCGGTTCTGCTCGCAGACGTGCGCTAAATCCTACGCAATGAATGTCATACGTCTCAGCAGTCTTTGCACTACCTCTCAAGGTGAAATGAACGCAAGCGACGCATATAGCGTTGCTCGTTTTGCATATATCTTGAAAAATGCAACTAAGTTGTGAAATACATGAAATTGTTAAAAGTAAAAACCCGTAAAAAATCGTCTTTAGAGGCTACAAAACTACGATGGTTCTCCACTTCGATAACGCGCCAGCTGAAGACACCGAGACTTTTCTCGCCGTAATTGGAATCAAGCGTCCCATTCCAACAGGCGCCCTACTTGGATTGGAAGTCTGGTGAAACGTAGCCTACAAGAAAATATATTATTCTCTAATCTTAATCATTTATATGGCCAGCTAATTTGTCCAGTGCCTTCTCATAGTCGATAAAACGTGCTTATATTTGAGTTTGAGCTACATTTTGGGGTGCGACACAATAAATCTACTATTGATTGGTTAATTTATTATTCGGTTGGCATGTACACTTAAATACACCTGTTACCGTTTTACATCAGGGACGCTTAGAGCGACAACATATATATAACCTACGCATCCATATAATCAGTGCATCCTTCAAGCCCTACTGAGCATTTGCTATATAGGGCACTTTAATTCGCTTTCAAGATCTGATTTACTATGTTGGCAGTACGGTTGACTTAAGACCGGCACTAGCCCCCTGAACAATGAGCTAATATATTATTTTCCTTAGCGCGTTTTCGAAACAGCATTTGTGTATGCTGGTATAACCTATGCTCTCTAGTGCTGCTAAACAAAAAAAATGTATATTCTCTTACGCTGCTAAAACGTAAAAATAACTTAATTCCTAGACATTGTCTAGAATGTCATTAAAAAAACGCTATATTCTACGCTACAAGACGAGCATTATGAAGTATGTCAGGCTAATAAATTGATAAGACGAGCTTATATAACACGAATGACACAATGGGTCATATATATACATACTCGTATATGGCCCATTGCGTCATTCTTGTTGTATTTGTCATTCGACCCATCGCGCTCCTCAACTTTTTGACTGGACGTCTGTTTGACGTTTATGCTCCTGCTGAGTAAGTTATTGGCGTGACGCTTTGTACGGGGTCGAAGATATGTCGCAGATGTGTAACCATCTACCCATACTGTTGACATATTTCTAGATGTCAATATTGTGAAATTAAGTTCAATAGAGGCCCAGTAAATTTGCTCCACTCCAGTCATTACGCCTGCACACGCTAGTAGTATCGACCAGGCATAGTTTTAACAGGTGTCCGCTAATCGGCGTTAGCTTTTTTTTTCTTTTTGTTCAATTACTTGCATTGGTCTTGATGGCGTACACAGAGGCGATGATATCTACCGACGGTAAACAGGCAGCCGGGGCACGCAGTACGCGTCCCTTATGTAATTAAGGCGGACAGGCTAGGCTTAACTTTGCGGGGGGTTCGGGGGAGGCAGGGGGGGGCGCAAACAAATAGAGCGCCGATTTTTTCCCCCTTCACACAGCGTCACTTAAATCCACTTACGCGTTCGTAGTCTCTCGCTACCAGCCTCTCAGAGGTTAGTGGGCTACGTGTTCCACAGATGTTCAACGGCGTGTTTAAGTGACTGAATAGATGATGGCTTGCTTGAATCGCTGTTGAGCCCTTCCCCCCTCCCGTCTTCCCGGATGTGTGTCAGACTACCACCCCTTCCCCCTACGTCTCCGCCCCTCCGCGCCCCCTTTTAGGGTCTTAGCGACTGATCCAGCAGACGACCAATAAATCATAAGAGGTACTACCAGCAGTAGCAGCAGCAAAAGCAGCAACGGACGCCTTCGTTTCGTAGCAGCGTGTATCAGCGTATGTTTACCGAGCGTGGAGGAGCGAAGAGAGCCGCCGCTTCTCACTTTATTGCGACGAGCCAACCCCAAATCAGCCGGTCCAGCCCAACCCGATCGGGCCTGTGCCCGCCGTCCTGTGCGTCCTGGGGAACAGGGATTTTAGTCGGGGAACAGCCGAAGCGGTGAGTGAGGGTGCAAATTCTCGCCGCGTCTCCTGCGACTTCGCCACCGGCCCACTAGTGCTACTATTACCACTACTGCTGCTACTACTACTACGGCTACGGCTACTACCACCACCACTGCACTACTGCGATCACTCGTCTTGTTGGCAGTACTTCGACGGGCCGCCGATGGGTCGGAGATGAACAGAACGGATGGAAAAGGTAAAGTAGCAGGAGTAAAAAACGCTACCAACGACTCGGAGGACGACGACGACGACGATAGAAGGAGACGACAAAGAAATATAAGAGCGTTGAACGACGACGAACGCTTTGAGCGTCTTTAAGGGCGGCCGGCCCCGTATTTGTGGGAGCCCACAGCCCGACCGACGGACCAACCACCCCAAGTTTCTCGAGCCGTGTCGGGAGCTCACCCGCTCGTCCACACTCGAGCTGCTGTTGCTGCTGCTGCTGCAGTTTCCGCCGGCGAGCGCAAGAAAAGAGAAAGCGGTAGGAAACAGGAAAACGTAGAACTACCCAGTACGCCAATGAGATATTGCTTTCTTCTTAGCAAGCGTGTGCAGATTCCCCAGTGACTGGCCCGAACACTCTCTGTTCCTCTGTCCCTCTATTGCTCGCTAACTTGCTTTCTCTTTCTCTCCCCTCCTCTCTCTCTCTCTCTCAGTATATGCCGCTCTCTTCTTTTCTCTCAGTACCCATTCCTCTTCCACCCACCTCACTTGTAGACGTAAGCGCAGGATAAGCCATTTATTTTTTGTTATACGTAACTTTGCACAAGGTGGAATAGTGGCTGCACGGCGGCTCGTCGGCTTGTAGTCGCTGTCAGCTCTGAAAGAGCTCTAGAAGTGGCTCTCGTCGCTGGTCGATTCGTGTCGTTGCTGCACTACGTCGATCGAAGTCGGCCGGCGCACACATGAAGCCATCGTCGTCGTCGTTGTCGTGGTCGTTATTGTCGCAACGGACAATCTGTTCAGTTGGAGGAGCCGGATCTGTACTGCCAAAGATCGGTACGGCCACATTTCGATAGGGATCGATAGCTCGCCGACAGAACGACAATCAAAGTTGTAACGGAGGATATTGCCCCCTGCTTCTCATCCACTACATACTCCGAGGCATGGAATGAGGATGAGGCCAACCGTCGGCGTACATGCCCACGTATGAGGCCATGCCCCGCCAACCGTGTTTTGTAATCTGGCTATTTGATTTTTTCATCTTCTCTTATATCTCGTACACTGCAATTATATATATTTAGAAGGCGCATGTACTATCAGAGTACGCATTTTGTTATACAATAAGTGGATGCGGTATTCACTAGGGAGTCACATACGCGGTGGCAGCACACGACATCACCTTGTTATCTAACTAATAGTACTTGTTAAGCATCACAGAGGCTACAGCAGCGATTAGGATTCGCATGTGCTCATCTGGCCATTTGTCTATCAGATGGGCAAACAATTCGTCAGTATATTCCATGCGTGCGGGGCATACATTTCAAATTATAGTAAAATATTAACTAAAAACTAAAATTTTCGGGCAGAAGTGCCGGTAAAAATCAGGTGCCCCCACAGCGTGTTAGATGACGTTGTTCCAAGTATTGACTCACTTTTCTTGCAGTGCAACTTATCTGTTCTACATCAATTACGAAAATGTGACTTGTTAAGACACTTTTTTGATGTACGCTCCAATAACCTAAGGAGTCAACGATCAATCACCTCAAAACCCGTGGCCCGCGGTGAATTCGTGAACGGACTGTTTGCTTGGCGTATGGCCAAATGGGCCCATGATAATCCAAATAGCGCTCGCCTATTTGGTGATTAGTCACGATTGTCTTACAGAAGTATGTATATTGATACCAACCATTTTATGTGAAATAAAAGTGAGGCTGTGTATAAAAAGCGGCGTACACGTGCTTGCTTGCAGAAAAGATATGCTAAATGGTTACCGTAAGGAGTCAAACTATCAAAAAATTATTCGAATTAGTTGCGTAAAACATCGCATGGTAATGTTGTGTTTACATGTATGTGAAAATATACCATTGCGCTTGACATCGTTTTTAAGTTCTATATACATGAATATACGATGTTAGCCACGATTATTTGTAAGCAAAACACCACTCCCGCAATTTTCTAGACAACTAATTGGATCCTTCTTTTGACAGTTCGGCTTTTCACGCTAACTACTTGGCATGTTGTGCTAACAAATCTCGGCAGACAAACATGTTTATTTTTCTTCCGCTTGGACTACGGCGAATCTGTCGGAGATTCTCCACTTTTAATTAATATTTTTTTATAACTTGCAATAAAGCGTCCACCAAATGCATATGAAACCGAGATGCCATTCCACTTGACGATATGATAGAAGCGCCCCTGAATTATTACTGCTTTTTCTGCTTACTCACGGTTTATGGTTGAAATGGGATGTTCAGTTGAGTCAAGTCGGTGACATGGTGTAATAGGTCTTTTAATGAGCTATATATATATATATATATATATATATATATATAAGGATAGAAGCCCCAATGCAAATATTTTTCTTGCGCAGCATGCGGGAATGAGATCGGTACTTACGATCGGCATCAAGTGCTCGTCAAGCCGCCCAAGATGTTCTGAAAGAGTTTTATGGCACATAAAATTAAATTAAATTATTAAAAGAGCCCTTAAGAAGACAAGATTGTCGGCAAAACTGGCATTTTGTGGCCTCAGACTGGACAACGACAAGAGACCTGATGGCGTGACCATACCCTTATGGTCTCATGGCAGGTGTTTACCCTGGGACTTTACATTGTCTGGCATTGCAGCGGCTTCCTCGGGCCTCAGCAATAGCTCTGTCAGCACAGGATAGGAAGTGGAACGCAACAAACAGGAACAGAGACGAAAACTTGCAGAACTCGAGAACAGTTTTAGATTCTGGGATCTGGCGAGAAGAATGGACGGGGGACCAACGCGAGGGAGAATATCTAAGACAGCCTCTGTCTCTCGTGGTTTGCAGAAGCCCTTCTATAGTCAGCGCCATGTGATAAGCAGATACATAGCATTTGCTAAAGTCGAGGTGACATGTTATATATATAGTACGCCTATAATGATTATTGCAAAAACTTAATATTTTGTCATTTGTGCAATTGATCTAGATTCAAAATGCTGTGAAACCTATCAGCTTTACAGTTACCTCAAAAATTAAATTGAAGGATCTTACGTCTCGAGACAATTTAGATCATAGGGTTTACTGGTAAGATAAAGTTATTGGATAATTACTATAAGCATACTCGTTAAGCGTTTACTCTTTATAATAGGCATTTGGCACAAATAAATGACAAGCGGGTCTCTACCGGAGACTTCTTCTCTTCAGCGCGCGTGGTCAGAACTGGCAAACGACGGCCGATGGAACGGCCTGTGGGACCGAACAACTACGGCCGCTAGCAAAGCGAGGTTACAAGCAGTTTCGTCGCCCGGTGCAGGTGCATGGCTACACGCTCTTTCGAGCCCTCAGCTGGGTACCCTGCTCGACGATGAGTCTACACGAATACTAGTCGGGTTCGGCAGGCTACCCATGCATTTTGGAGCCGTCTGGCTTAGTCAGAGACGATGGAAGGAGACCTGATGGAATGACTCTGACTCCCTTCGAGCGGGGCCAAATGCTGGTGTGGGACGCGACCGTAACCGACTCTTTAGCCCCCTCAATGGTCGGTACGGGCGCAGCCCTCCCTGGACAGCGGTAGCCCTAGCGGTGGTAAAATTAAAGTAAGCTGTGGTAAAAAGCAGCCAAGTGCAGAAAATATTCAAGCATCAGTTATCCACACTTGTTCTCACCGCTTGCATTCGAGACATTGGGGGGGCCTGGGTCGCTCACGACGAAACTGCTCAAGGATGTCGGGAAAAGATTGGCGCTCGCTACAGGAGACAAGAGGGCGGGCGAGTATTTACTGCAACGTCTGTCATTAGATGTTCAGAGGGGGAATGCCGCTTCGGTGAGAGGTAGGTGGCTAGGTGGACCAGCCCAAGCCTGGACCTAGTGCCTTGAGTTATGCCCCAGCGGGCTGTGCACACGTTCTTACATCACAAATGTATATTTTGCTACACTTAAATAAATGATCATGTATATATATATAATGACAAGTTATATATATATATATATATATATATATTGATTTGATCATCCGTATTTCCTTTAGTTGTTGTTCTAGATATTGTTATTTGTGTTATTTGATCCTGTTTTATAGTTTAGCGATGCAATGCACATCGCATTTGTTTGACGAGATATAATAAAAGATAACCCTATTTGCGTAAATTGTTAAGAGTGGGCAATTTGTATCTGGCTAAACATGCCAATATATTTAGAGTGTACATATGGTACGTTAGATAGACCTAGACTTAAAAATGATTATTCATAATTCTCTCTTTATATATATATATATATATATATATATATATATATATATGGGTTGCCTTTCTTATCTGCAGCAAAACGCAAGCATTTTAGACATCACACGCGATTACTTAATTACCGAGATAATCATTCTAGCCCTTTGACAACCTCTCGCTAATGATTAGTCAACTCCACTACGCTTAGCTCAAGGTTTTTGCAAGGTCTGAATAGGCGTGTGATAATGCTATGTCCGGGCCACTGGCAGACACTTAATAAGTTCCCACTCTAAAATGTTCGTTTTTAAATGTTAGCAGGATCTGATTTACAAGGCACGTCGTCCTAGTGGAGGAGATTAATTTTTTTTCTACTTGAGTTGCGGACTGGTCTGGAACTATCTCGCATAAACTCTTAGTGGGCACTAGTGCATCCGTCGTCTAAATTTTTGGCATAAGTTTGTCAGAAGCGATGCTTTTTATGTCCTACTGAAAACACGGCATAACCTCCTTAAACGGTTATGCTGATTATGAGAGCTGTCTGATTCCTTCGATCTGCACCTTGCATATTACCAATCGGCTCAGCTTCGTGGGTTTAGGTTGGAAGCCACAGTAAGTTCTACTATGAGTCACATTAAGAAACACATTTGACAGATATGTTTGTTCAAATCTTAGAGCAAACCAGTTGTTTTATTAATATAAACAATAATAATTAATGAGCGATTAACTTCAACTTGTTTAAAATCGAACACACGTACATCTCCATGAGATGGCATTTAAGCATAATACGCTACATTTTCTATTTTATGTGCGCACAACCAGTCAAAACTGTATCTGTATTTTTAGAAAGACATATAAGAAATAGCTTTAGATCAGTAAGATTCTTAGTTCCTCCGAGCCATTGTGTAAGTAAGAATAGATTACCCAGACTACAGAAGTTCCCTTCAACTTTCTGTGCTGGTCCCCGATCTACCTGGGCTTCCTTAGCAAAATGTTTGGCCTAACTTCTAAACTGCATTGCGCACGCTGTAGTCGTGTTGCGAGAATAGAGGTAAAAAACGTCTGCTGGGGAACGCTGTCACAACCAAAGCAATGGAATTCAGGTGTAGGAGAACGTCAGGTGTAAGTCAGTTTGCAGTGCAAGGTGTAAGGAGATTTCAAACTATAGAACCCGCAAAAAGCTTACCTTAGTTTTAGCACGGCATAGTTTAATGGCCCCGCATCAAACCCTGCGTCATATAGTTGTAACAAATGCCATGCACGGGTTCTACGACAAGGAATGCAAACGTCTGGGTTTCCATGAGCCCAAAAGGACGTGAATGATGTAAATTCTGCAGCAAGTTATACTTTACATAATTTGTATATGATCCGAGCGTCGGGCAGCCTCAGTTAACTAGCTGAAACGGTATATAAAAATGCTCAGTTTTATGTTTAAGTAAATGGACCTGAATGGCATAGTATGAAGATGAAGATAAAATAATTTATATTTAGAAAGCCATCTTAAATATCCAATTTAACTTTTAAATTGGACAAAAAGCCTTATCAGTTTAGCATCATTTATATGACCACGTATTGTCATCGTAGGTGTGGCCAAAGTTGCCGCTGTTTAATATTACAAGCGGTTCTGTTACTACATTCTTAAATGAAAGAAATCACCTTGCAGCATCGCCTAATAGGTAATTTATGTTAAACCCCTTTTTAGGTTTAATATAGGTTTAATATATTATTTTTTGTGAAGAAGGGTAAGTGCATTTACGCCTTGGCGCCACGGGCATAGCATGACAGCTTACCTACACAATGCACATATGATTGACGCAGGTCTACAGCTGAAAAGCAAGGATACACATAGCTTTGGCAACAGCGGGGGCAACGCAGGTTCTCACAGAGTTGCATCTTACTCTAGCCTTAAGAGAGGCTATGAGAATGTAGACACGTGCACATTGACGCAGACATATAGAAATATATGTACCTGCCTGCGTAGGAAATTGGGAACAAAGCAGTCTGGAGCTACCGTTACGAAACACAGTATGCAGACATTGTGGAGAGACGTAAACAACTATTCGCTCGCAGCTGTTCGAGTCGTACCTTACTGTTGGGTAACCTTAAACGGATTCTAGCAATTTTGATCGTGCGGCCTATTCGGCCTATTGGAATCCGTTATATAAAATGGCAATCTCAGCTGACTCAGGATGGTATTACATACTGCACTACCCTTCGTAAGTGCTAAACACCATTTATAACTGCATAGTAGAATTCTATGCAGTTGTATGCTTTAAACAGCGCATTACATGTTTATATCCTAAGCTATTTTAAGTGTGGTAATACTTTTATCGTACTTGTTATTGCTAAAGTGGAACCAGCGTGATGCTATATAAATCTATAAGAAAACTTCAGCACTGATGGCGGCTGGCCATTCAATTTGTACTACCGAACATGCTCGCTGATATATCTATATATAGTTGGGACCTACTATGACACGTGTTTCATCCAATCTATGCACCAAATACACTTCTAACAAAAAAAACTGCACGGTACTAAGTTGGGTGAATAAGCTAGACGCCACTCTAACGTAACCATAGATGTGACATAAAAACACACTATTCTCAGTCCGGTGGAATGGTGCGCTACCGTGGTGGAAAACCATCACCTAGGAGATGCTCTAGAGTTCTTCCTGGTGAGCAAGCTCAGTGACAACTTTTGATAGCCATTCTGCACTACACCAATTGCTCGTCTTTACAGGCACCTTCTGACGGTCGCCGCAATTTCACCCCTGATGAAGATACCAACCATTACCTCGCTAGCCAACCGTTGCCAGCTTCATTTTCGTCGGTAAACGAGCTCCAACGCCGGACCACTGCGAGCGTTAGAACGTGAGTGGTCTAAGTGAAAGTGAATTCCTTCGACTTCTCGAAAGCATTCGTCAGGATAACCGACTCGAGGCTTTTACTTCAAGTTATCAACGTAGGTTATTATATCTAGATAAGCATGCAGTTGAATGTATCTTAAGTTATTTAAGCTATAGAAGTTTTTGTGTCCGAGTAAATAATAGTCTTAGCCTGGTGTCCTGCAGGACTTTTGTCTAAGGCTTCATTTGATTTATGCATTTAGACTGGCCAACAAAAACGTCACAGCACAAACAATTGCAAGCATAAATCATATACTGACGACATTAAATTATACGGCCATACAAGAACGGATGTGGGAAGGCATACTTTATAGAATGCCACCGACGGTACTTCATCAGAATGGTGTACCGACAACGACATGCGATGTATAAATTACTCAGATTATGCAATCTGCTCAGCTTATACTAAGAATGTACACTCTGCCGGTCTCATTTGCAAAACTACATTTCGTTGCTTTTGCCTAAAAAAAATTCAGATTTTATTTAAAGTTGCATAAAAGCCTCGTCATACCAAGATGTAAAGTTCTGTTGCGAGGTTTAGCGAGTCTGAGTAAACATGTAGAAGCAATTGAGCGTGTTCAGTCACCGGATGGCTTGGTAGCGTAATACTTAAACACGGCTCGCTCACCTACTTGCTTTCAGCGATACCTATACCGCACTGAAAATGCTGAAGGGCATTGCTACGAACGCTGTTTCTTTCTCAATACTGAGCGAAAGCTACCGTCTTGGAACCCGAGGCTGGGAAGTCTCCTGACACACCAAGCCCTATAGAGGCACTCCTCAAGAATCTTGAAGTCTGATCTATGGTGAGAAGATACGCAGAATTTGTTTCAGAGGCGAATCTGACTGCCTCACAAAATCGAGCAGCTTTAATGGCAAGTTAAAGTGGCCAGGTGAAGTAATCTCGACAATACTCTCGACAGTACTGCGACCACGCCCGATAAGGGACAAAGAGAACGACTGGATCCTAGTAGGTCTGTGAGCCTCACTCTATTGTGGCCTTGCATGGTATGCATCATACATTTTACCAATATTTATCCCTATTAGAAAAAGTGTGATACTGAACGATTAGCCTTACACCTAGAACCCATTGTAAACGTACGCTCAAAGCCGGATTTTCAGATGGATAAGTGCATTCGAATTCGAATCGGAGTTCGAATCGGAATTCGAATAATACATTAAACTATTTTAGCGTGCGTACTAACAACCTCAGAAGTATGCAGACAGAAACATCGTTGCATATATCGAAAAACAAATCGTAAATTCTGTTATTTCGTGGCGCGTGACCCGTAGCCTGAGAAGCGGATTGCGCGGCAGAAAAGAAGAGCGATAATAACACCATAATGGCTAGCACAATTGTAAACGTTCCATGTTTTTGATAAATCGCGTTGTAAATTGTATTGTCAAAAGCCAAACGCAAATATATGTGTACTTGTTGATAATAACAAACTTCTTCTCGACAAGTTAACAATGATATCGCAACAAATTAGCAACTTGTTGTTAATAATAACTTAACCCAGTTACCGAAATGTATGTGAATCTAAATTTAATTGAATATAGTTTTCCGAAACATCACGATTTAACACGACCATGTGTTATCTTATGCTCTTAAGCTAAAATATTATATGTAAACCAGTGTTTTATTAAGCGGTTTATACTCACGAAACGACATTCCTATTGAATCAATTAATTACACTTTGCCACATGTATTCGTTTTTATTAAATAAATGCATCTTTCCTGTTCAAGTAAAAAAACTTTCTAGTCTGACTCTCAGACAAGATTTAATGTCCATGGGACTGCATTTCGCATTGCTTCATAGACGGACCCTGATAAATACAAATGTGCAATGGTAGGGCATGAACCCCACCGTTTGCTTAAATGTGTCTCCCCCGGCCGCGAGGCGCAGACGAATGCAGCCCCCACGCCACCGGGCTGGACTTCCTACTCAAGACAAAATAGACCTTAGTATTGTAATAATGTTTCTCAGAAAGCGACTGTTTAGACAGAAACAGCGTTTTAGAAGTTTATTATATGTTAGTAGTATGTGTTGATATAATGCAACTCTAGACTGTCTTAAAAATATTGTCCAGCTTTACAATTAGAGACGACTATATCGAAAAAAGTTGCAGCTAAACAAACTCTGTTTTCTTCGATTGACGTAGTTACCGGTTTATCTGGAACTTCTTTGCCATATCGTTCATGTGTTTCGGTTTCTCCACCAAAGGCTCACAATTTCCTCGAGTTTTTTTTTCGGAATACCAACATTGAGTCGTTCTTAATGCAGCAACGCTTAGTTTCTTCCCATCTATACGAACTACGCAATGTGGCATAGCTTAAACTGACGCGTTCATACGTGCACTGGAATTCTTAAGTACGAGTATATAGTATCGCTCAGGAAACGTTTGTTCCTTGTTAGTTATACAATTGCATGTGCAGAACTACGATCGATAAGATGTTGTGTTCTAACTGAAGACATGTCTTTATCCATATATATATATATATATATATATATATATATATATATATATATATATATATATATATATATATATTTGTTGTTAATGTTGTTAAATGTTTTTTGTGCTGATAAATTAAATATATTATTAGGGTTGAAAAGGCCACCATGAAAAACCTATATGTGGACGATGTACAACGGCGTGCTAGTTGCAGGAGTTTGCTTTCATTAAAAAAAAATACTTGTGCGGTATGTATACATATGTAGGGTGTTCCTTAATTAAGCGCACCAATCGTAAGTGGTATAACTTTTAAAACTAATTTTCTACAAAAATGGGGAGGGAGCGAATAAGTTTTGTTTAGAAGTGAGATTACGATCATTTGTTATACCGATGTGCACGTTCAAAAGGAAACAACTCACAGTCACAGTGAGAATAGTTTGCAGAGATGCGGTCTCGGGATATTTACTTTTCTAGTTTTCACGTTTAATTTCTTGAAATGTTAGTATTACGGTCGGGCAATAGTCCACAGAACAATCAAAAGAATGAACACTTTATGGAGATAGTTTTGATGCCATATTGATGGTTGTTTGCTTCGTTATCTGACTACCGGAATTCGTTTTCCTCCGTCCCCGTTGTCAGATTCCCATAAGGCCACCTGTTAACAGAGGAGGGACATTAGCGTAAGTAGGCGTTGTGTAAGGTGCGCTAGTGACTAATAATAATAATAATAAAAAATAAAATGATTTTTGTGAAATGTACATTCTTGTGGTTGTTTTATGAACGGTAACCGTAATACTAAGTTTTCAAGTTACCGAATGCAAAAAGTGGATACCCCAGGAGCCGATTATTTTCGAACCGTTATCGAAATGTGACTTTTTGCAATTTTATAGCCAACTGAAGTATTTTCCAGACGAAGCATAATTTTATATCGAACACGGAGGTGTGTCTGTGACGTGTCCCATTTGTGACGTGATATCCGACCACCCACATTCATACAACGCATCTGTCTGCTTGTCGTCTCACCACACGACGGCGTAGAACAACCATGTGTACAACAGTACCCAGAGGAAAAGTGCTCCTTGCATACATGCAGAGAATAACCAACGCCGACCCTGTGCCCCGATCGACGATAGTAGTTTCGCTCTCACGCCTAAACAAGAATTTTCCGTACCTCCAGTGCCAATTTAAACGTTATTTTTTAACATGTTCTACCACCCTTTAAAATGAGTCAAATTAATTTTGGAACACCCTGTGTGTATATATGTATATATACAAGATGTTCGTACATATATGCCTGCTACGCATTACCGGCAGTTGTAACTGTTTAATACTTATGCGTATATATATATATATATATATATATATTTGACGCGTCCGATTAAAAAAAACGCGATATGTATATATCGGGTACGAAAAGAGTCACTTGGTTTTAAACATTATGACGTAAAAACCAAAGTTGAAGCTTTATTAAAAAGTGCCTTGCATGCCGTTATGTCTGGAAGGTGATGTGCAGAAAGATGGCCGTCCTGGGCCTTTTCGGCGTTGTCTATACGAGATATACTATTTTTGATGACTTTTTAGCATATGTTGAGCGTTATTTTCAAAATCTCCAGCCGAATATTCTTCGTCGGCTCGTCGACGGTAGGCGTCGGCAGTATTGGCGTCGGGTCGCTTAACAACCCCGGAACGGCTGCTTTCTGAGAGATAGCGCGCCCTCCATCCAAGCACCCTTTCATAGTACGGCTAATTGAGCTCTACTCTCTGGGAGCCACCCACTGTAGAATGGTATAAAACAACATTGTTTACAAGTATCTAGCCGTTTGCGGTGCCATTTTGGTGTGGCGGTAACATTCGAATAAAACCCTTAAGTGACACTTGCCGCACCGTGCCATATCTGCAATCGCAAACGTCTACGTTGCGAAGGAAACCGTAAAAGAAAAACAACGCGTACTCAGCAGCACAGATTCTTCTTGTCTATTGTGTACGTTGTACTGCACAACAGAGGGTTGCGCGGCGAAGCTACACTTGCACAAGCATGTTCTGGCGGTTAGCACAAAACCGTTTCGCCGTCAGAACTCAATCTCACACTGAGTATGTCACAGTAATGTACATGATCGCTTAATTATATATATATATATATATATATATATATATTTATATTTTATATATACATATATACATGTGTGCATTGCAACCTACCAAACACATATGTACCTGCGCTTATCTCAACGCACTACTGCCGCGCGCACGTTGTTGCCACCGATCCGAGAAGTCGCCAAGTACACGTTAGATAAGCCGGAGAAGAAAAGGGGTTGCAAAATGACGCGCATCCGTTTCATACAGTCGGCGGCCTGGCTCCCGCGACGGCTCACCAAATGGCTTTTTAAACGTGGCGCCGGTCCGCCTCGCCAAACCTGCAGGGTCTTGCCCCTCTAAAGACGATTCGACTTTTTCACGAGACGTGAGCTTTTCTATTGAAAAGGTGAGTAGTTCCTAAAACCATTTTCACAAATCATCCTCTCAAAAATCGTTAGCCTCCATAATCGGCTTAGAAAATCAACGCTTGAGGTCTTCAGGTGGAATAAAATGGTCGGCCTTTATTTTCTGTATAAACCCCATCATTAATGCCTGAAGTACGGCTCTCAATGTACGACGCTCCCCCATAATTTAAATGATCAAACTTAAACATTTTTATTAATTTCAACACAGCTTGTTGACATTGTTTAGCAGCCTGCGCAGACCCTAGACATAGCTAACCATTCAATGTATATAGTTGTACTGCTTCCCCCTCAAGCACACCGCGAAGGATTTTTGTCGTCACAGATCTAAAGGTCCTTTCTTTTTGTGAATAAGGTTTTGAATTGGGAATAGTTCATAATCACCGTTGAACTTTCACAGTTTGGCGACGGGGAGCGCCGCCCCGCCCGTTGCGTTAGCTTTCTGAAGCGTGATTAGCCGATTTAAAATCGGGCTATGTGTTGACACTGAGTCTTGACCTGACCTGAGCAAGGCTTACAGCTTTTGCCCACAGGACTGGGCAGGACTTTTCCGGGCAGAGCTCTGCATACTACATCGTGTGTAGCCCGCTAAACTTGCCCGGATATGTGTCTGCATAATCGGGCGATTTATCCGCCTCTAGATCTGGCATCGCACGGAGTATAACACAATAATGTATACCTATATTGATCGCAAATAATTAAAACAATAATATATACATGTATGCACCGTTGTCTAAAATAGGCATATATACCTGAGCCTGGCTGTCTGCCTCCGCTTACCACCATAGGGCAGTTGGACGCCCTAGTGGCCGCCGAGCCGAGGGATCGCTGAGTACACCTTACACGGAAAGTTGTAGAAGACAAGGGTAGCAAAATAGCGCGCATTCCTTTAATTTAGCCGGCGATCGGTGTCATGGCGGCGCGCAAACGGCGCATGACGGGCGGTGTTCTAACAGTCATAAGTCATGATCACGGCTCCCGTGGAGGACAATACTGGTCACCCTAGTGAGGAAAAAGATCCCACATGATCTCTTCCAGGTCATCTCAGGATACCTGGATGACCGAGGTGTTATCATCATTAAAGTGAAAATATCAATGACAGCAGAAGTTTCGCAGGGCTCAATCCTGGGTTCCCTGCTCTGGAACCTAGCGTACGACGACGCCCTCCGCCAGGATAACCTTCCACAAGGGGTATGGATGATCGCGTACGCGGATGATCTGGCCATCACAGTTCAGGCAACAACTGCAGGAGAATTGGAACTCAACGCGTATAAAACACTTGAGTCAACGAGAAGATACATAACTAAAGCCGGCTAAGCAATTGCTCTAGAGAAAAGCGAGACCATACTGCAAACAAGAAGGAATAAGATGCGTCCCATCAGACTATACCTGGGAGGGCAACAGGGAATACAACATTGAATTTATTCAATAATTGCACATTTGCACACTGAGGCAGTGCCCGCCTAAAAAAATAATTTAAAATCGCCTCCCGGTGACTTCGCCTGCTCCTCCTCCGCGACGGACCCAGCTCTTGTGGTCCCGGTGCGCTAAAGCAAGTCATGGAGGCCCGGTAATTGGGGATTCGCTTAGACAAGAGCTCTACGGGCTTTAACTACCTATAGATGTCCTCGGCTAAGGCGGCCAAGGCGGCTAATGCAATTGCAATAATTCTTCTAAACATTCACGGCCCAAGAAAACGCAGGTCTAGGTTGCTTATGTCAGTGGCCGATTTTATAGCGTTATTCGGGTTCTCAGTCTGGCTCAAGGCCTCCTTGAAAACTAAGAAAGCAAGAGGAGTCCTTGGAAGCACTCAGAGAGTAGCAGCCCTCAGGATTATTCACGCGTGCCGCACGGTTAGCACAAACTCTGCTCTTGTGCTGGCAGAAGCTCTTCACTGGGACCTGAAGGTGGAGGAGAGGCGAAAACTCTGGGACAAACCGAGCAGCAGTGAGGAAGTAGAGAGAGAAAGCAATGGAGGCATGGCAAGCCAAATAGGACTCTATTCCTTCTGGAACACCGGAGCACACTCTCCAATCTCTCATCCCAAACATCAAAAAATGAATTAAGCGCCCGGAGGAGAACTAAACCATTACCTTACGCCAGGAAGGAACGAAGGATGACTCGACCCAGACTCTTCTAAAGTGCCAGATATTGGAACACGCTAGAGCTACAGCAATTGCAAAACTCCAGAACAAATTGACTAATAAGGGAGAGGGAAGAGGAGCAAATATTTTAGCTCCCCCTAGAGGAACCCTTAAGAAGTTTGTAGACTACATATGCGGCACGACTCCTGGGAGTAGCTATGGCTACAGAGGTACTAAAGGAAAAGAGCCTTGAGAAGGCTCGAAAGAGCATCAAGACACGTCGAACGTTATGGAAACCCGTAAGTGACCCCGGCCAAGTGATCCGAGTGGCCACTCGCCACTCGCCCATAGTACTGTTCTATGGACATATGGGTCATCAGAAAGTAAATCTTAAGGGGGGAGATGCGTTTAGTGGGTCTCAGCGGGCTAACACCCATTCGCTGGGGTCGAGTCCCATACTGCTCGAGATGGGAAGTGGGCCCTTTCGCTTTACTCACTCGCAGCAATAGTACGTAAGAGTATTTAACCCTCCTCCCTACAAAAACGCAATCGTGTGCAACACAAGTGATATCGCAGAACGACGCCTTACTATAGCGACGCTCGCGGGGGTTGTTTTTCGTAGTTATCAACAGGTAAGCCCATGCTTACGGGCCAACGACCTATCTCAAATAGCTTATTCCTGTACGTAACCAGCGCGTATCAATCGCACCGACCGGCAACCGGTGCGCGTTTCCGATGGACGCAACAACACCAGGACCGAGCTACAAGGAGACGCTGCAAGTTATGTAATTTCGCTTATTCAATTACGACACACTAATTAATCAGACCGAGTGACTGCTGCCTGGCTGTTGGGTTCGGCGTTGTCGCTACCACGCCAATCACCATTACTACTACATCTACTACTCCTGCTACTATTTCTACTACAACTCCTACTATTTCTGCTACTTCTACTACCCCTTCTACTCTTTCTAGTACTTCTACTACTCCTCCTACTATTTCTACTACATCTACTACTCCTCCTACTATTTCTGCTACTTCTACTACCCCTCTTACTATGTCTACTACATGTACTACTCCTCCTACTATTTCTACTACATGTACTACTCCTCCTACTATTTCTACTACATACACTTTTCCTCCTACTACTTCTACTACTCCTCCTACCATTTCTGCTACTTCTACTACTCATCCTACTATTTCTACTACTTCTACTACTCTTCGTACTATTTCTACTGCTACTACCACTATTACTGGTGCCTCGCTAGGGCCAGGTATTAGTAACGCATTCGAGCCGTCTACTGTTCGTGTTTCTACTTCTTTCCTGCAAGAAGTGGAGCGGGTGAGGTAAGAAAATGTTAATTAATTACCGCTTTCGCCTCGACGACCGCCGCTGACGCCGACGCCGCCGCCGCCGCCACCGCTGACGCCCGGCGTTCCTCTATCTAGCGCAGCCCTGACTGAAGCGGAGGTAGCAGCAAAGAGCGGTAGCGCCGTTATAAAAACGCGGCAGAGCGTTTTTGCGGCGGTCTATCGTTTGCCTGGCCTTTCTATCGCTCGTTCTGGCGTTCTCTCAAGACGCTCGAGGCTCCTCAACGTCGACGCCGCGCCACCGCTGCCGCCGTCGCCTTCACGGCTCTGACGAGACGGCAGCAAAGACTAACGAAGAAACGAAGCAACCAGCCAACCAACCAACCAACGAACGAACTCTTCTTCTCTCCGGGGAGATCGATAATAACTTTTCCCACAGGACTCTCGTTCTGCAGGAAAGTCTGCCCACTCAGAGCGAGGGCAGAACTGTGGCTGACTGAGTGAATGAGTTAGTAGTGCCTGGCTTGTTAACGCCGAGCTGCCCGTCGAACGGATTCGATGTTGACGAGTTGCTGTGTGCTGCTCAACGCTTCAAGCCCGCAACGAACTACCAGAAGAGTAGGTTTCTCGGTGACCTACTATGCCGTAGCCGTTCGTACCTTCAATACGAATTATGCTTTTTTGTTAGCTTATGTAGCTCGCATATGTCTAACATAACATATGCTTATATATATATATATATATATATATATATATATTGCAGAAACTATTGTTTTTTTTGTTTGTTCATAAAATATCTCGCCAGCATTCATGCGATTTTCTGACCGCTAGAACCTTAGCATATTTTATATTTCTCCGACCGCCATTTCTTTACCGAAAGCCAACACTAGTTTGAGTAAAGCTTTTATACAGTACACTCTTTATAATCGCTGGTAAATACACACTGGTGAACTAACGACCGACTATTGGCGAGGAGGGGGGGGGGGGGTTAAGGCCCCACGTCCTGAGCTAGCCAATTATGTGGCAAAGATTTTGTCCTGTTTCTGCCACGCGTTTGCTATCAATATTTTGTAATAACGGATGTCTGGTGTCCAATAAAAGCCTGTTTTGAGTAGAATTACCGTTGGCTTGCCCACAATCCAGAACATATTCCTATTGTGGGACATAGTATAGTTTTAGCTTATGAGCAGGCCTCAGATACATTGTGGAAGGGACTTGATGGCACCATATCTTTTCAAAAGGACCAAACTGTGACACAGAAAGTTGATCTGAATGTTCTGCAAACTATAGCGGAGCCGTCGATAGTTGGGTGTCTAATGGCTTCCAGTACGTGTTTTGGCAGGACGTTATACAAGACGTTTAGCGCAAAGGTGGCTGGGCAAGGATATGAGCATGCTCTGAGATACAGCGGCTTTACCAAAAAGCCCAGATTTAAATCATCTAGGTTATATATATATATATATATATAAATATATATATGTATATATATATATATGTACATTATTAAACTATATACATTACAGATACACAGGCGTGGCCGCTTTACCAAAGAGGCTAGATTTAAATCATCTAGGTTATATATATATATATATATATATATATATATATACTGCCCTTGTTGGCTTTCTACATTTCGCTTTAGGAGCTTGCTGCATCACACGTATACTTGCAATTGCAGACGTTACAACGTGGCTGCTTTTGTGGCTTTTGGGAGAAGTCGGTCGTTTCGGCCATTCAGAAGGCCTCGGGGGAGAAGCGGGACGGCAGTACGTGAGCTGCAAGCCTATGCAAACAATCGCTGGACACGGCCTTAGGCCTCCTCGCGGCAAGAAGACGCCTTCGACTGTGGTGGTGGTGGTCGTCGACGGTGGTATGTTAAACCACAAGAGTGGAGGCAGATAGCGTAGGGGCCCACGGGCGCCCACTGCCGTAACTGCCGGGTTTGCCACACGTAAAGTCCCCCCTGGCGGGGACTCAGTAGAGTTCAGCCGACATCTATCAGCTTGCTTGGTCGCTTACTCGACCACATACATGATCGTCTGTATGAGTCTCGACGCATTTGTCGCTGCAGCATTCCTTGTTCAGTGCATCGGGAGCCTAGAGGCAAACGTAGTCACCGCACAGAGCTGTAGTTGTACGCAAGGTTGATGTTGTAGTTGTTTTTGTTGTTGTTGCTGTTGTAACCGCAGCAGAAACAGCGGCAGCAACACCAACAGTAACGGTATTTAGCGTAATAGTTGTTGTTGTAGTAGTTTGTTTTTGTTGTTGTTGTTGTCGTTGTTGTGGCGGAAAAGAAACCAACCCCACGGACGTGGATCTGTTTCCACGATCCGTTCGCTAAAGGCAGTTAGAACGCGGCTATAAACAAGTGCGTCCGTTATAATTCATGACCGGGCAATATCGACCAATCGGCTCGCTCAGTTGGTTCTCGAACTTAGTCGAGCTTGTTGTGACCGAACTTACCAGCGTATACCAGTAACAAAGGGCCAATAAGAAAGTGCACTGTCTAGAAAACCTTACAACAAAATAACATTTACTTAACTACTAGTTAGGTATCTGGAACACGGCCCAATGTCAAAATGTGTGACATAGAAGCGCGTCGCTGCAACACGAGCTGTTTAAAACACCCGGCTCACATCAGTTCGAAGAAACAAAATCTATAGAATACGCTGAAATTCGACTCACTGCAAAATGCAATGCACACACTCAGGCATTTCAAAGAAACTTCATCTGCAGTTGTGGGCCCATAGCGTGCGTCTGACTACACCTTGCTACATCTAACCAACACCGCTATCGCCTTCCGAGGATTCTTTCAATGCAGTCCATGAGTGTTTGTAACAGAGCCGTAACGGAAAAGCATTGTGTTCACAGAACACGGTAGATCGTTTTTAGCGCCAAACGTTATGCGGACCTGCTGTTTATGCACCTCACATTTGAACATTTGCGAATACTCAATGTGAGGCTCACCTCTCTTCGCTAAAACTCTCTCTCGACTGCCGATCTCTATTAATTCGTCATCGGCCGCATTGAGAGCCCCATCCGTTGGAACCAAACAAAAAAAGGCGTGCAGGGGTCCATACAGAACTGGATAGCCACTCAGAGCACCTGCTCGTCTCTATGTATATGTGAACGTGAACTTGCAGCCAAATATATAAGTTTTTAATTTTCAAAACAGGTGTTTGCTATTAGAACAACTCAGTAGTCATTGTAGCCTCTCATGTCTTTATGTATACGTTCTCTAGAATGGAAATTTATAGCAACAGGACCTAGAACTATGACAATCAGGGCGTCCTTAATCTTACACTGTACGGCAAGCAGATATCTGATACGACAGAGCATTAGATCACAAATGCAACGCGGACTATATGTCATTAGTATCAAGCAGTGGTGACTAACGTTATTATGCGTAGAATATTACTCGGATAAAATTGTTTCCTTTCTCTTGGTTGCAAATTGTCGTGATAAATATTGTTCTGCGGCTACCTGTTTCTACTGGAGAAAGTGTAATAGTGTAAACTGGCAAAAAGTTGAGTAGTATAAAATAATGCAATATCGTGGCCTTTAACCAGCCAATGCTAGGAAGAAGTAGGCTTGATTATGATCAGAACACGCCACTCCCGCGCCTCTGACGAACCTTACCGAAGTCGTGCCAAGGGCACGAATGGACGAAGTGGCGGCCGTGTTCTGGGGCACGGTGGCACTCCCCAGAACAACTGAACGATGAAAACCCAATCCTATGGCGCTGGTACGATCGTTACGAATATGGCTGACAAATAGCTGTTAATCTTCGCAATGCGATGATCAACAAAACGAGAAGAGGGCCCTGGGCGATGGCCACGTGCGCCATGAGACTTTGGTCACGGGCAGCACTAGCTTATCAGAAAGTTGGTCTGCGGTAGGCTCGAACACTGCCCGGTGGTGAATTAACTTGTCCGGGAACTTCGTTACGAACACAATACGCACACTGCTTATTATAGAAAGCGAAAAAGCAACGAAGGCACACGTGGAGCAAACGGAAACGATAGCGGATCTGCGGCGACTTGCCGCAATGGCTCAATGTCAACGTGCATCCTATTTATGCGATTATGGAGGAACGGCAGAAAAAATCTTGTACGCGCGTGAAGGACCGTACTTCTATAGGGGCTTTGGTCTCCTGCACCTGAGCTATTCAACACTAACGTGGAGAAAATAATCACAGATGTCGCCAGGCAGTGTTAAAGTGGACGATCAGAGTGCCACTGCAAACTGAACATTTATATAGTGGCTTTCACTAACAAAAATAATACCAACGATTAGGCTAGAATTAAAAACATTTTTCAAGGAGGTTGTTTTTAATTCTAGACCATCCACCGTCCCTACGGGCTTGGAACTCACCGTATGGTGTATCTTCAGTGCACCCAGGGGTAGACATGTTGAGATATCTAGGGAACCGGCGACACCCCGGTAGACGACAACCATGACTATCGCACTAGTGCCCTAGACCACGCCGCCACACCAACGATTATGCTCAAAAGACACAACTACTGCAATGAAAGACCAGCGCCAGCCAAGAACGTTGAACTTGGCCCACAATTAGATCACACCTAAGGCATGCCAATATGTTTTTGTAATACACGGTTACAGACGAACTAAACGATGAGGCGCTGATAAAGATATACCTACCGATAAACTGACACTAGAGAATCGATCGATAATTGGTTGTACCTATACCGTTTTTCTGCTTCTAAGGCCAATTCAATCGATACGGCTAGTATGTGCAATGAGCCAGCAGTCCATACTGCTGTATTTGCTGTTGGCGTTATTCTCTACATGTTTATATACATTAATATATTGATATAGCTCAGTTTATATACTTTATTTATATACTTTGGGGATCGCCGCTCCAACCTGTAGACAGCCACTAAATGATTACTAGAGTCAGGAGTGCTCTTGCCACTGACACGGCTAGCGCCACTAGTTTATTTTTAATATTTGTTAAATAATGGTTTGTACAACTATTATTTAACAACTATAATCAATTATTAATAAATTATAACTATTTCCATCGAAACTATGTTTGCTTAAAATTAAATCATACGCGGTGCTTTTCTGCGCTCCGTGTTTATGTTATCCTTTTTTTATACAGGAGAAAGAAATGCTTTTAAGCACACTGTGCAGGACTACACGCCGGCTAGTAGCTCGGTGACTACCAAAACCTTTGTATTACCTGCTAAAATAACGGGGTCCTATAGGTGAAACTAATATAACTCACAGTTAAGGGGGAGGGGTCTATAATACTATCACAACCTATTGTGTAACTATCCGCACTAGTTCTTGTTTCAAACTCTGTTAATTAAATTTGCTTGCCATCCATTCTCTCACAGAGCTTATATCTAGGCGCTACTCGTTAGAACGACCGCCGCCGAGACCACATCTACCATCACGCCAATAACCTCGCCAACCGCATCGTTCACAATGAAGTCGGCGGCGCGCCGTCGTACAGCCTCCTCCTTGGCCACCATGATCCCTGTTATTACGCGCGCAAGTTTGTTTCACTGTTCTCGAGACTCCAACACACGTGCGACAACATCCTTTACATTTGAAGTATCTCTGAGCAGCTCGATTCTTGGTACTCTCAATGCCGGGCAGTGGAACACCGTGTGTTCCGGTGTGTCTCGGGTGATCATGTTGCAGAAAATGCAGATGTCCGAATTCGTCTTTCCAATCCTCTTTAAATACGCTTGGAACACCCCATAACCTGTAAGGACCTGTGTGATGTGGTAGGTCACTTCTCCGCCGGGTTTATCCATTCAGGTGTTGTCCCTTCTAGCGTTGGCCATCGGCCGTCTCATCTCGTTGGCCATATCTTCTCACTTCGTTGTCGGCTTGTCCATCCAGCTCGTTTTTCACTCTCAATGTGTACTCCACCAGCTTCGTACCTGCTGCCTGGGATTTGCACTCTTCATCCTCAAGCACGGCCGTAACTAGGCTTTCCCGGTGACAGTCGTGTCCGGAGACGTTATTGCCGGTAATCCTTTTTAGGCGGGCCATAAGAAAGCTGTGTGGGGTCATAGCATCCTTCTCGCCAATCTCGCACATGGCATACATGGTATCCGGAATATTGGCCTTTCTCACCTGCACCCCCTCCAATACTGTGAACGTCAGATAGTAGGTGACGATTCCACGTTCTCTATTGGTTAAATCATTTCTCTCTGTAGTCGGAGATGACTTGGCACTGTTTGTTAATCCGCCGATGTTTTGTTTGGGCCTATTCCTCTCGTGCCGCTCTCTAGGGATCTTTCTTCAAGACATTACTACCACTACCATAACTACCTATAGTAAACTAGCATTACAAACTGCTACCACGTCTTCAACCAGTTTCTTACGACTACATTTGTAGTGTATTGTAAGCTTCTAATGTAATTGACCGCACGTCCTTCGCACGTACATAGACTACCGCCGGCAGCCGCAAAGTTTATACGTCTGCGGACTTTACTAACAAACGACATTGTACGATGGACAGCCGAGAAGTAGAAGATCGAGGTCAAGAGAAAAAGTGTGTGTGAGAGATAGAGAGAGCTCATGCGCGCTAGTGAGCAAGAGACAAGGAAAGCGAACGAGAGACGGAGTGAAGGGGGTCTTTGTAGGAAGGACGGGATAATGCCGCCGGCAGCGGCACAACATGCTATGCCAAGGCATCAATCGCGCGGCTTCGTGCTCTTGGCCGCTATTAGTTTTCCTCCGTACAGCCTTCTCGGCTAGCCGACGCTCGATTGCCCGAGCTATTATCCTCTACTGCAAGGAGTGTCGCCAGTGGATCACTTGGCCCCGGTGGGCGCCGCCCGGCGTGGCGTCCTACTGTCAAGTGACTCACATTAGCATTGGACATTTATCTCGCGCCTAAACGAAGGCTAGCAGAAGGCAATAAGCCAGCTGGAAGGGGTTATTTTGTACTACCACTTACCATCGCCCCTCCATGAAGATTAAACGTATTGTGTAGCTCTTTCTACTTTTGCCGGTTAGCGTGGTTGTTGTTGTTGTTGGTGTTGGTGCCAGAAGGATACTAAATTGCTTAAGAAGCGACTGGTAGAATATCTAGGCTCATTATACTATCTACCCTTTTCTCCTTTTTTTGCGTATTTTTGCTGCTAGCATATTAGGATAGAAGACGTTCATGTAGACATACTACAGCTGGCGACACGTGATCGACCAAAGTAGAGGAATAGGAAGATTCCAATGGTAGCCTGCACACACCACATATAACAGGCGTTTTGGGATTGCTTTTCTATCGACAACAAACGGGTTGTTAAATGGGTTCACGAGTAATTCAGAACCGGTTACCTAATTGCGTATTGCCGCAACCGAGTGACGGCAGTGGCTTAGGTGACCAACGCAGGCTCTAGAGAGCAGGGCGTTGCCATTACAGCTACGAATAATAAGTCCGCATGGGCTTGATTCTGGCTATGAGAGTCTGGTTTGTTAGATCTGGTTGAACGTAGCCCAGTTGCATGATTCCGCTGGCAAAAGTAGATCTAGGACCAGTCTGGGAACACTAGCAAGAGAATGGTTGACACATGCCACGTTGTCTGTGACACGTACATACGATTACGTCTCGAAATCTTTTCGCCCAAACATTGAACTAATTGTTATCCTTGCTTTGCCATCGTATT
This sequence comes from Dermanyssus gallinae, assembly GCA_003439945.1. NCBI lineage: Eukaryota > Metazoa > Arthropoda > Arachnida > Mesostigmata > Dermanyssidae > Dermanyssus > Dermanyssus gallinae. Next base: position 5,928 of record QVRM01004310.1, on the reverse strand, counting down.
TTTAAATCGCATACGTAGCTGAGCTGCTTGCGTCGCAGGTTTGACAAACATCTAGCAGTTCAACGTGATGAAGATACGAGTGGCAATTATGCGAACTATAAAAGTGTGACGCTGAGAGTCAAATCTCATACTTAAATTAATTTATGGCGTTTCGCTACCGTTGCCGATAACGCACAACTGATAGCGCCAGTTTGTCTAACTGGATCGACAATGCCCTGAAATTTTTTTATTGTGATATAGTTATTTTCCGACATATTTTGCGTACAACGTTAAATTGATGGGGTTTGAGATGAAGCCTTATCATGGTGCAGGATGACTGTTAGTGCATCACTGTCTGGGCCGTCTTGTTTGCCGCTTTTCATAGGCATGTATACAGTGCGCTAGTGGTTGGCCCTTCAGTAAGCAATCAATAAGGTTAATTTACTAGGAAGCGTAAAAGAACGTGGTTAACACCTTTCTGGCTGACAAAGCAGTCCGTGCGTTCCTTGGCGCACACTTACCAAACGTTACTCACCGTTTTGACTGCTGTAGAGGAGATATTCAAGTCTCGCCCACAGTCGCGAATCGACGCCAAAAGCGAGAGTGTTAATGTCTCTGTCCAGCACTCGCGGCACCTTCTTTGCACCCAATTGTGTGCACATATATGGGATAGCTCAATGAAATGAATAAAACTGACTGCTAATCATCTGCTGTTTCTGGAAAATCCGGCAGCTAAAGGGCAATTCGCGTTCTCAGGGCGATACTGGCTAAGGACTCCGCTAACTGAAGTTTTGCTGCTACTGTCTCATCTTTAGTGGCGTTGCTGCGTAAGTTGATTATCTGAAAGTTGGCCACCGCCTGGCTAGATTCTCCTTTCTATATACAAACAAGCTGATACCTGATTGTTATTGTTGTTGTGGTTGACCTTGTGTGTTGTTATTGTTGTTGTTGCTGTTGTTGTACTTGTTGTTGTTTTTATCAATATGTGTTGTTGTTGTTTTCATTGTTGTGTGTTGTTGCTTTTATTGTTTTGTGTTGTTGTTATTGTTGTAGTGTGTTGCTGCTGCTAGTTTCGACATCACATCTATAACTGTCACTAAATGGTGGTTGCTGCAAGTGCTATATATGTATGGGAAATACATTAGCAGATCCACGAGTCTCTTCTCCCGGCTGTCGGGCCCGAAAACGGTACGTGCGCGTGGAACAAAGAGTCATTCGCCTAATATAGGTTCTGTCTGGGCTGTGTGCGTTGTACAACGTATAGAGATGGAGCACGACAAAGAGATGCATACATACAGAAAGATCGACTGGGAGATCGAGTACGAGAATGTACGAAACAGAACGGCTGTCGTTCCGCATCCGAGAGAATACAGGCCGAGGATACAATGCCGAGGAAGTTAGTATTGTGGTTATTGTTTGTTGGACGCAGCTGACGAGAACGCTACTCATTCCAGATTACGCCTAACTAACCGTCACTGATCGCCGCGCTCCTCAGCCATCAGCGTGACGTTCTCTGCTGCGTCGCCATTTCTCGCCACACCACCATCAATAAGAACAATGCAACAAACTAACGCTAACAACATCAGCAACACCGACAACAACGTGACAGAAACATCCAATGAGGCAGCAGCAACAACAACAGTGCCGGCATTAACAACAACAGCAACAAAAACAACAAGGCAACTAACAACAACAGCAAAACAAACACAGCGGTTCATTAGCTCTCACGTGTGTGTGTTAGTGTGTACGGGGCTCGCGGTTTTCGGCGGCCCGCGTGGCCCAAGCAGACGCTATCAGCCGGATAGACTCTTCATCGTCCATCGTCTTTGGCCATTCTAGCTAGATGAACCGTCTCCGTAAACGATGACGGCAGTCGTGGTACGGCATCGCCGCTTTTGGCGTCACTGCAGCTTCCATTCATAATTAACGCCGTGCGCAGACGCTTGTCGAAGAGCTGTTCCGAGCCAGAACGGTACCAGCGGCGGCAGCAGCAGCAGCGACAGCGGCATCACCAGCAACAGTACGAAAAGGAGCCTTCAATTGCAAACTTGCTCTCGCCATCGCGGAGATGCTGCCGGCCGTCCTTTGTGCAATAGAAACCTTCGTAGTCGTTTGTCTAACTATGCATACGTATGCTTGTCGCTCGTTATGCATCTCGTGTGTTGTGTCGCTGCTCTCTACTTCATCTGTTTCATTAGCCATGTCTCGACATGAACGTTGAACGTGTTGAACGTCGACGCCATCAGTATTAGAGAGAGAGACAGAGAGAAAGAGCCTTGAAACAGAACGCCGGCGTCCATTCGAACCTATTTGGACTAGAATAATCTAGCGGCCAACCATTCAGCCCGTCATAGAGCAGCGGGCCCTGGCGGCAACTTAGCTTACTAATGACGCGCTCTTGGACTTACCTCGCTGATTCGGTCACGTTCTGATGGCATTCGGGTCATTTTCTCTACCTTCTGATCCCGGACAACGCTCGGGATCGAACGACGTTCCGCTGCATCAATTGTCTAGTCGCAGTCTTACTAAAGATGACATGCGTTATGCAGGCAGTAATAATAATAATAATAATAATAATAATAATAATAATTGTTGCGGCACGGGTGTGCCGGTAGGGGGCCTGTTGGTAGCCGTCGGTGGGATTGTTAAGCCTAGTCTATCTCTACTGCCGCGCGTATCACTAACACTACAGGAGACCTACTTTGTGAGAGGCTACCACTACCACATCCTTTAGTTCCGAACGCACGTCTGGCTATTGGCGCCAGGCGGTATTCCGTTTATTTGATTTTACACATGTCAATGTGCATCCGGCATTTGGCGCCAGACAGTGTTCCGTTCATTTGAATATGCACGATATGTCTTCCGCGTAATAAGACCGTGATGGTCGCTCATTCTAATCTGTAATATATATACAAATAATAATAATAATCATAATAATAACACTTTGCTTCCATATTCAGTAAGTGTGACGACGGTTAGGCTCTCTCAAAATACAGTATCACTGTACGCATTACTGAGCAAGGATCATAGTTTTAGCTGATAAAAAGGTTGAGCCTTGTCGAGACTAACCAGACGGCTAGAATAGAAGTAGGACGCGAGTATTGCCAACTCACGGGATTGTGCCAAGTTTAGGGCGAGTATAATGCAAGCTTAGCGTAACAGCAGGCGCTCCAAGTGGATCGGAGCGTAAACATTCCTCGGGGGAACAGCGACTTGCTCGTAGGACAAAAGAAAAGTTGCAAACGACTCAACTACTTTGAGAAAATATAGCTTAGGGATTTCCCTTGAGAGCAGCTTTTCTCGGAACCCAAAGTGCGAGTGCATCCTGCCCATCGGAGTGTTTGAGGTTTCGGAACGAACTCTAAGAGGTCGGTCATTTTACGCACAAGCATTTGTAGAAACTGTGAATGTGCTTGGACCGCGGCATGTGGCCTCGTCGAAATCGGTTCCAATACGTCACGCTGCCGCAGAGGCGAAAAAGCGACGTAGTGGTAGTACCTACAGTATTTGATGGGCCGTGGGTAGTCTGATGCCGACACTCCAGTAACTAACCACAACAAACTTAATGAATTATCTCTGCTACGTCTTCAGCATATATGAAGACCGACACTAAAAGGCAACAGCAGGGCGTTTCCATTTAAATAATTTCTACGTAGCGACAGCATTTTAAACAGAGTCCCATCTAACAGGAAGCGATTACATTTTTGTCGTGACTTAGACAGAATCCCTCACCTGGGAGCCATCCGGCTAAAACTAGTGCACCGGCTTGTTGTTCTGATTAACCTTTATGTTAGATTCAACGCTACTTACGAAACATGCAATCATATATTCAAATATAGTTATAACTTGTAAGCTTACAATATGCGACCACGCTCCTGTGGGCCGCCCACGTGGTTTACGGCTGACCTACAAGAAATGAAAAACGTGCAGTTTCAGAATTAGGCTTGACAAATTGACCCAAGTCTGTATATATATATATATATATATTCCCGGCCCTTGGCTTTCCTTTTTCTGCCTCCGATCTTGCGGCTTGTTTCCTTTCCTTAAGTAGTTTTTGCGTACTGCGGGCAAGCTATAGTGCGGGGTTTGTGATCATTCTCATTGCACACGTAGCACGAGGAATCAGTTTCCTTACATTCCTTTGCTATGTGCCCCTCCTTCCCGCATCTATAACACCTCCTAGCAGTTGCCTCTTCACTTTGGCAGTCTCTTGCTACATGCCCTATCAAGCTGCACCTATAGCATGTTGGATTTGAAACCACTCTTCAGCCCTGCATAGGCGCCCTGAGATGGTGATACTTTTTTTGGCAACGAGTCCTCTTAGCGACTGGGCAAAGTTACTAAACATTGCCATGTTCCTCTCTTGTTGCTCTTTGGTGTCTCTAATCGTACCTTCGTTGTTTCATGCAGGTTCAACGAGTTGCGCAATCCCTTTCGCTATCTCGTCTAGTGGGATAAAAGGGTTAACGTTCCTCAGCACCACATTTTGAGTAGGACCCGTCGCTTCCCTAATGTCTATTTCCATTCCTGTTCCCTGTCTCAGAGCATTGGCAAAAGACATGCCGCCTCCGACTCCTTTTCCGTGATTTTAAGAATCAAGTCTCCGTCTTTATTTTCCTTTACCGGTCCGATCTTACTCCGGCGTCCTTTTGATTAATGTGAGGAGCAATGTCTCTAATCATTGCTTCCATGGGCATGTCTTCTTTTTGCTTTTATCCTAATGGAACTCTGGCACCCAGTCGTTCGTTCTTTGCATTTTATTGGCGGCTGCCGGGCTCCTTCCGTCTGCCACAAGTTCCGCCATTCCTCCTGTTTTCCTGCAGCAGACTTCCGTTGCTCTCCTGATTGACTGTCCCTTCTAGTCTGGGGAGATGTAAGTCCCCACAATGGTGTTGTTGCTTGCCCGAAGACTCTTTGTAGGACCTGTTGAGGTTTGACATGGACTGTTTCGGAGTATCCTCTGTACTTCCAACTCCGATCACAAGTAGTCTTGTGTTGCTGCTGGCTGAAGCAGCAGTGGGCTCCCTGCATCTTCCGTGCCCGCGTCAACTAGTTCCAATTGCTCGCTGCTGCTGCGCAGACCGCCACCCCACCAATTCGGAAGCCGAGTCACGGAGCCGGCGAGTGGGAATTGGTTACTCATCTGCTTGAGTACGTTTAAGTTCTTCTCTAAACCTTTATTGATAAGCATAGCCCTTGCTCCCCTGTCGGTTGTTATGCTGTCTTCTGTGAGATTAGTGGCCTTGAAGAGTTCCTCCGGCCATTCTTCCGCCACCAATCTGGCTGTCTCTTCTAGGGAGGACATGCTGCAATTTTCCTTCTGTAGGTCCCAATGTTTGTTTTCTTTTTCTTGTTGGCATCTTGAGCACGTTCGTGACGATCTTGTCTTCTTGATTTCGGCATGTAGTTCTTCTGCTTTTGCTTTCCATTTTACTATCTCTTCGTGTGCCTGTGTCGTCTTTTTCTGCCATTCCTCGGCCTCTTTGAATCGGCTGTCTTGGACAGCATTAAGTTCGTTCTTACATTTCTGCAACCGCCTCAAGGTATCGGCTTGCGCCGCCAGCTTATCGTCTGACATCGGCCTGCAGCTGCAGGGCTCTACTTTCAAGCCTGGCTATGGCAACTTTAATGTCCCCTTTTAGTGGTAATTGTGTTTTTCCTTCAATGTTTTGAGCTGCCTCACGAACTTCTAGGAGGCTCTTCATAGCTTCATATTCTGTGTCCGGTTCCTCCAGGTGAGTCTTAGCCTGCAGCTCGTGCTTTCTTAGCCGAGTTGCCAGTCCGCTTAATGTTCTTCACCTTTTTTCATCTCTCTCTCTTTCTGCGGTAGGTCTTCTGGAGATCCGGCCGTCGTCCGCTTTCGCCTGGTGTTCAGAGAAGCTGGGGTCGACTCCTACCTCTTTGTCAGTTTCTAATCCCATGCCCGTGTTTTTGTGGGCTTTACCGCTA